>CM053027.1:572880765-573348344 GCA_028564925.1 Lithobates sylvaticus
ACAGGAGAGTTCAGCAACGTCAGGAGATCCGGGTCAAAACACAGAGGCAGCAGCAGCAGGGTCGTTTTAACAGGCCAGGGGGTCAAACACAGGAGGAAGGCAGGAACGTCAGGCAATCCGGGTTCGGCAACAGTAGGAACAGATCAGGAACTTTGGGGACACAGGACACACAGGCACTAAGCTGGAGAGACAGACCAGCAAGGTGCCTGTGCATCAGGCAGCTTTAAATAGGCGCCAGAATGACGCTAATTGCGCGTCATTGCCGCCAGGTGTGCGCTAGTCCGGCGCCGCTCTCCTGATAGAGAGTAATGCCTCGTACACACGATCGGACTTTCCGACAACAAAACCGTGGAATTTTGTCCAAAGGGTGTTGGATCAAACTTGTGTTGCATACACACGGTCACACAAATGTTGGCCAACAATTACGAACGTAGTGACGTACTACAGGGTTTTTCAGCTCTTTAGCGCCACCCTTTGGGCTCCTTCTGCTAATTTCCTGTTAGTAGAAGTTTGGTGAGTGTTGATTCTCGCTTTTCTTTTCGCATTTTTCATTTAGCGCTTTTCAGTTCGTTTCTGAACGGCCGTTCGTCAACCAGACATGTTGCGGAATCGGAGGAGATAACGTGTTATTTATTATTGGCCTTGGAGTTATTGCTTTTGACATTATTTTTTTGGTTGAATAATGATTTGATTTGGCATATTTTCTATATTTTTTTGGATGCATAGAATGAACTTTTTGGTTAAGTTCTATTGGCAGATATCATGTCGAATTTATTTTTTTTTAATTTTTTTAATGCACAATAAAAAAATTGTGTAGAATAATACTTGGCTATGTTTTTTACTTCAAATGACAGTTTGGGAGTAGGCAGTTACATTTTAAAAAAATACAATGTAAAATTGCAAGGATCACCAACATAGTTGTATTTTGATAAAATTATTGAAATAAAAACAGGTATAATGTCATACACAGCAGTATGTATTCACATGTATAACTATCTGCCCGTAATATGCACCATTTTGTAATTGTATTGTATTATGGAATGTTGCGCTGACATTTTAAAAGCTATTTAAAAAGCTGTTTTAAACCAGCAGCAGTGGGTGCACGGAGCGCAGCGGAGCTGGCTGCTCCGATTGCGCGCCGTCCACGTCCATCAAGTACACAGAGTCCCAATTGGGGGATCCAATATCTGTATACTATTTAAGGCTGGCTTCCGGTTTGTAGGTCACGCCCTCAGATGAAGTCAGGAAGTGACGAAACGCACCAGGGTCGTGACCTACAACCGGAAGTGACGTTGTGCGCCTCAACGTGCGCTCCAGACGGACTCAGCAACCAGGAAATACAACGCTGTTCTATACAGCAGTAATCGGGCGCGAGTTCCGGCGGATGCTGCATTCTCAGGCACGGTGCACATTATGCTTCTTTTATTTTGATGAATGGAGGGGAATTTGAATGCTAACTACTGAAAGGAGGCAGAGAGTGGAGGAGCGGTGGTTCTGAGGATTTATTGAAGGGCCTGTTTATATCTAATTTCTGGTGAGTGCATCCCCATAGGGGAGTCTGGATCTCACGTGGTGGATAACATTCTGTGGAAGCTTTTCTACTATTTTTCACACGAGGGACTATTTTTCTCCATTTACCAGATCATTATTGTTCGTTGATTCATTTGTGTTTTACCGTAATGTCCTCGGTGGAATAAGGACACTATATTTAAAATACGTTTTTTATTACAAAATACTTTTTTTTAGATTATTGCCTTATTTTCATAGTTGTATTTTTGATCTTAAAAACTAAGGGATAATGGTGTTGTGGTAACTTGCACAAATAAAAAAAAAAAAAAAAAAGCATAATAATATTATTCTTGATATCACTAGAAAAAAAAAAGCCTTTGAAAATCAGTTTGCAATAAATCCATCAGTATCACCAGGAAAGCAGCTTCATTATTATCCCATTAAAGAAGAAGAGAATTGTGCGCTGGATTTTGAGATTTCATAATTTTGCCACGTCAAGAATGTTCATTTTCCATTACAAACACTAGTTTACAAGACCGACCGCTTCTGTCTTCCGAGCATGCGTGTTTGTACTTTGGACTTTTGTCTGACGGACTTGTGTACACAAGCTGTCACGTACCTGGTGGTGCGAGCCCGAGATTGCAGGGAGAGGCCTCCCTTGCGTCTCCCACTCCTGGTCCCCTGGTGTGGGAAGAGGAGAGCCAGGAGTGAGGAGGAGCACGGGTGCCTGGCAGGATCAACAGACCGGTGGGAAGGAAACAGGTTAGCTGAGCAGGCAGGATCTCTTGGAAGCAGGCTCACAGGTAAACCGGATAGCTGAGCTGGCAGGATCACAGGAAGCAGGCTCACAGGTAAACTGGAGAGCAGAGCTGGCAGGATCACAGGAAGCAGGATCACAGGTAAACTGGATAGCCGAGCTGGCAGGATCACAGGAAGCAGGCTCACAGGTAAACTGGATAGCAGAGCTGGCAGGATCACAGGAAGCAGGCTCACAGGTAAACCGGATAGCTGAGCTGGCAGGATCACAGGAAGCAGGCTCACAGGTAAACCGGATAGCAGAGCTGGCAGGATCACAGGAAGCAGGCTCACAGGTAAACTGGATAGCAGAGCTGGCAGGATCACAGGAAACAGGCTCACAGGTAAACCGGATAGCAGAGCTGGCAGGATCACAGGAAGCAGGCTCACAGGTAAACTGGATAGCAGAGCTGGCAGGATCACAGGAAACAGGCTCACAGGTAAACCGGATAGCAGAGCTGGCAGGATCACAGGAAGCAGGCTCACAGGTAAACTGGATAGCAGAGCTGGCAGGATCACAGGAAACAGGCTCACAGGTAAACCGGATAGCAGAGCTGGCAGGATCACAGGAAACAGGCTCACAGGTAAACCGGATAGCAGAGCTGGCAGGATCACAGGAAACGGGCTCACAGGTAAACCGGATAGCAGAGCAGGCAGGATCACAGGAAACAGGCTCACAGGTAAACCGGATAGCCGAGCTGGCAGGATCACAGGAAGCAGGCTCACAGGTAAACTGGATAGCAGAGCTGGCAGGATCACAGGAATCAGGCTCACAGGTAAACTGGATAGCGGAGCTGACAGGAACTGGACAACGGCTTGGCAAGCAGGTTCACAGGTACACTTGGATAGCAGAGCTGACAGGAACTGGACAACGGCTTGGCAAGTAAGTTCACAGGTAAGCTTGGATAGCAGAGCTGACAGGAACTGGACAACGGCTTGGCAAGCAGGTTCACAGGTAAGCTTGGATAGCAGAGCTGACAGGAACTGGACAACGGCTTGGCAAGTAAGTTCACAGGTAAGCTTGGATAGCAGAGCTGACAGGAACTGGACAACGGCTTGGCAAGGATGTTCACAGGTAAGCTTGGATAGCAGAGCTGACAGGAACTGGACAACGGCTTGGCAAGCAGGTTCACAGGTAAGCTGGGATAGCAGAACTGACAGGAACTGAACACAGGAAACGGAACCACAGACTGGACTGGGACCAGCAGGTGAACAGGCTCGTTACAGAGGGTCAGTTTGCAGACTGGACAAAGGCTAAGCAAGGAACCAAAGTTCATCAAGAAGTCAGGTAATGAATCTGAACTAGAGCAAGGTACAATGAATCAGGCAGGAGGATGGTCACTGGAAGCCGGGGTCGGGTACAGGCAGAAAGCAGGATAGTCTTATGGCAAGCCGGGTCAAAGGAACAGGTACAACAGGATCAGGTTTCTTTACTACACCACAACGCTGTAGAGCAGACAGCAAAGACCGTCTGCTCAAGTCAGGCTTAAATAGGCCGGCTGGTGCTAACTAGGGCGCGCGCCCGTCTCCCTGTGCGCGGTTGTGCACGTGCCCGCGCCCGGGCGCGCATGCGCATGCGCAATGGAATCTGAGGGCCAGGACGGCCCGGGTTTAGATTTCTGGCAGGATCTTCATGACATTGCCCCCCTCCTAGGGGCAACCTCCGGGTGCCCCTCTGGGCAAATCTCTCAGGGTGAGCTCTTTTGAAGGCTTGAACTAGACTCTTAGCATGGATATTACACTCGGGCTCCCAGGAATTTTCTTCAGGACCATATCCCTTCCATTTGATCAAAAACTGGTTCTGATTTCTCCTTTTTCTAACATTTAGTATGGCCTCTACCTCATATTCTTCCTCGCCATCTACCAAGACTGGGTCCGGGGGTACCGTCCTTCTGTTGGAAAAGGGGTTGGAAGTAGAGGGCTTCAACAGGGAAACATGAAAGACTGGATGGACCTTGAGGGAATCAGGAAGTTCCAACTCATAGGCTACTTCATTAATCTTTCGTTTGACTGGAAAGGGACCTAAGAACTTAGGGCCCAGTTTCTTTGAGGGACAAGCCAATTTCAGATTCAAGGTGGAGAGCCACACTGTGTCACCCGGTGCCAGTACCAATTCTCCACGCCTCTTTCGGTCAAAGACTGTTTTGTTATGTTCCTGGGTCCGGGCCATGGTGTCCTGCAGGAGTTGGTTATTGGAAGCAAAGAAGTCAATCTTCTCCTGGACTGCGGGCACAGTACATTCAGGAAGAGAATTGGGCAAAAATGAAGGATGAAAGCCATAGTTGGCAAAAAAGGGTGTCTGTTGGGTGGCCGAGTGGATAGCATTGTTATATGCAAACTCGGCAACTGGTAACAGGGAGATCCAATCGTCTTGGGAGAAGGAAGAAAAGCATCGAAGATATTGTTCCAGGGTCTGATTGGTTCTTTCGGTCTGCCCATTGGTTTGAGGGTGATAAGCAGAAGAAAACGATAGCTCAATATTGAGGGCCTTGCAGAGTGATTTCCAAAACCGAGAGGTGAATTGTACCCCTCGGTCGGACACTATGTTGGCTGGTACCCCATGGAGTCTGATGACTTCTCGGATGAACACTTGTGCGGTCTCTGAGGCAGAAGGGGTACCCTTCATGGGAACAAAGTGTGCCATCTTTGACAGACGATCAACTATCACGAAGATCGTAGTGTGGTCCTCTGCTGGGGGCAGTTCCACAATGAAATCTATGGACAGCATTTTCCAGGGGCGATCTGGGACTGGTAATGGCTTGAGTAGGCCCCAGGCTTTGGTTCTGTGACTCTTGCTCCGAATACACACAGTGCATGTTTCCACAAATTTCCTGCAGTCTTCCCTTAGCTGAGGCCACCAGAAGGTACGTTGTACCAATTCAGTGGTTTTGGTGACACCAAAGTGTCCGGCAAGCTTGTGGTCATGGCACAATTCCAGGACGGTTACCCGCAGACCCTCGGGAATGAAAATCTTATCCCCATGCCACAATAGCCCATCCTTGGCCTGCAACCCAGGACCGGGAGTGGGTATGAGGCCACTGGAGGCCCGCCTGAGCTGGGACAGTAGGTCTTCCGGAAACAGGAGAAAGTTTCCAGGGGCAAGGATAGTGTCTGGAGGGGAACCATCCTGGGATTTGTGATACATACGAGACAGAGCGTCTGGCTTCGCGTTTTTGGAACCCGGACGATATGTCACGTGAAAAGTAAAACGAGAGAAAAATAAGGCCCAACGGGCCTGTCTAGGTTTTAACCTCTTGGCAGTCTTCAGGTACTCTAGATTCTTGTGATCTGTGAAGATCAGGATTGGGTGAGTAGCCCCTTCTAGCAGGTAACGCCATTCCTCGAGGGCGGTTTTTATGGCCAGTAATTCCCGATCCCCCACATCGTAGTTCTTCTCGGCTGGGGACAGTTTCCGTGAGAAGAATGCCACGGGGTGTAGCAGGGCTTTGATGCCCTGTCTCTGGGACAGGATGGCCCCTACAGCTATTTCTGAGGCATCCACTTCGAGGACAAAGGGCAGAGAAGGATCTGGATGCTTCAGGATAGGGGCTGAGGTAAAGAGCCCCTTGAGGGCCTCGAAGGCCCCTTGGGCCTCAGGGGACCAATGAAAACGGGTACCTTGTTTGGTGAGTTGAGTAATGGGTGCCACTATGGCCGAGAATCCCTTGATGAATTTGCGATAAAAATTGGCAAAGCCAATGAATCGCTGGATCCCCTTTTTATCTGCGGGAACTGGCCAGTCCAGGATGGCTGAGATTTTCTGGGGGTCCATCCGGATGCCTCTACTGGAGATGATCAAACCTAGGAAGGGTATGCTTTCTACCTCAAAGAGACATTTTTCTGCCTTGGCATAGAGGCCATGTTGCCGGAGACGACCCAACACACTTTTAACATGTCCACGATGCAGCTCTAGGGAGGAAGAGAAAATTAGTATGTCATCAAGATAAACAACAGCAAAAACATCAAGGAAGTCCCGAAGTACATCATTTATAAAGGCCTGGAAGGTAGCGGGGGCGTTACAGAGTCCAAACGGCATCACCAGGTACTCGAAGTGCCCAAATCGAGACCGAAATGCCGTCTTCCATTCGTCCCCATCCTTTATACGTATCAAATTGTATGCCCCTCTGAGGTCCAGTTTAGAAAAGATGGAGGCCGTGCCAAGCCTCTGAAACAGTTCAGGTACCAGGGGAAGCGGGTAGCGATTTTTGACTGTGACCTCGTTTAGGGCACGGTAGTCCACACAGGGTCTGAGAGAATGGTCCTTCTTTTCTACAAAAAATATTCCTGCACCTGCAGGAGACGTAGATGGGCGGATAAACCCTTTTTTCAGGTTATCATCAATATAGTCCTTTAATTTCCCCTGCTCCACCTCTGTTAACGGGAAAACCCTACCGAAGGGAATCTTGGCCCCGGGAAGGAGTTCAATGGGACAGTCATAGGGCCTATGTGGTGGCAGCACATCTGCCCTTTGTTTACTAAACACATCCAGGTATGCATGGTAGACTTCAGGGATGGACTGACGTAGACCTGCCTCGTTTTCGAGGCAGAGCAGAGCAGAGGGTCCTGCGGGGGCCAAGGAGCCGCAGGACCTTTGGCAGTAGGGAGAAGAAAAGGCCACCTCTCCTGTGGACCAGTTGATGACCGGGTTGTGTGCTTGCAGCCAGGGGATCCCTAGAATGACTGGAAACAAGGGAGAAGAAATTATGTCCAAACATAACAGTTCTTGATGTGACTCTGAGATTACTGTGTGCAATGGGGCAGTCTCCTGAGTCACTGGGCCAGATTTGATGGTGGACCCATCCGCCAGGTGGACAGACAGGCCTTGTTTTCTCAGACGGAGAGGAATTCGATGCCGGGCAGCAAAAGCAGAGTCCATAAAGCAACTGCAGGCACCAGAGTCAATGATAGCTGTGGTTTGTAGGGTCCTTCCTGAGAACTGGAAGGAAACAGAAAGGGCAAGATGAGATGAAACCCCGGTCACAGGATCCACATAACTGGAGAGAATAGTGGGGAACTTACGGAGTTTAGCCGGGCAATTCCGAACATAATGACCAGGCTCTCCACAATACAGGCACAGATTGTTGCTGCGGCGTCTCTGACGTTCTGCTGGGGTGAGAGAAGGCCGCAGGAGTCCAAGTTGCATGGGTTCGGATGCTGAAGAGGCATGAGTAGGTTTAACGGGGGGAGCAGTGCGGAAGTGACTAGGACCCCTGGGGAGCATCCAGGTAGGTCTTGGGGACCCCAAGGTTCGTTCGGCCCTACGCTCCCGTAGGCGCCGGTCAATTTGGATGCTTAGGTCTATGAGGGAATTCAGGGTCTGGGGTACCCCCACTCTGGCGAGCTCGTCCTTGAGTGCGTCTGAGAGGCCCATGCGGAATTGATGACGGAGGGCAGCATCGTTCCAGTCGGTGTCGGCACCCCAACGCCTGAACTCAGCCACGTAGTCCTCTGCTGGTCTTCGACCCTGTTGGAGAGATCGTAAGGCGGCCTCCGCAGTGGTTGAGAGTTGGGGGTCCTCATAAAGCTGCGCCATGGCATCAAAAAAGGTGGAGAGACTGGTCAATGCTGCATCCTTTTGTTCCACGAGACGGTGGGCCCAGATTTGGGGATCCCCAGTCAGTAGGGCTACCACAAAACCCACCTTGGTGGTCTCTAAAGAGAAGGTCCTAGGTTGCAGGGCAAAATGGAGTTCACAGGAGTTACGGAAAGTTCTAAAGCTACCACGGGCACCCGTAAATTTCTCTGGAGTAGGTACCTTGGGCTCAGGTGGTAGCATCACTATAGTCTGGGTAGGTGCAGGCCCCGTTGGGGGTATTGCTGGGTGAGGAGTTCCTTGGGTACTGGATGGACCAGAAAGGGCCAGTACCCGTTCCTCCAGCCGGGTATAACCCTGCTGGAGGTTCTTCACCGCTTCGGTCAGACCTGCCAGGTGTTGGCATAGCCCCTCCATGGCGGGGGCTCCCTGCTCGGGCTCAGACATGGCTGTCTGCTACTGTCACGTACCTGGTGGTGCGAGCCCGAGATTGCAGGGAGAGGCCTCCCTTGCGTCTCCCACTCCTGGTCCCCTGGTGTGGGAACAGGAGAGCCAGGAGTGAGGAGGAGCACGGGTGCCTGGCAGGATCAACAGACCGGTGGGAAGGAAACAGGTTAGCTGAGCAGGCAGGATCTCTGGGAAGCAGGTTCACAGGTAAACCGGATAGCAGAGCTGGCAGGATCACAGGAAGCAGGCTCACGGGTAAACTGGATAGCTGAGCTGGCAGGATCACAGGAAGCAGGCTCACAGGTAAACCGGATAGCAGAGCTGGCAGGATCACAGGAAGCAGGCTCACAGGTAAACTGGATAGCTGAGCTGGCAGGATCACAGGAAGCAGGCTCACAGGTAAACCGGATAGCAGAGCTGGCAGGATCACAGGAAGCAGGCTCACAGGTAAACTGGATAGCAGAGCTGGCAGGATCACAGGAAACAGGCTCACAGGTAAACCGGATAGCAGAGCTGGCAGGATCACAGGAAGCAGGCTCACAGGTAAACTGGATAGCAGAGCTGGCAGGATCACAGGAAGCAGGCTCACAGGTAAACTGGATAGCAGAGCTGGCAGGATCACAGGAAGCAGGCTCACAGGTAAACCGGATAGCAGAGCTGGCAGGATCACAGGAAGCAGGCTCACAGGTAAACTGGATAGCAGAGCTGGCAGGATCACAGGAAACAGGCTCACAGGTAAACCGGATAGCAGAGCTGGCAGGATCACAGGAAACAGGCTCACAGGTAAACCGGATAGCAGAGCTGGCAGGATCACAGGAAACAGGCTCACAGGTAAACTGGATAGCAGAGCTGGCAGGATCACAGGAAACAGGCTCACAGGTAAACCGGATAGCCGAGCTGGCAGGATCACAGGAAGCAGGCTCACAGGTAAACTGGATAGCAGAGCTGGCAGGATCACAGGAAACAGGCTCACAGGTAAACCGGATAGCAGAGCTGGCAGGATCTGGACAACGGCTTGGCAAGCAGGCTCACAGGTACACTGGATAGCAGAGCTGGCAGGAACACAGGAATCAGGTTCACAGGTAAGCTTGGATAGCGGAGCTGACAGGAACTGGACAACGGCTTGGCAAGCAGGTTCACAGGTACACTTGGATAGCAGAGCTGACAGGAACTGGACAACGGCTTGGCAAGTAAGTTCACAGGTAAGCTTGGATAGCAGAGCTGACAGGAACTGGACAACGGCTTGGCAAGCAGGTTCACAGGTAAGCTTGGATAGCAGAGCTGACAGGAACTGGACAACGGCTTGGCAAGTAAGTTCACAGGTAAGCTTGGATAGCAGAGCTGACAGGAACTGGACAACGGCTTGGCAAGTAACTTCACAGGTAAGCTTGGATAGCAGAGCTGTCAGGAACTGGACAACGGCTAAGCAAGCAGGTTCACAGGTAAGCAGGGATAGCAGAACTGACAGGAACTGAACACAGGAAACGGAACCACAGACTGGACTGGCACCAGCAGGTGAACAGGCTCGTTACAGAGGGTCAGGTTGCAGACTGGACAAAGGCTAAGCAAGGAACCAAAGTTCGTCAAGAAGTCAGGTAATGAATCTGAACTAGGGCAAGGTACCCTGGATCAGGCAGGAGGATGGTCACTGGAAGCCAGGGGTCGGGTAGAGGCAGAAAGCAGGATAGTCCTTATGGCAAGCCGGGTCAAAGGAACAGGTACAACAGGATCAGGTTTCTTTCACTACACCACAACGCTGTAGTGCAGACAGCAAAGACCGTCTGCTCAAGTCAGGCTTAAATAGGCCGGCTGGTGCTAACTAGGGCGCGCGCCCGTCTCCCTGTGCGCGGTTGTGCACGTGCCCGCGCCCGGGCGCGCATGCGCATACGCAATGGAATCTGAGGGCCAGGACAGCACAGGACTAAAACTTCAAGGAACAAGGGAATTTAAACCAGGATAGTTGGCAAGTATGAGGCAGCTGTTTTGGGCCCCACAACAATGACAGGGCCCAGGGCAGCTGCCCCTTTTGCCCTGCCTTGAAGATGGCCCTGAACACTGCCCCCAGCTACATCACAAACCTCATCTCAAGATTTTACCCAAATAGTCCACTTCAGTCCTCCCAAGACCTCCTTCTTTCCAGCTTCCTTGTTACCTCCTCCCATGCTCGCCTCCAGGACGTTTGCAGAACTTCTGCCATCCTCTGGAACTCCCTACCTCAGTATATCTGGTTATTTCCTACCTTGTCTGCCTGAAAACTCATTTATTCCGGGAATCCAACCTACCTACACCTAAAAACTGTACTTTGGCCTATATTGTAGCTTTACTGTGTTCCTTTATATTGTAAAATGCTGTGCAAACTGTTGGCGCTATATAAATCTTGGTTGATAATAATTTAATAATGTCTTGGATACTTCTACAGTTAGATGTCTCTCCAGCAATTCCTGACTCTTTTGTTGTCCACTTTGTAGTCTTTGGTGTTCTCACGCACCTTTTGGGGTTGGAGCTTTTCTGTGTACTGTGCTCCATGTGGCAGGTGAGATGCTTAAAAAACAAAAAATTCCTCTAGCTGTTAGAACAAAGACTGTTGAGCATGGGCTAGGAAACAGTATTTAAAACATACCTAGACCATGCTCAGTCCCTTATGCTGAAGGAAAATTAATCCATGTTCTATATCAGCCCTCAAATTTTCCACTCGCCTACTCGCATTTTGCGAGTGGAAAATGAGGGCTTGCGAGCTGGGCTGCTTGGGAGTGGTGGGGCTAGCACCGCTGGCAGGCGGGGTTGATTGGGAGCCGTTCTCCCAGTGATTGCTCCGATAGAGAGCATGAAGGAAGAGGAGACCCGCGGGATCGCAGAGCGGTATAGCCATTGCCGACTCAGTGTGCCCCCATTTCAGATTCACTGTGTCCCCATTGGTGGCCGGATCATAACAGGAGGAAGCGGAGACCCGCGGGATCGCAGAGCGGTATAGCACGCTATAACAGCTTACATTTAAATCTGCTCTGCTCCGCTCGCCGTGACACACAGCCCCGCCTCCTCCTGACCCTGCGCCTGTGATAGACAGAATGCATCCCAGTATTGGACCCGCATTCTGTCTATCACAGGCGCAGGGTCAGGAGGAGGCGGGGCTGTGTGTCACGGCGAGCGGAGCAGAGCAGATTTAAATGTAAGCTGTTATAGCGTGCTATACCGCTCTGCGATCCCGCGGGTCTCCGCTTCCTCCTGTTATGATCCGGCCACCAATGGGGACACAGTGAATCTGAAATGGGGGCACACTGAGTCGGCAATGGGGGCACACTGAGTCGGCAGTGGGGGCACAATTAATCTCCAATGGGGGTACAATGAATCTGCAATGCTGGGCACAATGAATCTGCAATGCTGGGCACAATGAATCTGCAATGCTGGGCACAATGAATCTGCAATGCTGGGCACAATGAATCTGCAATGCTGGGCACAATGAGTCTGCAATGCAGGGCACAATGAGTCTGCAATGGGGGCACAATGAGTCAGCAATGGGGGCACAATGAATCAGCAATGGGGGCACAATGAGTCTACAAAGGGGGGCACGGTGAGTCTGCAAAGGGGGCACGGTGAGTCTGCAAAGGGGGGCACGGTGAGGCTGCAAAGGTGGGCACGGTGAGACTGCAAAGGGGGGAACGGTGAGGCTGCAATGGCGGGCACGGTGCGGCTGCAATGGCGGGCACGGTGAGGCTGCAATGGTGGGCATGGGTCACGCTGCAATAATGGGCACAGGTGAGCCTGCATTGATGGACACTGATGAGGCTGTGCTGAGGGGAACTAATAAAGTTGTTAATATTTATTTTTGTAACTTAATTCTGCATAAAACATTTAGATGTCATTTCACGAGATCATTTGTGAGGGCGTGATTAGTGGCAGAAGTAGGGGCAGGGCATGGTAGGGGTTGGGTGGGGAAACTGGTGGCCAGTAACCCTTGAGGCCTGGCTAGTGGCTCAGGACTTGAAATTTTGAGCCCTGTTCTATATTATAATATCTTATAATATATACTATTTTAATCAGGAATTTTAGTTAATGACAGCACTGATCTCCAGATTGGAACCACCAATCAGCATGGTTTCCAATCATGTGATCACCATGAAAGCCAATCATGGTGGTCACATAAGGTTTGTTTGCAAACAAACCTTCTGACTTTGTGCCTCACACAGCAAGAGGCAGAATGACAACTGAAGCTGTCAGGCTGCAGCCAGATATACTGTTTTATGTAAAAAAAAATATTTAAACAAAACATTTAATCAAATAACCAAATGTATTTTAAAAACAATATTTTTAACCACTTGTGAGCTTATAATAAAAAAATAAAAAAGTGAGCAAGGGCTTTATTACAGCAGTGTAAAAAAATATTAAATATAAGTTTATATGTCCTAAAAAACTGTGTAAAAATTATTTATGTAGCACCCTGATGTTTAGGCAGAGTTGCTCTTAATTTACCTGCCAGGTATAGTTGCCTTGGCTAATCGCTAGGGATCAATTTATTTCATCCTAAGTCTGGAATTGCTGCACTTTTCTATTCTGTCGCTAGGTGGCTGGGTACCTGGTGACATTAGCTAATACAAGGGCATGGCAAGGACAGATTAGGAGTATATGCGGTATCTCAGCCAATGGGCAGGGTTTTTTTTAATCCCTTGGCCTGCTGGGAGAAGCTATATATTTGGGTGGAGCCGGGTGATCAGGGTTCGGAGCCACCAGGATGGCTGTCTGGGTGGACGTGTGTTGTACTGTCCCGAGCTGCTAGGCCGGAGTTTGGGCCTATCCCGGGGACATCTGGCTGCTAGGCTTTCTAAGGGCCTATCCAGAAGCAAGAGAGCAGCGTAGGGCTGGGATTTGCGGCTTGCAGTCCAACCAGAAATAAGGATTCTGCCAGCCGGAGAACCTGTCGTTGCTGGAGGTACAGGGGAAGCTGTTGCCACTAAGGGACCATCCTCCTACCAGGGACCACAGTGAGTAGCTGAAGCAAGTACCGGAGAAGTATTCTCACCAACCGGGGACAGTAAAAAATCCGGAAACTTCAGCAGGTGTCAAGCCAGGGACCCAGCCACACTCTTTTTGGCCCGATTCATACCTATGCATTTTTAGTGCTTTTTGCATTTTGCAAATTTGCACTACAGAACGTGTTCCATAGGAAACCATGTTAAATGGACTGTAGTGCAAATCTGAAAAATGTAAAAAGCACTAAAAATGCATAGGTGTGAATCAGGCCCAAGATTATAAAAATGTTTTTGCAGGAACTGAGTTTCATTATTTTTTATTTTTTTTGAGCTGACTGACTTTAATTTAGTTTAGCTGCAGCGTACATCTGAAGCAGGCATAGAAGATGCCTGAGAGTCTGATGGATCCAAGAACTTGCATTGATAAAAAAGAAACACATTTAGAAGCTGGCAATGTCTAATACAAGCACTGGAAAAAGTGGAAAAACAAGTTTTTTACTTTTTGAACAGAGTGCCTCTTTAACGCACCCAATTCTCATTTGTTATTTCTGTTTTGGCTGTTTTGCTGTGTGTTGCTCTATCAATACATCTTTCTAATTGCTCCTATTATTTCCCGAAAATCATTTTTAACCTTTTCAAAAAATGTAATTTACTCCAGTTTAATTCTAGCGCTGAATAATACATTTGGCTGCACTGAAATGTGCACAGTTAAAGGGATTAAATGAGAAAAGTAACTTGCTAGGACAAGGGAGGCATCTGCATTCCTAAATCATGCACAATATATTCATTCCGCGCTATTCATACTGCACAGAATCATTTCCCCATTATCTCAGCACTGAATGCACCAAGACACTGCTATGTATATTTCATTGCTTTATAGTTGTCACGCTTTGTCAGGGCAAATTAAGGGCTTTCTTTACTTTTCATGAAGCACTTTGAAGAAGCAGAAGTCTTTGTGATATAAATTGATGTCACGCAGGGGAGCAGGTTTCTTCGGAAACAGGATCCTGCGAACAGCATCCTGAGTATTTAAAGGATCAGGTCACATACAGGGGTTAGACAAAAGTATGGAAAACCAGGTAAAAGAACTAAATTGTTACCTAATATGGTGTTGGACCACCTTTGGCATCCAAGAAGGCCTGAATTCTCCTGGGAATTGACAAATATAATGCCGCGTACACACAGTTGGAATTTCCGATGGAAACAGTCCAATGGGAGCTTTTCATCGGATTTTCCGACCGTGTGTATGCCCATCAGTCTTTTTCTGTCGGAATTTCCGACGGACTTTGGATTGAGAACCTGTTCTTAATTTTTCCGACGGATTTTCCGATCGTGTGTCTGCAATTCCAACACGCAAAATTCCGACACGCAAAATTCCGACGCATGCTCGGAAACAATTCAACGCATACTCAGAAGCATTAAACTTCCCTTTTATAGTGCAGTCGAACATGTTTTATGTCGTGGTGTTATAGACCGTCGGAATTTGGTGTGACCGTGTGTAGGCAAGACAGTTTGAGCGAAATTCCGTCGGGAAAACCATCAGAGCTTTTTCCGACGAGAATTCCGACCGTGTGTACGCAGCATAAGTCTTGTAGGGTGGATAATGGAATCTGATTGCGCTCTTCATGCAAAAATTGTTAAAGTCCTCGCAGAGATGTCGGAGGTGAAAAATGAGCCCGAACCCTGTTTTCCAAAATTGACCATAGGGGCTCTACAATATTGAGGTTCGGCGACTGTGGGGTCCTGGGACGGTGCAAGACTTCATCTGCATGCTCTTTAAATCACGATTTGACAACCCCAGTTGTGTGAATTAGAGATTTATCATCTTTGTAAATGACGCTGTCTTCGGGAAACAATGTCTGCATGATGGTCGGAGAAAATTTGTAGATAGTCGCTGCCAGTGACTCTACATTTCAAGGTGATGATGGGGGCTGCAGAATACCAAGATATGGCTGCCCAAACCATGATTGCGCCGCCACCATACTTTACTGTTGGCACAAGAGAGTCCTGGTTGTAAGCTTGGGAGAGTGTTTGCCACTGTCCCAAGTTGGTGGTTGTTAACAGTGTGAACCATATTACAGTCTTTCATTGATAGTCTGCGATTTATGGGTGTTGCACCACTCTCTACTCTTCTGAGCATTAATATAGGTCAATGGTGGTTTGGCAATTGCAGCTCGCCTGTGAATGTTTTGCTTATAGAGTTCAAAAGAATGTGAGGAAAGGGGGGAGGCCTGTTTTGAGGCCCCCCTTTCCCTCATGGGATAGTGGGGGTAAAAGTTTCAAGCCCCCATTGATTGATTTCAATGGGGGGTTTTGAGGAATCGTAGTTCAAAAAAGGTCAGCTGATTGGGAATGTTCTGGAAGTTCTGGGGGGGTCTTCTAGGATAGGTCATTTAAGGTCACCTGAACATTGCAGAAATTCCCAAGACCCCTATTAAAGCAGGAGGCTGAGGGGGGTCTTTGCCACTCGCCAGAGGGATATTTGAAGAGCGCCCCACTGATTTTAGCTAATTTTGTTATCAGTTATGGTGAATTGTTAATTGTTTATATTTTTGAAATTCAATAAACAAGGCCGTGGCCGTTATTAATCCAGTTTGGTGTGTCAAGTGTTCTTTGCATGTTTGGAGTTTATGCCGCCTACCATCCCATATTACATCACTTCTGCTTTCAACGCAAAACATGTCGTCACTTTCACACCTGCAAATCATATAACATCACATATGTTTTCATTTTTTTTTCCAACCCCTGTATATGTTCATATGGTTGGCTGTAGGGTTATGGGCTGAATTTATAATTTTCTCATACATTATATGGCTAAAAATGTGGACATCAAACCACCACACTTACATGAGCTTGTTGGGCATTCCATTCCAATACTATGGGAATTAGTATGGCATTGACCCACCCCACCTTGGGGCCACAACAGCTTCCACTCTTCTGGGAAGGCTTTCTACAAGAGTGGTTTGTTTCTGTGAGTATGTGAGGTCAGGTATCGATGTTGGATGAGAAGATCTGCATCACAGACAGCATTCTAATTCATCTCAAAGGGATTTCCAGGCTCTGTGTAAGCTACTCGTGTTCCTCCACACAAAAATGATGAAAACATATGTTTATGGACCAGTCTTTGTGCACCTGAATTTAATAATTTGAAGAAGTGTCCAAATACTTTTGGCTATTTAATGTATATTTTGGAAACCTCGGCAGTGAGATATGCTTGTTGAATTTTCAGCAAGGGGCCCCATCGCTATAATGTTTGATTCTCCAAGCTGCAGGAGGAGGAGTCTCAGTTCACCATCTGCATTCTCTGCAGTGATGATTTAGTCGAAAATATTTTCATCATATTTTTCATCAGCTGCATGTTTTCAGTGATGAAAACTAAATGGAAACAAAATTCAGTTTCAATTCAGATGACTAAAATACAACTAAGCCGATTGACCGAGGGGAGTCAATCGGCTTGTGAAGAAAAGCTTCATATGGATTCTTCTTAAAGCGTAACTCCACTTTTGTTGAGAAAAAAACATTCCCCTCTGGGTGATCTGTGTGCATTGCAAGAATTTTAACAAACTTTGTTGCAGATTCCTACCTTCTGTTATTCTATGGAAATCCCTGTGTGTTTTTTTGTGTCCATGTGGGAAAGTGAGTATAATGTGGTTTCATAATTCTCAATCACCTGCAGGGCACTAATGTGGAAAGCTGCTGGGCCTGCATCCCTTTATACATGTTCCTATTGGGAGTATTTCACCAAAAATGAAATTTTTGTTGCAGGGGATGCCTGATATCTGACTTGCATCTTAGTGCAGACTTCTGGGAAAATCATTAAGCCAATCACACAAGCAGGAAATTATGTTTCTGGTGGGCATTATGTAAAGATTCTGTGTACAAAACACCTCCAGGTAGCCATATTGCATATTCTGAAAATTTCAGCGGCTGCAGATTGAAAGGGAAAGGCCATTTTTAATAACATTCAATTGCAATATGACGTGTGTCGCAATTGTGTAAGCTATATTATTTTTTCTTTATTTTAAATTTTTTTCCCCATGAAAGTGGAGTTACCAGTGGCGGCCCGTCTATATGGGGCACAGGGGCGCTGCCCCCCTAATCCATGCGCCCGGCCCCTAATCTACACGCAGGGCGTGGGACGCATGGATTTCAATGTTTTTTTTTTTAAGCATATGATTAATTCGCAATCCACGAACGTTGTCCAAGTTGGAGGAGTTGAGGAAAGAAAGACTAGAAGACCTGGCAACACTTATCCAGAAAATGTATAGAGGAAGGAAGAGTCGCACATGGTTTCTTCTGATGAAGAAGAGCCAGATAGCGGTGGCAGCATGGGTCAGGCGTTATCTTCAACAGAACAAATACAAGAAGATTAAAAGTGCTGCCATTGTGATGCAGTCCTATACCAGAGGATGGAAGGCAAGAAAGATCCTTCGGGAACTTAAATATCAGAAGCTCTGCAATGAAGCAGCTACTACAATTGCAGCATATTGGCATGGAACACAAGCTCAAAGGGAATTAAAATGCTTGAATGAGGAGGCTAGGCGTAAGCATGCAGTTGCAGTCATTTGGGCTTTCTGGCTTGGACTAAAGGTATGTAGAGAGTACAGAAAGTTTTTCTGTGCAAATGCTGTAAATAAGATTAATGAATTAGAGCCTGAGGCTCTAATTGGCTTCAAAAAAGGGTGGGCTCGGGGCGTAGAGTACTGCACCCTGAGCCAACCCAGTTGTGTGACAATAGAAAATTTACATTCACTATTGTCTTCCTGATTTTCCTCCCGGCCAATCATGAAGCGGGTCCTAAGACCTGATTGACCAGGAAGTCTTAGGACTCCCGGCCAATCAGGTCTCAGGAACCACTTCCTGTTCGGCCGGGAGGGGAAGCAACGGCCCCGGAGCGAGGAGTAGCTGGAGCGAGAAGCAGCAGCCCTAACCCAGATTTTGGTCATCTGCCTCCTAAGGTAAGGGGTCTCCCGCCAGGGGGGGGGGGGCAGCGTTGTTTTGCCACCCCCAAAATATTGAGCAGCAGCCGCCACTGGGAATTACCCTTTTTAGGTTAGAGTGACGTAAGCTTAAAACTTAAAAACAAAACAGGAGGAAAGTTCCAAACTAATCTTAGAAAGTAATCCTTATCTGAAAGAATAGTTGATGCTTGGAACAGACTTCCAGCAGAAGTCAGTCACCAGTAAGTAAGCGGATGGATCCAAACATGCTTGGGACACGCATAGATCTATACAAAAAAGAACAAAAAAGGTCAGCCACCTAGAGCATGTGGCTACATGAAGCCATTTCCAGTGGAACCTAGAAGATTGATACTCACATGTGTACACAATATTTGGGAGTTCTCAATAAAAAAATGCTGTAGTAAAGTTTATTAAATAATAACTAGTGTAGCAAATTTACCAGACAAATTCTTATTTTTGAAAAAGGTGGCCTTTGCATTATTCTTTGCATTTGGATCCACATGTATGTGACTGAAGCCTGGATATCAGAAAGCCCTGTATTTGCATTTCTTCATTTCTTCATAATGTTAAAGTTAACCCTGGAATTCTCCTTTAACTGCGAGTGCAGAAGTGTGAAAGTGGCTACTATTAGAGAATTATGAATAAGGGAGGCTAATTATCCTAATAGCGTTTCTTGTTTTGAAAGGAGAGCTGTTCAATAACTGCTGAATGTGAACAGGCTGCTCTGCGCTTCCATTAATCAAAATGTATTATTTCACATTCTGCAGATGGATTTTATTATAACTGACGTTAATACAGTATCTATTTTAAATGATAATTTTGTTTGAAGAAAAAAAAATAATTACCATTAAAATAGCAATATTGGAATTCAGCCATATAGAACTAAATTACTACCCAGCAAGTAAATGTATCAGAGAAAATCTATGTAGCTAACAGAAGAAACACAAAGACTACAAGGCTGCATACACAATATACATACTTAAACGTCTTTCTATAGCAACTACTTTTGGTGCCATCAGGGATTGCCTACCCATGTTGAATCTGTTTCCTGATTGTCCCCTTGAGTTCTTGCCGAGTCCCACTTCCACAGTTCCCGGGGGAGACTCCTGGCAATCACCATTTGGCAGGGCTGGACTTACCATTGGGCTTGACTGGGCTCGAGCCCATGGGCCCCGCCCAATAGGGGGCCCCGCCGAGATACATAGCCGAGTGTACTCGGCTCGGCTCACAGTTACGCCCAGTCCCGCCCTATGATGGACATAACACAGGGACTGGGCTTGACTGTGAGCCGAGCCGAGTACACTCGGCTACTCTCGGCTCCGCTCCGGACTGCGAGAGGACACGAGAGCCGCCGAGAGGGCCCGAGAGCCGCCGAGAGGACCCGAGAGCCGTTGAGATACACAGGACTCTGTATCTCAGCGGCGCCATTTTTAAACTTCAAGACTGCAATGACAAGGCTGCAAATGACACTGACAAGGCTGCAATGACACTGGACAAGACTGCAGATGGATGGGCAAGGCTGCAGATGGATGGGCAAGGCTGCAGATGGATACTGAGAAGGCTGCATTGATGGGCATTTAAATGTACGTTTTTTCCTTAAACTTCCCTCCTAAAAGTTTCTTTCCTTAAAATTCCTTCCTAAACTTGGGGTGCGTGTTATAGCCCATAAATACAGTATAGAAGGTAGGGCTCGAAAGTGACTCAAGCCCAGGGGCCCCCACCACCCTAAGTCCTGCCCTGCCATTTGGAAATATTGTCATATCTATTCTTAACTAGTTTGTAAGTATTAGGCTGGATTCACACCTATGCATTTTTAGTGCTTTTTGCATTTTGCAGATTTGCACTACAGTCCATTTAACATGGTTTCCTATGGAACACGTTCTGTAGTGCAAATCTGCAAAATGCAAAAAGCAATAAAAATGCATAGGTGTGAATCCAGCCTTAGAGCCCCTCTGGCGGCTTTTGAGGGTGGAATTACTCTATGTATTATGAGATACCATTAGGTATGTTACATGCCTGATGTTTTACCTTACAGATACTATACATGCATCTACTCCCAAAGAAGTGAACATGAAGACTCGCGTTTTTGGATGCAACTTTTGTTTAAATCATAAATTGACAGTTGGCTTCTGTCGAATGGTCCTGCTGGAAAACCAGCATTTGATCAGACACTGTAGCCACAGCCCTGCCCTAATGGCCACAGCCCTGATCTGTGTATTCTGACGGGGTGGGGGCACTGTCAGTATACAATAGTGCAGTGGGGGAGATTCCCACATCCACATGGCTTGTGTGGATGCAGAAATCTGTGGTTTTTATGTGCAACCTGCATATGCTATTTTGAGCATTAATGTAAGTTGCAGTATGACAATATATGAATTCTATGCATTAATGTGAAAAATCTTCTGTAGTGTAGCAGCCCCTCAGAGACCCCCTTTTACTTACCTGAACCCGATTGTTCCAGCGACGGGGATGTGCACAGCAGCTCCAGCCGGTGTCTCGGGTCCTCATTGGAAAGATTGATAGCAGCAGGAGCCATTGGCTCCCGCTGCTGTCAATCAAATCCAGTGATATGAGAGCCGGGGGGGGCAGCTGTCTGTGTCAATGGACGCAGCAGCAGGAATCAGGAGCACGGCCGCATGAGTTCCCCATGGAAAGTGGGGGAACTCGAAAAGAGGAGGAGCCAGGAGCACCACTGGGGGACCCGAGAAGAGGAGGATCGGGGCTGCCCTGTGCAAAACCACTCAACAGACGAGGTAAGTATAACATGTTTGTTATTTTTAGAGAAAAAAAACAACCACTTGCCGACCGGCATCGTATACATCGGCAGAATGTCTCTCATGTGCAAACTGACGTATCTGTACGTCAGTCCCTAAAAGCGGGACATCGGGTCCCGCGGACTCGATGCCTGCCGGCGGCCTGTGATCGCGGAAAAGAGGAGAGGCAGGACAGGGGAACTGTCTATGTAAAACAAGGCATTTCCCCTTTCTGCTTAGTGATTTGACAGGGATCTAGTGCTCCCAGTGATCTCTGTCATCTTTCAGTACTCCCACCCCCCCTACAGTTAGAACACGCTGAGGGAACACACTTAAGCCCTTGATCGCCCCCTAGTCTTAACCCCTTTCCTGCCAGTGTAATTTTTACATTGATCAGTGCATTTTTATAGCACTGATCAATGTAATATTGTCACTCGTCCCCAAAATTTGTGGTCAGATTTTTTCCTGCCACAATGTCGCAGTCCCGATAAAAATCGCAGATCACCACCATTACCAGTAAAAACAATAAAAAAAATTAAATTCTGTAAATCCATCCCGTAGTTTGTAACTTTTGCGCAAACCAATCAATATACACCTTTTGAGATTTTTTTTACCAACAATATGTAGAAGAATATATATCGGTCTAAACTGATGAATAAATTCATTTTTTTATTTATTTATTTTTTGGATATGTATTATAGCAGAAAGTAAAAAAGTTATATTTTTTTTCAAAATCGTTGGTCTTTGTTTATAGCGCAAAAAATAAAAACCGCAGAGGTGATCAAATACCACCAAAAGAAAGCTCTATTTGTGGGAAAAAAAGGACGTCAATTTTGTTTGGGTACAGTGCCAAACAACCGTGCAATTGTCAGTTAAAGCGACCCAGTGCCGTATCGCAAAAAATGCTCTGGTCATTAAGGGGGTAAAACCCTCCGGGGCTGAAGTGGTTAAGGGATGTCTTTCTAAAAAAGTAATTTCTTCCTGGTCTAAGTTCACATTAAAAACATACAAAAACATTTACCGTATATACTCGAGTATAAGCCAAGTTTTTCAGCACATTTTTTTGTGCTGAAAGTGCCCCCCTCGGCTTATACTCGAGTCAAGCACTTTTCTGCAGCAAAAAATGAAAATTTCCGACCCGACTTTGCTGCCCCGTATCTCGGGGCCACTGGGTGCTAGGAACCTCAAATTGGTATGCAAACCCAGTGGAACCAACATTACAACATGTCCAGATTGGGGGTTCCTAGCACCAAGTGGCCCCGAGATACAGGGCCCCAAAGTCGGTCAACTGTGTCCATCTGCAGCAATGTCATTTCGGGACCCTTTGGGTCCAGAGACCCCAAATTTTGGCTGCAGCTAGGGGGCCTCTAGGTATCCTTAACTACCAAGTATGAAGTTCAGAGGACCTATGGCTGCAAATGGGCACAGTGAGGCATGCAAATGGGCATTGTTGACCCTCTTTTCCACTTACAGTAGCTGCGCATTTCTCACCCTAGGCTTATACTCAATACTCGAGTCAAATTCGTGTATTATTAGGTACCTCGGCTTATATTCGGGTCGGCTTATACTCGAGTATATAAGGTAGGTAAAATGTCTACCTGACCTTGTATGAGTATTTGAAGTGAGCACAGCTAAGGGTGAAAATGATTCCTTAGTACTTGTTCACATAGGTGTCTGAAACTCTGACTGTCCCCGTCACATTTTTGCAAGTGAGAGACACAGGAGACAAAGAATTCTCTGCGCAAAAATCCACGTATAGACAACCTGCAATGAAACGACATCAGAAATCTTCAACATAAAAGAAGATGGCCAGTGAGTTAATAAATGAAGAACAATGATATTCTGTTCCATCCTTCATCTGTCTCTCTTCTATTTCACATCGAGTGGAGAGGAATTAGTACACCTGTCAGGTTGCTTTTGCTGTCTGTGCCCCTTTTATAGAGATTCATCTTCTCTATGTGCCCATTTTATTGTTATCACTGTTCTGTCCTAACCACTTTCCTGTGTGTAACTCGACATGCAGCTAACCCCTCCTATTCTGCAATAAGCCAGACTGAGTGTAATCTTGACGCTTTATTAAAAAAACAGGGTGGGGTGAAACAATTATGGAAAAAAAAAAACAGATAAGAAGTACATATAATCAGTATATGCAATATACAGAAAACACAATGAATAATTAGGCTGCAGTTTGTGCTCACCAGCAATGCTGCCTTTAGGGGAGTCCACCACAATATGTGCTCCAATAGCTGGTTCCTTCTCTCTATTTTCTAAGATAGAGTCTGATCTCCCATGATGCACCTGTTTCCTTTTCTTCGACTGAAGAATGGTGGGAACTTTAATTAACCGCTTCAGCCCCGGGCGATTTTACCCCCTTCCTTACCAGAGCACTTTTTGCGATTCGGCATTGCGTCGCTTTAACTGACAATTGTGCGGTCGTGCGACGTTGTACCCAAACAAAATTGACGTCCTTTTTTTTCCACAAATAGAGCTTTCTTTTGGTGGTATTTGATCACCTCTGCGGTTTTTATTTTTTGCGCCATAAACAAAAGAAGAGCGACAATTTTGAAAAAAACACAATATTTTTAACTTTTTGCTATAATAAATATACCATTTTTTTAGAAAAAAACTAATTTTTTTTACTCAGTTTAGGCCGATACGTATTCTTATTGATATTATTGATATTATTTATTTGTATTCCGTATTCCAAAGGCTGTAGGTTTGGGGAGAAGAAACCCAAGTACTCTTAACATAGTAAATGATGTAATCTGCCTGGCAGTGCTGTGTGGGAGAGCTGTGTACATTTTAGGATTGAATAGATAAGAATACAAATCCTTCGGAAGGTTAAACAGCTCCTATAAATGTGTTTCAGCAATGTTTTAGGCTGGTTGCCTGGAATTCAGCTTAAAAAAAAAATTGTTAAATAAAGGAAAAAGAAACACGTATTCTACAGTGTCTCTGTGAAATAGACCTGAATGGTGAGGAGATGAGATTACACTGGCTGTAGAGTGAGTTAGCCCAGGTTCACACTGAGGGTGGGTTTGAAATTGTTTTCAATCCAGCATTTCAGTCTGACTTCGGGGGCGATTTGGCAGACATCTGTGCGGGTTCATGCACAGATATCCATTGAAATCGCTCCTGGACTTTTGGAAATAGGGGCACTCGCCACAAAGGTGGTGTTGCATCGATTTGGACGGTGCCATTACCGGCAATGGGCTCCGATTTGGCATGCGATCTTGACATGTCAAATCACATTTCGCTTTGGCCCAATGTGAACGTGGGCTCACACAATTAGGAAACACCTTGTCCTTTCCTATCAGGGACTATCTAGCTCAGTTAGTTATACACAGAGTTCTGGGCTTTTGTTATTAGAACATAGATACACCCTGTATTAAATGCTTACTTGAAAAAAAAAATAGGCTTTATTTAAAGTGGTTCAAAAGCCTAAACATATTTTTACCTTAACGCATTCCATGTATTATGGTAAAAAATGTTTAGGCATGGGTTTTGGCTTCTTACCCCCCCCCCCCCCCTTTTAGTTACCTGAGTCCTCATTGGATCTAGCGCTGTGCTCGTCTGCAGCTCTTCTCTCCCCTCACTTCCAGGTCTCGCTGGTTTTGCATGGGGCACCGGGAGCCATTGGTTCCTGCTGCTGTCAATCAAAGCCAGTGATGAGGGAGCGGAAGGTGGGCCTAAGTCCCACTTCCCACGGAGGTACTGGATAGAGAGGAGGGGCCAGGAGCCCCAGCTGGGGACCCGAGAAGAGGGGGTCCAGGGCCGCTCTGTGCAATTCCATTATTAAGTATAGACATGTTTGTTTGTTTTTTGTTTTTTGTTTTTTTAATTATATCTTTTATTTCAAAAGTAAAGAAAAACAAAAAGGGCTCCAATCATTAGAACATACTTATCTAAATATTAATAACCACAATATTTAATAATACACTCCGCCAAGCTAAGACTGGTTAATCTGGTAATATATTCACTATCATCATGTCATGTTATGTCTTTCCCTTCTCGGTCATATACTCAAAAAGTTCAAACAACCTAGTCCTGTAATCAGAGAAAAAAGAAGAAAAAAAAGGGGGGGGGGCGAAAATGGGAAAATAGCATACATTTTTCTCCTCCTCCCCTCCATCACCCACAAGAGCAAACAAGTAGAGTTACATTCATTCACCAAGTCAAACTGTCTTAAAGTGGACGTAACATACATTCTCTTCAATTAGTAGGGTTCACATCTATGAGAGTCTTTCCCTCCCATGAGTTAATAAAAAGGTTTCATGGGGTCCATGTTTTAACATATATCTCTCGCTTCTGCCTGGTTGTCCAGAATAATGGCCCATACCCACGATCAGACTTTCCGCAAACAAAACCGTGGATTTTTGTTCGAAGGTTGTTGGCTCAAACTTGTCTTGCATACACACGGTCACACAAATGTTGGCCCTCAATTCCGAACGTGGGAACGCGGTGACGAACAAGACGTACGACGAGCCGAGAAAAAGGAAGTTCAACAGCCAGTGCGGCTCCTTCTGCTTGATTCCGAGCATGCGTGAACTTTTGTGCGACAGCCTTGTGAACACACGATTGGACTTTCTGACAACAAAGTTTTGTTGGCGGAAAATTTGAGAACCTGCTAGCAAACATTTGTTGGCGGAAAGTCTGACAGCAAATATTCGATGGAGCGTACACACGGTCGGACTTTCCGACAGCAAGCTCACATCCAACATTTCCTGTCGGAAAAGCCGACCGTGTGTACGCGGCATTAGACATGTGCACAACAAAAAATCTTGTTTATTTTCGTTTCGTTTTTTTCGTTTCCGAAAAAAAATTAGTTTTTTTTAGTTTCCGTTGATTCGTAACGATTCGTACATTCGTAAGTCGTCGTTGTTCGTATTCGTAACGATTCGTACATTTGTAAGAGTTATTTTTCGTTGATTCGTTTTTTCGTTAGTTTAATTTTCGTTCATTCGTTTATTCGAAATTCGGACGCATTCGTAGTTATTCGTACATTCGTAACATTCGTAGATTCGTAATCGGAGAATAATTCATAATTTTATGTAATGTGTATGCTATTATTACATTTTAATAATTTTACGAATCGAAAAAAAAAAGTTACGAAATCGAAGAAAAAAAGTTACGAATCGAATAAAAAGTTACGAATGTATGAATTTTTTTGTTCAATCCATTCATTACGAATAGAAAAAAAAAAAAAAGTTACGAATCGAAAAAAAAAAGTTACGAATCGAAAAAAAAAGTTACGAATGTACAAATTTTTTTGTTCAATCCATTCGAAGCACGTTAAGCAGCACCATTGTAAGGGACACGGAAAATTACAAATTCAACAAAAAAAAAAAGTTACGAATGTACGAATTTTTTCGTTCATTTTCGTTGTTCCTTTTTTCGTTTTTCGGATTTTCATTGTTTGGTTTTTCGGATTTTCGTTGCTTTTCGGATTTGTTCGATTCGAACGATTCGTTAATCGGATTCGTACGATTCAAACAATTCTTTATTCGGATTCGTTCGATTCGAACGATTCGTTCATTCGTACGAAAACGAACGAACGAAAAAAAAAACGGAAAAAAAAGAAAAACTATTCCTTTGTAATCACTTTAAATAAAGTGCGAAAGATATAATATCTTAGTTTATAAAATGTCTAAAATATATTTTACTTTTAATATTTTTATTACGTTTTTAATATAAAAAGATAAAAGTTACATTAAGGTCATGCCATACATTATTGACCATCACTAATAGCATGACCTTTTTAATATAATTCTGTGAGATCACGCTCATGCTCTAGACATGTCTAATGGGATAGACAGTACAAAAAAGAAAAGCAAGGAAGATAGAAAAAGGAAATAAATAATGTTCCGATTCACCGGGTGAAAGGGTTGCTTGTATGCGGCGATGGTTAATCAGCAGAATTAATGAGTGCTAACATGTTTGATCCAGGGGTTCCAGACTCCCTCATAGTGGTGTTGTTTATCATTAATGATGCTGGCTAGTTTCTCATGCATCATAATCCCAGACATTTTGTTTTTAGTTAAAGACAAGGAAACAGACAGGGTTTTTTATGTCCTTACTACCTTTTTAAAAAGTATTTAAAACTCTAAAGATAATTTAAAATGACATTGATTAGAAACAAATTTACTTGTGCATTGTGTTTCTACGTTCCTTAAAGAATATTCAGAGCCAAAACTTTGTTTTTAGTTTTGGATAGTGTATAGGATGTTTGGAACTCCTGTCAGGTTTTTAATTTTGCTGTCCGTATTCCCTTGGGGAGGTTTCCCTTCACTTTCTGTCACAATAAGAAGACATACTAGGTAGTGAGAGGAAATCTTTCCAACATCAGAGTAATTTCTTTCTTAGACAGCTGTCACCAGGACAAGCGTCCCCATTGGAAGATTTCCCCTTCCAGCAACTGTGAAACTTTGTATTTCCCATCATTTTTTGTCCCAGTGCTAATGGTGACAGGGACAGATAGGGTGAATCTCCCCAGAGGGGACACATGCCAAAAAGAAAAAACAAACTTCTAAAGCAGTAAAAAGTGCAAGCTTTAAGCGGTAGCAAACCACTGGCTTTTTTTTTTAAAAAAAAACCTGCAAGGCAATGTCATAATGTGCTAGTATCCATCACATACTGGCACATTATGTGAAACTTACCTTAGAGCGAAGCCCTCCAGCGGCGTGCTGTCACCGCTGAAGGCGCTTCCATCTTCACCTGGTCTTCCTTACAGGTTCGTGAGAGGCTGAAGCCACGGTGATGTCACTCCCGAGCATGCACGCAGGAGCCGCCATTTACGACACAGGACTCTGAAGGAACGTCACGGGTATGCCATTCCTTCAGAATGCATGTGCCAGTGACGTCACTGGCTGCATGTACAGTAAATATCTCCTAAACGGTACACGTTTAGGAGATATTTACAGTACCTATAGTTAAGCTTTATTAAATCCTTACCTATAGGTAAAATGCATACATGGGAGTTTACTCCCACTTTAAAGAGGAGTTCCAGTCTGTAAAAAAAAATAAAAAATTAAAAGTCAGCAGCTACAAATACTGTAGCTGCTGACTTTTAATAGGACACTTACCTTTCCAGGGATCCCGGGATGTCGGTACCCCTAGCCGATTTGTCAATCGGCTTCAGGTGCATACGCCCGCATCTGTAGTAAACGAAAAAGAAAGTGAGGCCTTTTGGGCTTCACAGCCTGTTCCCTACTGTGCATGCACGTGTCACGCTGTGCTTTTTAAATATTCCCACTGCTTTCTGGGACCTGTGTCCCAGAAGGCAGCGGGGGGGGAAGGAGGAGGGGCCAGAAATGTCGTAGATTGCCGTGCAGCTATCTTAAATGGAAGTGGGAACGGATACCTGTCAAAACCAGGTTCCTGCTCCCCCCTCCCCTCCAAAAAAGTGGCAACTGTGGCAGTAAATGGGGGGGGGGGGGTGCGATATAGGATTGCCCCTAGTTTAAATGTAGTCTTTTCAACTAGTTACAATTGTTATTATATACATTTTTGGGGTTTTCCCTAAGGTCAGGAAATTGTTTGCCTCTGCCTGCTGCTGGGTAATGTTCCCCAGCAAATAGAGTGAGATGTTACAATGTCTAGGGGTTATTGATATTTATTCTGCCTTAGCCAGTCACTGAGGAGTTTATTTTGGTGACCTTCTGGAAGGACCCCTGCCTTCCAGGCTTTACCTGGAGAGTATGTCAGTTTAAGGGATGCTAGTGCCTAACCCCCAGGTTTTGCCTGGAGAGGATGTGAGTATAGAGAGGTCCTGTCTTTGCCTCCTAGGCCTGTTGCCTGGGGAGGAAGTCCTTGTGAGGAGAGGTCTGTGCCTCCTAGGCCCTTTTCCTGAAGGAGGAGGTTGGAGCAGGAGAAACAGGAAGGTGGCTACCCGTTGGAGGGCATCTTCAGAAGTGTCTGCTATGCTAAAGAGTGTGCAGGAGAGCTTAGGAGAAGTTGCTGCTGGAAGGACATTGCATGCTGACCTAATTTTTAAGCTGCTTAAGGTATCCTGCTTAATCAGTTGCTGGACTTGCTTTGAAGATCCAACTAGCCTGCGTAGTGCCCCTGCCCTGGGCTGGCTACATTTTTATTTATTTTTTCAAAAAGGTTTTATTGAGAATCATAAAAGCAGTACAGTTCAATAGTGATTCCTGTAATAACATTTTTACAGTATAAGGTAAATATATGTAAATCAGTTTCAATAAGAAAAAACAGGTATCAATACAAAAGAAGATATACCATGGGGTTGTAGACAGGCTTCGCCAAGAGAGACACCTCAATCGGGGAAGCTATAAGACATATCAGATTTAGGCACAAGCCTATGGCAAAAGAGGACTGGCTAAATTTAATATATGGCTTTTCTGTAACCAACTGAGCCGCAATTTACTTTTTAGATCTGCTCAGGTATTTCCCTAAACCTGGTGGCTCTAACTAACGATCAGGACCCCGGACTCCTGGTTTCCGGGTCACCTGATCGCTGTACTAGCCTCACCTTTACTGATGTTTTTTGGGTATCCTGTTCCCCAACCCTCTATCCCCTAGATGTTTGAGCCAATAAAGAACACTGACAGACTGAAAGTCTGTCTTCTGGTTGATGTCGGTGGGTCAGTGAGTGTTTGAGTGCAGCTGTATTAAAAAACAGTCCCTTCTAGCCCAATAACCAGTAGAGTGGTTAGGATGGCCCAAAAGATTTAACAGCGTATTCAGGGCACAGTGCTAATCCTACAAAGTCACTATTACAGTATTTCCCTTATTATCATAGATAACATCCTCCAACCCTCTGGAAACCCCTGTGCCACCACTGACACCTTTTTCTACATCGTTCTTCCCTGCTCAACCTGGCACCACTCTGCTTTTTTGTAGTTTATGGCCAAAATGCTTTTTCTCCATACCACCCTGTCCTGGCAATGCCTCTGTCCCAACATTAGTCTCTCCCACATTGCTCTGTTTTGTGAGGGGTATCCTTATGCTTTGAGGGACCCCTTTGCTGGATGGTATGCATGTGAGTATTAACATAGTAAGAGGTTGTTCACTAACCCTTGCCATGGGATAGGGGGATACCAATCTGGGTACTTTCCACTGTGGAGGGGGCACTTAATTTTTCTTTTTTCTAAACTGAAATTATCCTCCTAGTGCTGAAACTGTGCAAAAACATAGTAGCACTGAGAGAGCTCGGGCAGGCAAATTTGCTGTTTTTATAACCTGCTGTAAATATGATTCATCCACAACCCATTAACCTTTTGTCACAATGGTCAGGTGAATGTCTGGCAAATGCGTGCTTGTCAAACACACAGATTTCATAATTGTGTCTACACAATCGAATGAATGTCTGGCTTGAAACAAGAATTCGATAGTTAAGATTTGTCAAACTTCACAGTGTGCAGGCGTGCTCCAGGTCGGTCACACACCCCATAATGAAGCCAGGATAGTGATCTGGATACTAAATTGTTAAAAAAACAATCAGCAATGGAAATTTCTTTATTTGAAGTTTCACATGTTCCCTTTAATTTAACCTTTCCTAACAGAAAGCACCGAATGTACCATACCATGTGTATTTTTATACTTGTCATAAATCTGCAGGCGTATTTTGAAAAAAATTAAAGCAAATCCAGAATGTGGTGTACTATTATAAATCACTACATATGCTATGTAAGCCCACCTGTGTGTAACAGCTTTAATTTCATAATGGTTTAGCTAATGCTTAACCACTTCACCCCCGGAAGATTTGGCTGCTCAATGATCAGGCCATTTTTGCGATACGTCACTGCGTCACTTTAACTGACAAATGCGCGGCTGTGCGACATTGTACCCAAACAACATTGACGTCCTTTTTTCCCACAAATAGAGCCTTCATTTGGTGGTATTTGATCATCTCTGCGTTTTTTTTTTTTTGCGCTATAAACAAAAAAAGAGCGACAATTAAAAAAAAAAAACACAATATTTTGTACTTTTTTTGCTATAATAAAATATCCCCAATTTTTTTTTTAAAAAAAGGTAATTTTTTTCTCAGTTTAGGCTGATATGTATTTTTCTACATATTGTTGGTAATAAAAATAGCAATAAGCGTATATTGATTGGTTTGCGCAAAAGTTATAGCATCTACAAAATAAGGGAAAGATTTATGGCATTTTTATTATTATTTTTTTTTTACTAGTAATGGCGGCTATCAGTAATTTTTATTGGGACTGCGACATTATGGCGCACAGATCTGACACTTTTGACACATTTTTGGGACCATTGGCATTTATACAGCGATCAGTGCAATAAGGGGGCGATCAAGGGGTTATCTATGTTCCCTAGGGAGTGATTCTAACTGTGGGGGGGGGGACTGACTGGGTGAGGAGACCGATCGCTGTTCATACTTAGTATGAACAACAGATCGCTCTCCTCACCCCTGACAGCACGTTCTGTCTCTGTGCAGAGTGATCACGGGTGCCCGGCGGTCATCGCGTCGGCCGGACTCGCACATGGATTACGGCGCCGCACCTCCTAGTGGTCAAAAGGCGAACCAACGTACAGCTAAGTCGGTTCGCCCAGGGGAGCCAACCTGCCGCAGTACAACTGCGGCGGCTGGTCGGGTAGGGGTTAAAGAGAACCTGCAAAGACAGCTGTTTTCTGTTACAGCCAAGGTCACATTTACTCTCAATATTGGGTAGCAAAAGTGATACAGAATCTGTAGTACAGATTTTAAAAGTTTGCATTGTTTTTAACATTGGAGTAGTGATGTACATTTTTTTTTATCAAATATCATTTTAGCACCAAGCATGCTCCAAAAACATAATTTTTTTCCAGTATTTGAGCATTTGATGTCACGTACCTTGTGGTAGAGCCTGATATGCAGAGGACAGCCTCTCTTACACCTCTGACTTGAGGCCCCTGGTAGAGCAGACAGGAGGTGCAGAAGTGCAGAGTCACCCAAGTGCCTGGCAGGATCGCTGGCAGCGGAGCCGGGATGGAAATTCTGGCAGGGTCGTGGAGGGATACAGACACAAGCGGAAGACCAGCAACAGCGGGGTAATCTGGAAGCTGGAACAGGCAGACACTGGAACACCACAGGCTGGGGAGCAGATGCTGCTACAGGTGCGATGGTTGCTTCCAGGGGACTGGAGAGAAGGCAGGTACAGGCAGGCTGGGTCATACACTGGCAAGCAAGTCAGGAACTGATGCAGAGGCTGGAGCAGCGTCAAGGTACAGGCCGGATAGGTAATAGGCTGGCAGCTAGGTAGCAGAAGGAGCAGGCAGGTGCGGAGTCGGAGACAAGCCGGGGTCGGATGCAGGCAGACCACAGGGAACATCAAGAACAAGCTGGGTCAAACAACTGGAACAGGTATCAGATAATGGGAAGCAGGAACACTGTAGAGCAGACAGCATTGAATCTGGGTGCTGAACCAGTTTAAATAGCCTGTTTGGCGCCATGAACTGTCACAAGGAATTCAATTCTCCTTAAAGGAATTGGAGGCTCAGAACGTCTTCTGCGACCACCATCTTGGTTGCTGGCATGCCCTTCCTGACATAGAGACTCTTAACTTGGGGTTCACCCTGAAGACACCAGTGCTGAAGAAATGCCTTGGAAGGACTATGATTATTAGACATGTGCATACTGAAATATTTTGTTTTGGAATTTCGTTTTTGTCCGAAAAATAAATTTATTTAGTTACTCCTGAAATTCATTTTTATTTATTTTGTTTTTCGTTAAAAATTGCATTTGTCCGAAAATCCAAATTAATTAAGGTTAAATCTGTCATTGAAGGCTTATGGTGTCTGTCGAATGTTCAAAGAAGATTCGACGGAGTAGCCAAACTGTATGACTCTGTATAGTTTAGCTGCTCCGTCGAATCTTCTTAGAACTTTCGACAGACACCATAAGCCAAAGATTCAACGTTTGTATGTTTTTCGATACTTTGTTGAATCTTTGTCGTTCATGTTGAATGTATATAGTTCAAACAGAAAATGGACTGGTGATAGTGATCACTGATCAGACAGGTAACAAGATAGGGTATATAGAATCTATATAGAATCTCAATCTATAATATAGAATCTATAATAATAAATCCCCCCCCGCCCACAACACGGGCAGCCTCTGAGGCTATCACAACACTAGCAACACTAGTATCACTATCAAGTTCACAACATTAACACAATAGCAGCAGATTATTATGAAAAAGTTAGGTTGAACTGTGGCTTGCTTCACTATTGTTCTGCTGCTGTGCTTATGCTTAATTGCTAAATAATTCAGGTTCTCTGACAAACAGACCAGCTAAGATTGACTGTCTTCTGAAATGATTCAGTGTGTGTCTCTCTCTACTAGCTATTGTAAGTGAAAGTAAGTTGGCTGTATGTGTGTACTTAGTTCTAGCTATTTTACTGCTCCTCCTCTTTGGTTACAATCAGCCAATAACATTCATCATCATCATTATTTTTATTTTACTTCCCCCACCCAATTCCAGCAGCGATCTTTTCTCTCTACGCCAAATCTTTTCTCTCTACGTCAAATCTATTCTCTCTACGTCAAATCTTTTCTCTCTACGTCAAATCTTTTCTCTCTACGTTGAATCTTTCCTCTCTATGTAGAATAATCTTGGACTAATAGAGTTAAGGTTAGGCACATTCGACCACAGGTTTGATGGACACAGATTGTTATTGTCAACGTCGAATCTCCTATCTATATTGAACTGTTGTCACAACGAAAATGAAAATAAAGATCTTTCATTTTTCTGATTCTGCACTTTAACAAGCGATAACAAAAATACCTGAAATTCGGACGAAAATGCATTTGGACGAAAACGAATGCACATGTCTAATGATTATTGGACTACACTTTTATATAGGTATACCGGAACAGCACACAAGCCTATAGTTATAGTTAAAGGAATGGGAATTATCATGTTTTGTCTGTTGGACTGTGAAATGTCTATTTTTGCACTTTTCCAAGTAAAGCATAGATACGTCCATGCTTGGTTTGAAGTTTTTAAATAGGTGTATCGTAACTGGCACACAGCAAGTGGGTCTTAATACATTGGGGTATGAAGACATTGGTTTAGAATGGAGTAAGGGGAAGACATGTGCTTACATAGAGTAATGGGAGCTTAACAAACAGCCTGTTGACAGCATTTACCTGTTATAGGTGACATGCCCTCTAGCAGCAAGGGAGATGCTGTCGGCACTCCTTCCGCCAGTAGTCTGTCTCCCATAGCAATGGGAGTGGATTGCACCACAGAGGTTCCTCATCCTGTTCAGAGGTACAAAGGTTCAAGAGTTAAGTTGAGTGCACCTGTGGAATCTGTACAGAGTGTACAGCAAGGCCCACTTCGATACTGGGAATTGTAGTGGAGATCGCTGGACAAGTGGATGTGGACATTGGCTCAGCGTGTCCCTCCAAAATGCAAGTTATAGAGAAGGTGTACATTGACACAGAGAACCAAGAGTTAACTGGAGAACAGTTGCAGTGCAGTGTGCATGGTGTACGTTAATCAGAGGTACCCCATATATGTGTGTAAAGTGACCCTGTAACAATGTGCCTAATGTAGCCCAGAAGAACCCACCCAAGGGTAGGCCTCTCATTGTGACTGTTGATTGGTGCCCAATGAGGAGGGAAACATGGAGGATGTGACAAACAACCACCACCCTTCCCCCTTAGGCCCCATTCACACCTGAGCGTAGAGTTTTCAGGCAGAAAGTTGCACAATTGTAACACAATTTTTGCAGCGATTTTGATACGTTTTTGCCATGATTTTGTACAGGTCAAAAGGTCACCAATGTAAAAAGCATAAAAATGCCCAAATATGCCTAAAAAAAAAAAAAGAGTATAAACTGTATTCTTTACTGTTGGGACATGCTTTTTGAAGAATTTACCATGCCCTGGTTAACAACACTATACAAGCATCCAATCAAGGAATCTTCTTGTTCTAGATGCTACTGTATGCTTTTTCTGAGTTTCTTCAGTTTAGTATATGGCCTGGAGCAAAGTGAAACTGGGAGAAGGGCCAGCATGACTGGGGTGGGCAGTGAGGCGGAGTGAATTGTGGTATGATATGAAAAGGGGTTATTTTTTTACATGATTGGGTCCCGAAGTAATGGGGGGGGGGGGGGTCCGGTAGGGTGTGGAGGGTAGAAAGTTTTCTGTCTGAGATCAGTCGGAGCTTCTCACAGTGTCAGGAAGGTTTCTACCACCCACCCTCCCTAGTTGGTTTGCTCTGGGGATGTTTTTAGACAATTTTGTACTAATGTGGTTTGGTTTCAATAGGGGAAGTTACATAGTTAGTAAGGTTGAATAAAGACACCAGTCCATCCAGTCCAACCTGAGTGAGTGTGGGTGCGTGTCTATAATTATCCCTATTTATTTAAGGTACCCATATAGCGCTGTCAATTTTACACAACGCTCCACACATATATCGCACACTCATATTGGTCCCTACCCTCAAGGAGCCCACAATCCAAGGTCCCTAACTCACATTCATATAGTAGGGCCAATTTTTGGACAGAAGCCAATTAACCTACCAGCATGTCTTTGGAGTGTAGGAGGAAACCGGAGTACCCAGAGGAAACCCACGCAGGCACAGGGAGAACATGCAAACTCCAGGCAGGTAGTGTGGTGGTTGGGATTCAAATCAGTGACCCTTTTTACTGCTAGGCGAGAGTGCTACCCACTACACCACTGTGCTGCTCATCCACTGTGCTGGGGGAAGTTTAGGTGGGTAAGTTTTGCCTTGTTGACTGTTTAATTATGGGTTCTTTTATTACTAGTCATAGCAGCGGCGGGAGGTCTATTGGGTCTTCGAAGGCAGTGCTGGAGAAAATACTGGAGAATTAAGGGGGTTGCGCTCATCTGGAGATATGGGTGTCCCTTCCCTTCCTAATAATTAAATGGTAACATCAGTGGTTTTAAGTTGGTTGTATCTGGTAGCAAGTAAGTGGTAATTGTCCCTGAGCCAGTGTAGGTTGTGGCAGATACAACCGGTTGGTCAAAAGTAAATAGGACTTTACTAGGGTAGGATTAGGCTGAGGTTTTTTGTTAATGGGTTATGTATTGAATGTATTTATGCATTACGAGTGTTTACAAATTTTTTTTGTATTTCAATTGTTTGAAAGAATAATAAAGGACTGCTATGGCCATTTGACTCCAAAAATGACTTCCAATTTGGAAGGGGAATGAGGAGGTCAATTGTTTAAATTTATAGGTAGCGGGAGCCTCAGCAATCTGCACATCCATCAGTCAAGTCTTTTGTAGCTTTCCGTCTCTTGTGACATAGTATACTAAAGTATAGGTATTTTATAATATGCAGATTTCTCTTGATAGTGTCTTGTAAGAGCTGCTTTGGCTTGTAAACAGATTTATACTTTTGCGATATCTTGCCGTGTGTTGTGTTAAGGCAACGTATTGATTGTGAATGTGCTGCCAACATACCGCAACAGATCGAAAAATGCACATGACCTTTTTCTTTTAGCAACACAAAGTACTACAACACATGGTATGTGCGCTGTGAGTTGCTTTCTACTGTATAGTGAATGGAACCTGCATTGCAGTAGTGCTCAGTAGCATATTGTTTTCACAATGTGTTACCGCAACAGAAAAGTCCAAATGAGCCCTCATATTGAAAAGGCAGTTGATAGTGGCAGCACATTTCTCTCATGACAGGTTTCCTTTAAATATCAATTGAAATGCTTTAAACATGTTTAAAATTCTGAGTTTTATTATAGCTGCACCTGGCTAGATTGTGGGAAAGCTAAAAACAAAAAAAACCTCCCTGCGCAGCAGAATTCTCCAAAAGTCAAACCGTTTATCATCTGTCAATAGGAAGCCTTTTCAAAATGCAGCTCATATGAAGAGGAATCAATACCAGCTTTGGGCTGATTACAGTGAATTGATTAGGGTTAATTAATTTTAGGGTCAATGACCATTCAGTACTAAACAGCATGCCCAAGCGAATGTTTAGAAGCACTGATAAACAAATACAATTGGAAATATAAAACTGAACTTTGATACTGCTTGATAATGGATTTTCTTGGATTTCAACATACTGTTGAATAATAATAAAAAAAAAAAAAACAGTTTTAGCCACATGCTGATGACACGCTCGATGTGGCAATGACTGCGTCTAAGCCTCCGTACACACGGTCGGAAATTCCGACCACAAAATCCATCGGATTTTTTTCAAACGGATTTTGTCTGATGCTGATGTTGCATACACACGGTCGGACAAAGTTGTTGAAAAATCTGATTATTCTGAACGTGGTGACGTTTGTTGCGTATGACGGAACTACGCAGAGGCTGGTAGCCAATAGCTTTGGTCTCGTAATTTGATCTGAGCATGCGTGGCACTTTGACTGTCGGAATTCTCTACACACGATCGGAAAAAGTCAGATCGGATTTTGTTGTCGGAAAATTTGAGAGCAGGATCTCAATTTTTTTTCGGCGGAAATTCAGACGGAAAAAGTCAGATGGAGCCCACACACGGGCGGATTTTCCGACAACATGGTCCGATCGGACATTTCCGACCGTGTGTACGGGGCATTACAGCTGTATCGTTTTTTGCTTTTAAAACTCACCCAAAACGACATGAGATGGATAGAGACCTACACAGGGGATCTTTACACTTGACGCTATATTACAAGAGAGAGCTACGGTCTCTCAAAACCTGTAACTTCTGCACAGTACAAGAAACTGCTATGTTATAGAGAAGTGACATTTTGCCTGGCTGTCATGCTGTACATTTGGCTTCCAATTTTGTGAGTTAACCACTTCAGCCCGAGAAGGTTTTACCCCCTTAATAATAAACAATGCATATATATCATCAATTACTATCTTCTAATGCAATACTCCTGTCTGTTTAGATCCAGTGAGACAGAAAATCTAAATTCAAAAATGAAAAAAAAACATACTTTTGCAAAATTATGTGTTCTACAAGTCCCATACAATTGAGTATTCTTCATATACTTATCTACCACGCTTGAATTAATTGAGCATCCGAAAAACTATCATGATCCATGATTCACCACCACCTTCCAATTTAACCTCTTGCTTACTGGGCACTTAAACCCCCCTCCTGTCCAGACCAATTTTCAGCTTTCAGCGCTGTCACACTTTGAATGACAATTGCGCGGTCATGCTACACTGTACTCAAATGACATTTTTCACACAAATGGAACTTTGGTGGTATTTAATCACCATTTGGGTTTTTATTTTTTGCTAAACAAACAAGAAAAGACATAAATAAAAAAAAAAACATGTTTCATAGTTTGTTATACAATTTTGCAAACGGATAATTTTTCTCCTTCATTGATATTCGCTGATAAGGCTGCACTGATGGGCTGCACTGATGGGCACAGATAAGGCGACACTGCTGGGCACAGATAAGGCGACACTGCTGGGCACAGATAAGGCGACACTGCTGGGCACAGATAAGGCGACACTGATGGGCACAGTTAAGGCGACACTGATAAGCACAGATAAGACAACACTAATGGGCACTAAGACGGCACTGATTGGCCCTGATGGGTGGCACTGATGGGCACTGGTAGGAGGGAAAATAGCCGATTACTGGCTCTGTTTACATCACATGATCAGCTGTCATTGGCTGACAGCTGATCACGTGGTAAGGGGTCGGGATTAACCCCTTACTCCAACTTGTGATCAGGCGAGTCTCATAAACTCGCTGATCACAGAGCGCACCACGCACGCCCTGTAGGCCACTCAAGCACGGGAGGACGTTCATGGACACCCTCCTGGCAAATTAAGTCCACGCTGCAGCCGTCTTTCGGCTATATGGCGGACAGCAAGTGGTTAAACGCTTACCAGGAAGCAGAAACAAAAACGCCTGTGTATATTTCTTTAACACCCAGTATATCACGGTTCTGCAAAGGAAAAAGTTATTTTCTCAAGTTTCTCCAATGTGGCTTCTTATGTACTCATATAAAACAAAACGGCCAACATTGCGCACAATTCCACATATATTTTGATTTGTAAAAAGTTTAAAAGTTTACACTCACATCATATGCATATGTGCCTTAGACCGGCACTGAGTCTGTCCAGTGTCCCAGTAATGGTCGCTCTTTATGCAGGGAACCAGTGTGCGGTTCAAGCCTCAATGTGAGCATAGTTCATAGGCAGCTATACCATGATCTAAACAGACAGGAGTATTGCATTAGATAGTAATTGATGATATATATGCATTGTTTATTATTGATGGAACTATTTTGATTTAATTTATTGGTGGAACATTCATACAGTACAAGGGTGAGCACAACTACCTAATATACAGTTTTTCTTCTTTCACCTACACTGGTGGTGAATATTGGTTGCAGCATAACCTTCACTTTAATATATTTGTGTTTTGCGTCGGTGGCATTTTATTACCATATTTACCCCCTTAATGACCAGACCCTTTTTTTGCGATACGGCACTGTGTTATTTTAACTGACAATTTGGTTCAGACCCAAAAGAACATACGTTCTATGAGTCACAAACGCTTTTTAGTGTCAGCAGGCAGCTGGGCTATAACCTCTGGAGTTGAGTCCCCAAACTTTTGGAAGGTCCGTCTCCGTACAGGAGTAAGTGATGTCAAATTCCAATCGAGTAAAGGAGGATAGAGAAATAGAACCACATAGCGTAATTCCATATAACCAGTAAGATTTATTAAAAAGTAGTACACTTGCATTTAAAGTGTTTCCAAGCGCTTTGTAGATAAAAAGTGGCAGCAGTGGAGTCCTCCCAACGCGTTTCGTCTTAGTAGACTTCGTCTGGGGTGTACCGCCACTGCAGCCTTAGTCACATTTATAGAGAATTTGACCCCAATGGTGAGAATCCAGTTCTCTGTGTCACCGTCTCTGTCTTCCGGTTCACGCCAAGATGGCCGACCGGCGTGCGTTCCACGACTCTATTTTTTATATTACAGTGTGCGTTCCAACGGCCGCTGAGCTTCCGGTTCCTCCAAAATGGAGGACATTGTGCCATAAACTGACGGGCATATATTCGAGATGGATTCTCTTAAAAGACCCTTACATTTATGAATATTATGACAATGAATTCTTTAGGAAAGTCAGTCCTTTACGGAGATCACAGGGAACCTCTAAAGACACACACAAATCGTGTGAATCGAGGCTGGATCTGTGTCTATCCAATTTAATTTACCAATTGCTAGTCTAAGCTGCATAATCATAATGGGTAGGTTCAGTCTTCACATGAAAGAAACCATAAACTAGAAATTGTTCTATAGGAACAATTATAAAAGGACTGGCTGAAAAAAAAGAAAATATTTTCCACTAAAAGTTGAAAAAAATTATTTTTTGTTTCTGTTTATAAAGAGAGGCCTGGAACGAGGGGATTGAAAAGAGCTAGCAGAGGGCCGGCATGACAGGAGTGATAAAGGCAACAGCAAGGGTTAAGAAAATAGTGCAGAGGTGGGGGGAGTATTGATTGGAGGAAAGGTAGGGATGGGAGAGGTTTTGTTTATTTAAGGGTGACCCGGGCAACACTGCAGGGGATAGTTAGCAGGAGCAGTTTCCCACCCGCCCTCCCTGTATTTAGTGTGTTCATTTTTCTTTATTTCAGGTGTGGTACAGCAGGACATGTCATGGCAGCAGTGAACTGGCTGTGGTGGTCTTTGATGGTGGCAAAATTACCTAAGAGATGGAAGTGTGGGGGACTCATCGGTGGTATGGTCCCCCTGGTGTATTCAGTTAACACGGGTAAGCTGGAAGATGGTAATGGTGGCACTGCAGGTAATGGGTTTGTCTCCAAGCCGGTGTGACACGGCTGGAGGCCTAGTACGGAAAAAGGCCCGCAGTGTGGAAGTGGAACAGAGTTATGTTGGGAAGTGCCGTCAAAGACCACCGGGGGGGAGCAACTTATTTGGGGTTTTTTGTTATGGTTAAAATGTTATATATATTGAATATTTGTGCATAAAAAGGCTGCTATGGCCAGTTATACTCCAACTCAAGTGTGGTCTCGTTAATCGTAGGTAATGTTAAGTGGAGTCAGGGTTGGAGTATGATAATGGTGGCAGTCATAGGAAGGTTGGACATATTATCTACCCTGGTCATGTTATTTTAAAGACACTCTCCACCTAAGAGCTCATATTTCAGTTTAGATGGGCAACAGGATTTTAAATGACCTACGTATAATTCACAAAAATTTCCCATAAGCAGAAATCATTGTAGTGGTCTCAGCCCCTCTTACAAGGCAACTCTTACAGCTGAGTTGTCTAGTTGAGTACTCTGCATTATAGAAAATCTATGAGGGTGGCACCAGGAACAGACACACCATTTGTGCAGACTGTGCACCTGCACAAGGGCCTTCTGGGACTTAGCAGACCATTTATTCTAGATGTCCATGAGATGAGTGCTGGGATCCCCTTCACTATCACATAGACCTGGACACAGCTTACTTCCATGGATACACAGTGAATAATTGTTTTAACCTGGACAGTTGATTTATGGGGGGGAAGGGGGTGCAAAAATGTGTTTCACCCAGGGGCCCTTTGGTGACTCTACCACTGGGTGACACCATCATTTGGCACTGTAACCCCTACAGCACCTAAATGGACTTGGGAACTCTGGTGGGGAACCATTGGGAGATATTAAATTCAAAATTAAATTCAATTTGGCTACAATAATGCAAGACTGGAATATATTTGGGTTGGGTTAACATATATTGCTATGTATGAAGCTTATGAAAACCCAGACTCTACAATGAGTGGGCTTTTATAACAAGAGAAAATTGGATAAGAAGATTAAAAAAAAAAAACAGCAATTTCTTAAAAATGCGTAACTGTTAGACTTCTAAGATTAAATCAAGTTCACAATAAATATGTATTTCTTCTGTAATGAGTAAATGAAGGAACATGCAAAGCTGGATTAATGAAGACATCCTGCAAAGCATTAAAGGATTCTGGTTGCAGACTGTATCAGATCTAATTTGCTGTGAAATGTATTTCATGAAGACAATAAAAAGAGAACAGACCGTAAAGCCGAATATGAGGCAGTCGTGTAAATAAAACACACCGACTGTGGGCTTTTTTTTCTTTTTCATTGAAATAAACAGGTAATAAAGGAAATATTTTCTCAGGGGACCATTTATTGAGATTTAGCTCAGAGTACCTCTGAGCTAAACAATACAGGGATCAAATAAGGCTAAAAGAAAATAACAGCTTTGAAAATGTTTTTTTTTTTTTTTAAGACATGCAAATAAAAGTGATCAGCTTCATGGAAATAATCTTTTTATTCTTTTTAAAAGTGACCCTTTTGTTAAAAATACATTTAAAAGAGACAGTTTTAAAAGTATATTAGTAATAATATATATATTATAGTATATTAGTAATAATTATGTAGCAACCCCCCTGACTGGGAGAAGGGAAAACCCACAGCGCAGAGATGGTTTTTTGTTACTCCAGGGTGGATCCATGGCTGTAATGGAGAGATAATGGGCGCCAGTCACTTTAGTACTTTGCTACAGCTTACAGGGAGAGAGGGTTAGGGCTTTAGATACCTCCAGCAGATGGGTTTCAGACTCCTCCACACTTCTTCTCCACCCAATGAAGTGCCATGATCATCCGAGGGCAGACTCTATTCCCCTCTAGCAGGACTTTCCTTTGGCTCTCCACTTTGGGTGCTATACCCTCCTTGACCTGGCAGAGCAACTTAGGGATTTTGGCCTACTTAGCACAAACCACTGCACACACCTTCCAAGCTGCAGCCTTGGGAGACGAGAGCTCATCAGGCCACTAATCAAACATATATATCCTTCTCCAGTGTATACCACCAGCCATGATCCTCCTTGTGACTTTCAGAGGAGACAAAAAAAACTCATAAGCCCAAGATTGTAAACGCCCCCATGACTATTACCCTTAGTGCCAGTGGCAGCAGCAGGGAGCAGCGGCAACCCTGAACTTAGAGGAGAGCCAAGTGAAAAGACTACAAATTGACCTGGGTAAAACTACTACCCAGCAGACTATATTTACTAGTCAACAAAAAATATGTATATAAAATAATGTGCAGCGCTCAGAAATGTACAAAATCACTGAAGTGAAATGTGAATGACCACAAGAAATATGACTGAAAGTAAAATAAAATGAAATGATGTGCTTCTACACATTTTGAGTAATGTAAATCGCCATAAACAATACATGAAATAATGATGTGTAAAAACAATATTTATGAGTCCATATGTAATCATACAAAATTTTGTATGGCATAAAAAAGTCCATGAAGAAGTGATGAAAACAAGGGAAGAATAACTTCTAAACCAAGGAAGATGTCTCCATGTGACAGCAGTATTATATTAAACAACTGTGACAAAACCACCACCGGTTGTTAGAAGGCATACCGGAGTAGGAGGACTCAATTGGGCTTACGCTCAATGAGTCGATAAAGCTTGTGGTGTTAGAAACCAATATGTGAAGCATCTAGATCTGTAGTCAGGATCAGAGTGGAAGGTGGTCCATCTGTCCAGAGTTCAACGTAAGGCAGTAATCTTTAGAAATGGCCAGCGTGATGTGCTGGATTCTCTCAAGCAGTCAAACAGTATAGCCAAACAAAGAAAAAACTCCACATAGTGTGAACCAGTAAAAAATATAATGCATTCAATAAAAGATAAATGGAACACTCACATTTAGTAGGTGTATGAAAAGTACTTAAAAATGTACAATGTGACCAATGCAATGGCATCCGCAGGGCTTGTTCCGACGCGTTTCGTCTACGGAGACAAAACGAGACGATGATGTCTCCTTAGATGGGACGTGTTGGTCAAGCCCTGCAGATGCCATTGCATTGGTCACAGCTTCAGGTTGGTTGACAGCCAGCATCACCCAATGCACTTTGTGTGGGCTCAGACTGTGTCACCATGGAACCTGAGTTTACAATACTCCTGGACTGATTGGCAAAACAGACTACAAAGTCTCTGGTAGACATGTGCAATTTGTTTAGTTCCAAATTAGTTTTTTAACAAATTTTGACAAATTTGTTAATTCCGAAATTTTCAGTTATACTCCAACTCAAGTGTGGTCTCGTTAATCGTAGGTAATGTTAAGTGGAGTCAGGGTTGGAGTATGATAATGGTGGCAGTCATAGGAAGGTTGGACATATTATCTACCCTGGTCATGTTATTTTAAAGACACTCTCCACCTAAGAGCTCATATTTCAGTTTAGATGGGCAACAGGATTTTAAATGACCTACGTATAATTCACAAAAATTTCCCATAAGCAGAAATCATTGTAGTGGTCTCAGCCCCTCTTACAAGGCAACTCTTACAGCTGAGTTGTCTAGTTGAGTACTCTGCATTATAGAAAATCTATGAGGGTGGCACCAGGAACAGACACACCATTTGTGCAGACTGTGCACCTGCACAAGGGCCTTCTGGGACTTAGCAGACCATTTATTCTAGATGTCCATGAGATGAGTGCTGGGATCCCCTTCACTATCACATAGACCTGGACACAGCTTACTTCCATGGATACACAGTGAATAATTGTTTTAACCTGGACAGTTGATTTATGGGGGGGAAGGGGGTGCAAAAATGTGTTTCACCCAGGGGCCCTTTGGTGACTCTACCACTGGGTGACACCATCATTTGGCACTGTAACCCCTACAGCACCTAAATGGACTTGGGAACTCTGGTGGGGAACCATTGGGAGATATTAAATTCAAAATTAAATTCAATTTGGCTACAATAATGCAAGACTGGAATATATTTGGGTTGGGTTAACATATATTGCTATGTATGAAGCTTATGAAAACCCAGACTCTACAATGAGTGGGCTTTTATAACAAGAGAAAATTGGATAAGAAGATTAAAAAAAAAAACAGCAATTTCTTAAAAATGCGTAACTGTTAGACTTCTAAGATTAAATCAAGTTCACAATAAATATGTATTTCTTCTGTAATGAGTAAATGAAGGAACATGCAAAGCTGGATTAATGAAGACATCCTGCAAAGCATTAAAGGATTCTGGTTGCAGACTGTATCAGATCTAATTTGCTGTGAAATGTATTTCATGAAGACAATAAAAAGAGAACAGACCGTAAAGCCGAATATGAGGCAGTCGTGTAAATAAAACACACCGACTGTGGGCTTTTTTTTCTTTTTCATTGAAATAAACAGGTAATAAAGGAAATATTTTCTCAGGGGACCATTTATTGAGATTTAGCTCAGAGTACCTCTGAGCTAAACAATACAGGGATCAAATAAGGCTAAAAGAAAATAACAGCTTTGAAAATGTTTTTTTTTTTTTTTTTTAAGACATGCAAATAAAAGTGATCAGCTTCATGGAAATAATCTTTTTAAAAGTGACCCTTTTGTTAAAAATACATTTAAAAGAGACAGTTTTAAAAGTATATTAGTAATAATATATATATTATAGTATATTAGTAATAATTATGTAGCAACCCCCCTGACTGGGAGAAGGGAAAACCCACAGCGCAGAGATGGTTTTTTGTTACTCCAGGGTGGATCCATGGCTGTAATGGAGAGATAATGGGCGCCAGTCACTTTAGTCCTTTTCAAGTCCTATTGCCACAGCTTACAGGGAGAGAGGGTTAGGGCTTTAGATACCTCCAGCAGAGGGGTTTCAGACTCCTCCACACTTCTTCTCCACCCATTGAAGTACCATGATCATCCGAGGGCAGACTCTATTCCCCCTCTAGCAGGACTTTCCTTTGGCTCTCCCCTTTGGGTGCTATACCCTCCTTGACCTGGCAGAGCAACTTAGGGATTTTGGCCTACTTAGCACAAACCACTGCACACACCTTCCAAGCTGCAGCCTTGGGAGACGAGAGCTCATCAGGCCACTAATCAAACATATATATCCTTCTCCAGTGTATACCACCAGCCATGATCCTCCTTGTGACTTTCAGAGGAGACAAAAAAAACTCATAAGCCCAAGATTGTAAACGCCCCCATGACTATTACCCTTAGTGCCAGTGGCAGCAGCAGGGAGCAGCGGCAACCCTGAACTTAGAGGAGAGCCAAGTGAAAAGACTACAAATTGACCTGGGTAAAACTACTACCCAGCAGACTATATTTACTAGTCAACAAAAAATATGTATATAAAATAATGTGCAGCGCTCAGAAATGTACAAAATCACTGAAGTGAAATGTGAATGACCACAAGAAATATGACTGAAAGTAAAATAAAATGAAATGATGTGCTTCTACACATTTTGAGTAATGTAAATCGCCATAAACAATACATGAAATAATGATGTGTAAAAACAATATTTATGAGTCCATATGTAATCATACAAAATTTTGTATGGCATAAAAAAGTCCATGAAGAAGTGATGAAAACAAGGGAAGAATAACTTCTAAACCAAGGAAGATGTCTCCATGTGACAGCAGTATTATATTAAACAACTGTGACAAAACCACCACCGGTTGTTAGAAGGCATACCGGAGTAGGAGGACTCAATTGGGCTTACGCTCAATGAGTCGATAAAGCTTGTGGTGTTAGAAACCAATATGTGAAGCATCTAGATCTGTAGTCAGGATCAGAGTGGAAGGTGGTCCATCTGTCCAGAGTTCAACGTAAGGCAGTAATCTTTAGAAATGGCCAGCGTGATGTGCTGGATTCTCTCAAGCAGTCAAACAGTATAGCCAAACAAAGAAAAAACTCCACATAGTGTGAACCAGTAAAAAATATAATGCATTCAATAAAAGATAAATGGAACACTCACATTTAGTAGGTGTATGAAAAGTACTTAAAAATGTACAATGTGACCAATGCAATGGCATCCGCAGGGCTTGTTCCGACGCGTTTCGTCTACGGAGACAAAACGAGACGATGATGTCTCCTTAGATGGGACGTGTTGGTCAAGCCCTGCAGATGCCATTGCATTGGTCACAGCTTCAGGTTGGTTGACAGCCAGCATCACCCAATGCACTTTGTGTGGGCTCAGACTGTGTCACCATGGAACCTGAGTTTACAATACTCCTGGACTGATTGGCAAAACAGACTACAAAGTCTCTGGTAGACATGTGCAATTTGTTTAGTTCCAAATTAGTTTTTTAACAAATTTTGACAAATTTGTTAATTCCGAAATTTTCAAATTTCAGAATTTCCTGATTTCACATTTACGAATTTTCAAATTTCCGAAATTTCGGAAATTCGAAATTTCGGAAATTCAAAATTTCGGAAATTCAAAATTTCGGAAATTCGAAATTTCGGAAATTCGAATATTCTAAATATCATAAATTAAAAAATTTTAAAATTTTAAAATCCAAGAATATGAATAAAAATCTGAAAATTCAAAAGAATGAAAATCTGAAAATTCGAAAACCTGAAAAATCTGAAATAATAACTAATAAATATTAAATTATAGGTATTGGAATTTCCTTTCAAATTTGGCTGTTAGTGAACGTAACAAGTAAGAATTTATCCAAAGTTACGAATTATCTGAAATAACGAATGCCGAACAGCCAAATTTGAAAGGAAATTCCAATACCTATAATTTAATAGTTATTTTATTATTTCGAAATTTTACCGATTTTCTTTCTTCTTTTTAGATTTTAGAATTTTTGAATTTCGTAATTCCGAAAATTCGAAATTCGGAAACTCCAGAACCCAGAAAGGAACTTTTTCAAATTCTGAGAAACAGCAAGGTTTGTATCATCCACATCAGCCATAAACCCTGGAGTCACTCACCATACAGTATGTAGGTGACAAACCAGGAAGACCATATATTCCTGTATGTGACTATACTTGGGAGATTTTCCATCTCATCCTGTACTTGTTACAAAATTGGGGTGGGGTGTCAGAAAGGCACAGACAATAAAAACACCACCAAAAGTTCTAACCTTTCTCCATGTGACAGAACTCACTGTCACTGTGTGTTTTGGAGGGGGCTGTGGGCTGGCCTCCTACCCACAGACTATGGCCCAGCAGAGAATGGGAGATTTGGGGGCTATTTACCATCTCCCGCAACCAGGAGAAGACACCACCTCCAGACATTTGTGTCTGTGGTCGCCGGGTTCATCTGAACCGGGTGACAAGGTATCTGTGGCCGGGCTCATGGAGCCGTTTCCGGCTACTTAAACCTATTGGCCTGGCTGGGCTAAATATATACTTTTTTTCCACAAACAATGAACTTTTAGCTGATAAAGGCATATACAAGATTGCGGCATGCCATGGGGCTATGAGACTTGGGAACAAAATGGCATTGGGATAATGTAATGATGTCCCTATATAAGTTGCATCCCTTCTCCCTATCCTCCCCCTCTTGTTATTGTGTTTAAATATGTTATGTCATGGTATGTAGACAAAAGGTGTGGAGACGCATCCCAGGATGGGCTATCTGCTTGTCATGTGAAAGTGTCCTTCGCGCTACTATAATTAACGATTAGGAATGTATATAAAAATAAATAAATATATGTGAATGTGTGATGTTCACAAAGGTGTTGACCATAAATAAGTGGTGTAAAACCTGCTCAAAGTGCTAAAATTATATAGATAAATAAATCTTAAATAAATACCAGCAGCAAAATCTAATAGTGTACACAACCCACAAATAGATAAATTAAATAAAAGTGATTTTGTGCATCCAGTAAAAGCACACACCTATACGTGATAGACAGTAAAATAAATCATAAAACGTGATAAAACACGTGATGAACAGCAAAATATATATAAAACACGTGATAAATCCAGTGACACAATCAATAAAATACGTGCCAAAAAAAATAAAAACTAGAGGGCACTAATTTATAAGTTGTGTCCATAAAGATGAATAAATGAACATATGCAGCAATCCAGGAGAAAAGGCATATAAAAAGTCTCTGTCTGTATAAAAGCTCTTCTATTAATTGCTACTGAGGGGTATGGAGTTTAAAGCCGATGCAATCCATAAATGTGCTCACAAAACTCTCACCTCAGATTCACTTGAAAACCGCATGTGTATCCAAACAACTAGGCTGGTCTTTCTCCTCCGTTTCTCCTTCAGACTTCTGTATATCTTCTTATATTAGGATATATCTTTAAGGTATCGGGTGCTTTCCGTCTAAAATAGGTGATGGACTCACCAATAAAAGAGGGGGGTGGAGGAAAAAAAGCCTTCCATAGTGTAGTATATAAAAATATTTGAGTAGTTTATTAAATAAAAGTAAAATTCAACCCTTACAAAAATGTAAACAAGTTAAAGCAAAGAAAATGGCGATCAAACGCCAATCTCACGGCACTTCCGGTATCACAGGGTGAACTTCCACTTCCGGACACTGTGTCCGGAAGTGGAAGTTCACCCTGTGATACCGGAAGTGCCGTGAGATTGGCGTTTGATCGCCATTTTCTTTGCTTTAACTTGTTTACATTTTTGTAAGGGTTGAATTTTACTTTTATTTAATAAACTACTCAAATATACTTTGCTTTAACAACATCCCTAGTGTTGGCTGGTGTCAGAGGCTAGAAAGATCATTGATTTCACAAGCCCCCCATGTTATGGGACTGTGCTCTGGAGTAGCTATTGGCTACTAGACCCAACCACCGTCATGTAGGAGGAGGTCATATGCTCCCCCAAAACTGATAGCACTACGTAATTTAGCAAGTTAAAGCAGGCAAGGAGAGGTAGGTAAGTAATGATAAGGTGTCGGGGGTCGGCATGGCCACTTTATACAGACCAATAAGGACAAAGGGGCAGTACCTTTAAATTGTTTATTTGCAATATATATATATATATATATATATATATATATATATATATATATATATATATATATATATATATATATACTGTATACTGTGTGTATATATATATATATATATATATATATATACTGTGTGTGTACATAAAAGTGAGTACATCCCTCACATTCACATTTCTGTAAATATTTTAATATATCTTTTCATGTGACAACACTGAAGAAATGACACTTTGCTACAATTTAAATTAGTGAGTGTACAGCTTGTATAACAGTGTAAATTTGTTGTCCCCTCAAAATAACTCTACACACAGCCATTAATGTCTAAACCGCTGGCAACAAAAGTGAGTACACCCCTAAGTGAAAATGTCCAAATTGGGCCCAAAGTGTCAATATATTGTGTGGCCACCATTATTTTCCAGCACTGCCTCAACCCTCTTGGGCATGGAGTTCACCAGAGCTTCACAGGTTGCCACTGGAGTCCTCTTCCACTCTTCCATGATGACATCAAGAAGCTGGTGGATGTTAGAGACCTTGCGCTTCTCCACCTTCCGTTTGAGGATGCCCCACAGGTGCTTAATAGGGTTTAGGTCTGGAGACATGCTTGGCCAGTCCATTACCTTTACCTTCAGCTTCTTTAGCAAGGCAGTGGACGTCTTGGAGGTGTGTTTGGGGTCGTTATCATGTTGGAATACTGCCCTGCAGCCCAGTCTCCAAAGGTAGGGGATCATGCTCTGCTTCAGTATGTCACAGTACATGTTGGCATTCATGGTTCCCTCAATGAACTGTAGCTCCCCAGTGCTGGCAGCACTCATGCAGCCCCAGACCATGACACTCCCACCACCATGCTTAACTGTAGGCAAGATACACTTGTATTTGTACTCCTCACCTGGTTGCTGCCACACATGCTTGACACCATCTGAACCAAATAAGTTTATCTTGGTCTCATCAGACCACAGGACATGGTTCCAGTAATCCATGTCCTTAGTCTGCTTGTCTTCAGCAAACTGTTTGTGCAACATCTTTGGCAATGGTGAGGCGGCTGCATTAAAGCAATGGTGAGGCTGCTGCATTGATGGCAATGGTGAGGCTGCTACATTGATGTAGGCTGATGAGGCTGCATTGATGTGGACTGATGAGGCTGCATTGATGACACTTGTGAGGCTGCAGATGGGCATTGATCAGGCTGCATTGATGGCAATGGTGAGGCTGCAGATGGGCACTGACCCTTATTTTGTTTCAAAGTTCCTTATTTAAAATTTTAGTTTTTTTCCTGAAACTTCCCTCTTAAAATGAATGTGCGTGTTATACGCCGATAAATACGGTATATATTTAAAATAAAATAATGTTAGCTTGAAAACTTAAAAAGCTAAAAGGAAACTGAAGTAAAACTGACTCAAAACCAATATAGTTTTCCTATAACATTATAACACAACCAGCAAGTAATCAATTTTAGCGAACACTGTGCATGAATGTTCAGAAAACATATAAGGAATATTTTAGACGACCCTTATTAACATGCAAAGGCTTTTGATGTGAAGTGGAGATCAATCTCCATGTGCAGAAATGCAGTTTGGCTGAAATTACATTATAATTTGGGTGTAATGAAATCCCTCTATAGTGGGGACTTGTCGTGAATGGCTGTGTCGCGCTTGTAGATATCACAACAAATTTAGAAAATCAATAAAATATTGCAGGCAATGTGTGTTATTCAATTCCTAGTAAATAAGCGGTGCCAGAAAAAGCTGAGAGAAAATATTATCAGCAAATGGAATTATAATACATTTAATCAAGTGCATGTGTTTAAATTATGCACTACGCTCAGCCCAAGAAATAATCCAACTCAACGGCTTAACCTCCCTCTAGCAATAAATTATTACATATTTCCTGCACTACTCTAGATAAAACACATTTTCAAGTTGACTTTGGTTCATTATATTCTTGAATCCCAGACCAAGGGAGAGAACTAGGCTATATATACAAAACAATTCATTAACGGATAAATGTACCTTAGTGATAGAAATAAAAATAAATTGCTATGTTGTCCTCCATACTGGGTTAATGCAATGGCAGTAATGCCACGAGCACAAAATTACGTATTCTATGCTCAACATGCTTTCAGTAGAGCTTACAGAAGCAGAAAATGCTAAACAGAATGGGGTTGTAGAAGGAGGGCATGTTCGGCTGCCTTTTGCCTTTGGTTTCCATCAACCGATCCTTGCAAGACAGTTGTGGGTTAGCCTTAGAAACGGTGGTTCCCTAGAAACCTGAGTGTAAGAGTAAAAAAAAATGAGCTACAGTATATCTATGCAAGCAGTCACCCTCACACACCCTGCTGATTGGACTCAGCAGGGGGTGTGTGGAACCTCTGCAGAGACACAACTTCTTCCATACAGAGAGCACGGGTCTTTCTTCTCAACATGTTGGCGAGGCAGGGTGGATTTGATTTAAATCAAGTCGATTTAAATCAAGTCGATTTAAATCAAGATTTAAATCACTGGTAAAAAGGCTTGATTTAAATCAACTCGATTTAAATCATCATTTTTAAAGAGCAACTGTCATCTCTGTCCCGCAGCAGCTCCTCCTCTGACCCCCTGTTGACTCACCGACAGTCCCATTCACTTTAACTTTCAATCTGTTTTTATTATTATGAGAAGTCAGAGACAAACAAGAAAACTGAATAATGTACATATTGCAGACGGGAAAGCCTCCTGCGGTTAGAAATACATTACATGGTCTACAATTACTACTTACAACAGTATAAACTTATCTGAGACTCAGCGGGTAGAAATCTGAACGTGAGCCATAAAGAGATATAGGAATCCTACAAATTGAACAAGAAATAAATTGGCGGGACCGCTACAGGGTAGAAGAGGTTCCCTCTCTCCCGACACCCCTGACGGGATCTGACTGTGTCAGAAGAGAAGAGAGACCCCCACAACTCCTGGGTAGTACCCGAATTTGCTAAAACTGAGAGGTAGAAGGAGACAGGCTCACTTCGCAGGAGCCAGATGTACTCTTAGTAGATGTTGAATAAAAACAGACACCTAATTTGCATCTTATGCAATAAGAGAGACAGATAGAGAAGAGAAAGGACAGGAAGAAGAGAAGCCGAGAAGAGGGGGAGAGAAAGGAGTTACAGAAGGACAAGGATGAGTGGTGTGGAGAAAGGAGATGTGCCGGTCGGTATGTGGAAAGGAGTATATTAGGTTATATGGTCAAGAGGAAGAGTGATCCCGTACTCCTGGTATGAGGGAAACTCCCACATATCGGGCCCAAGGCTCCCAGACCCTTTGGAATCTAGCTGAGGTATCCTTTAAGATACTGGAAAGTTTTTCCTGGGACATGATCCAAGAAATCTTCCTCTTGACCGCATGAAATGAGGGCATCGGTTTTTTCCAAGCAGTAGCAATTGAGATTTTAGCACCTAACAGCATGAAGTGAATTAACCTCTGAGCTGCTTTGGGTAGGTTCGGGATTTGTGAATTTAATAAAGCAAACTCTGGAGATCTGGGTAACTGGCAATCCGTTACCTTGTATATCATGATGAAGATTTTTCTCCAAAAGGAGCGGATCCTAGGACATTCCCACCAAATGTGGGCCATAGATCCCAAAAGCTGGCATCCCCTAAAGCACAGTGGGTTCGCAGACGGGTAGATAGATGCCAGTTTGGTAGGGGTGAGATACCATCTGGTCATTAGTTTAACACTGGCCTCCATGAGGGAAGTATTTTGAATGCCCTGAAATGATTTGGTGAAAGCCGATTGCCAGGTCTCCAGACTGAGGTTGAATTTGAAATCTGCCTCCCAAGCTGTCATGTAAGAGGATTTATCCGTTGGGTAAGTGAGGGCTGAGTATATTACCGAAATGCCTCCCCTCTGTTCCATAGCTTGACCGCACCACAATTCATATCCTGTAAATTTGGGAGGAAGAGGTTTTTCCTTCCATATTGAGTTAAGAAAATGGGAGATTTGATGGAAGCAAAATCTTTCATGGTCCGGGAGATCCAGATGTTGTTTGCAGTAGTGAAGGGAGAGTGGACCCTTGGAAGTAAAATAGTGCCCTATCCGGTATAGCCCCTTATTAAGCCACCATTGGAAGGCTGAGATGTCCAGACCGGGAGGGAAATCGGGATTATGAAAGAGGTGTGCCAGAGGGCGACCCGCGGAAACCAATGTCGGTAATAGGCGAAGGGTATCCCAGAGAGAACACGAATGGGACAAAGTGGGAGAAAGGATGGGGGGCCTAGTTTTGGGGGGGCACCAAAGTAAGAAATCTAAAGTGAACGTGGGGGTGGCCTGACGTTCTATTGCTATCCAATCCGGTTTTTCGTATCTGGAATATATTGTGGATAGCTGGGCCAGTCTAGCTGCTAGATAGTATTTATGTAAGTTTGGCAGGCCTAATCCACCTCTGCGTCTATGTAGAAAGAGTGTGTTTTGAGGGATGCGGTAGCCCTTATTACCCCATACAAACTTCAGGATGCTACTTTGGAGCGAGCGTAGGTGGTCCTTTCTGACAGGAATAGGGAGCGCGCGGAAGAAGTAGAGTATTCTGGGGAGAAGGGTCATTTTTACGGAATTGATTCGTCCAAGCCAGGATAATTCGTGTTTGGACCATAGCCTAAGATCAGCCTCCAGTTTCTTAAAGAGTTTGGGATAATTATGTGCGTATAGGGTTTCCGACTTGGCTGTCAGGGAGATACCCAGATAACTAATGGAGGTGTCGCTCCATATAAATGGAAAAGAATGTTGGAGGGAAGAAACAATGTGGAGAGGCAGGGATATATTGAGGGCATAAGATTTGGAAAAATTTACTTTGAGCCCCAAGATTTTGGCAAAATCTTCTAGTACTCGGTAGAGGTTGGGGAGTGTAGTGATGGGGGAAGTTAGGAAGAGTAGAATATCATCGGCAAAAAGCCCGCATTTATGTGTTTGGTCACCACATTTTACTCCTTTGATATCGGGATTATGGCGTATGGCGATCGCTAGGGTTTCGATGACTATAGCGAAGATGAGGGGAGATAAAGGACACCCCTGTCTGGTGCCCCGTGTAATGGCTATGGGTTGTGAGTAAAAGCCTTGGAGGCGGAGAAGGGCCTTAGGTTGAGAATAAAGCGCATGTAGAAGACCAAGGAAGCGAGCCCCAAAGCCCCAATGTTCAAAAAGTTGGAAGATGTATTGCCAGGAGACCGTATCGAAGGCCTTCTGAATGTCTAGGTCCCATTCACTTTAACCTTACTTACCGACTGGAAGATTTTCCTACTTAAAGTGGAGGGCCACCCTAAAAAAAAAAAAAGAAAAAGCATTAATATTCTGGAAAAAAAAATAAAATAATCCGAAATCCCTGTTGCTAGGCAGTCTTCCTAATCTGCCTCCTTCCTACTCTGCGGTGATCTTCGGTCTTCTGTCCTCCGCCGCGTTGTCTTATGGGTAATGGGGCGCGCTGTGTTCTGGGAACTGGGAAAAAAAAATGCGGCTGAGCAGCAGTTTTACTGCCCTTGACAGCCCAACTGCCCATGTGGCCAGAAACCATGTTAGTACACATTATTGTAGTTGCAGCATGCCAAAAATGTTACCACCTGTAGCATTTAGCTTTCAAGGGCATGGAGCCATGCCAGAATCGAAAGCCAAATTCTTGGCTTATGGTTGTGATGCAGTATTCCCATCCAAAATCCCCCTTAGGCTGCATCACCTCATGAATATTCGAGCTCAAGTGACCCTCCTCTACAGAGACTTCTATGACAGGCACCTCAAACACCTGCCATTGCAGAAGTTGGAAGAGCTAGAGATATGGGGCATTGGGAGTGGCGCTAGAAACTGCTGCCAATCTAAGCAAGCTCTGAAGGTTATCTCTTTTTATGTATTTTTGAATCCTATTCTTAGTTGGCATGTGTGTGATGAGTTCAGAAGCTGCAACAGAAGAGAGTACACACTGTGCATGCATTGCACGTAAGAACAGGATGGCACTCCTTCCTGTGGCACTAATGGGTGCTGGCCCCCACGGGTGCTCCTCCCCTAGAATAATTTGGGATGGAGCCATCGCAAGCTGCAGACAATTTTAGGAAGCTTCTTATAATGTGGTTTTGGACTTCATTGTTTAACCAGTTCTGGACCGCCCACCGCATATATATTGCTCCAGGGCGGTCCGGCTGCGCAAAATCACGTACAGGTACGTGCACGCGTGTGCGCTGCCTCAGCGCCGCTTCCACTGGTATTGGACACAGCAGAAGCCAATCAGCAGGTCCGACGGCCGCCATGGCCACTGCAACCTGCCGATCATTCACAGGTAAGACAGATCAGCTGTCTGCCTGTCTAAACAAGACAAACGGCGGATCTGTCAGGAAGGGAAAGAGAGATCTTGTGATTCAGTTAAGCTAAATCAGGGATCTTTCTTATCCTTCAGTGTGACACTGCCCCACACAGTTAGAAAGCACCTCCCTAGGGAACATTTAACCCATTGATTGCCCCTAGTGTTAACCCCTCCCAGCCAGTGTCATTTATACAGTAATTAGTGCATTTTTTTGTAGCACTGATCACTGTATTGGTGTCACTGGCCCCCAAAAAGTGTCACTCAGTGTCAGATTTGCCGCAATGTCGCAGTCCCGCTAAAAATCGCAGATTGCCACCATTACTGGTAAAAACAATAATAAAAAAAAAAAAATCCCTAGATCTATCCCCTATTGTATTTTACAAAAAATATGTAGCAGAATACGTATTGGCCTAAATTCATGAAGAAATTAGATTTAAACATTTTTTTTTACTTGGAATATTTTATAGCAGAAAGTAAAAAATATTGTTTTTTTATTTAAAAGTGTCGGTCTTTTTTTGTTTATAGCACAAAGAAATAAAAGTGCAGAGGCGATCAAATACCACCAAAAGAAAGCTCTATTTGATGGAAAAAAAGGACATCAATTTTATTTTGGTAAAGCGTCACAATTGTCAGTTAAAGCGACGCAGTGCCGTATCGGAAAAAAAAATTCCTGGTCAGGAAGTGGGTAAAACCTTCCGGAGCTGAAGTGGTTAAACAGAAAGGGAGCCCTGGCTGGTAGGTAAGTTTAGCTGACTGCCGGCTGTCAGATGAAAGCTGGCTGCCTGATTGCTTCCAAAAATGGATGACCCCCCTGCCTGTGCACTACGGCCATGCATGCCATTCTCCTAGATGGAGAAGCATGGCGGGTGGCATGGGGTAGAGGGGAGAGAGCTGATCGAGCATCCATTTACTCTCATCCCCTTCTTCTTGCTGACCCTAGAGCAATGTTTAAAACGTCACTCCTGGGTCTCCCTATCACTTTCCCCATTCCGTTTGGCTGGAGAAGATTCTAATGCCCTGGACACATGATCGGACATTCCGACAACAAAATCCCATGGGTTTTTTCCGACGGATGTTGTCTCAAACTTGTCTTGCATACACCCGGTCACACAAAGCTGGTCGGAAATTCCGAACGTCAAAAATTAACTTCAATAGCCAGTGCTGCTCTTCTGCTTGATTCCGAGCATGCGTGGCACCTTGTTCGTCGGAATTGTGTACACACGATCGAAATTTGTGTGAAGTGATTTTGTTTTCCGAAAATTTGAGAACCAGATCTCAAGTTTTGTGCGACGCAAATTCCGATGGAAACTGTCCAATGGAGCCTACACATGGTCGGAATTTCCGACAACAAGCTCCGAGTCCGGCGGATAATTTTGAGTCAAGACTTCTTTCTAAGTCCGCCGGACTTTTGGGAAGAAAGAGTCCGCCGTATAGTCCGATAGTGTGTACGCTGCATAAATTGATGACAGGTAGGGGCTTTTGAAGCTTAACCCATGGAAAATATAGGGGACTGAAATTTTGTCACCATTTCATGGGCGCACACAATATTAATTTTTGACATGTTGGGTATCTATTTACTTAGCACAACCTCATCTTTTATATTTTACCCCAAAAAATTGGTAATTTATTGTATTTGTGTGCCCTTAAATTAACTTTAGTGTATTTATTACTGCAATTTAGCATTATCTAAATTGTGACACTAATATCGTGTAATGTACAAACTTGGATCCATGACCATTTTATTCTATAGGATGTCTGTTTCAGAAAATATATAATGTTTGGTGGGTTTTATGTAATCTTTAGGCCTAAAATAATTTATTAAACATGTGTGCAAAAAAAAAATGCAAAAATAACTCTGGCAGCGAAAAAGTTAAGAGAACTGAAAGTTGGATTTTCTTTTTTCAAAGTTTTCTTGGTATAACAAAAAAATGTAAAAATAAGAAATAGTTTTCTTTGAATTTAACTTTTGAAAAATTAGCATCATTCTCTGATCTCTTCATTTCAGTGATAAAGATAGGTCCAAATAATCTTTATAACATAGAATATTCTGGCATATAACCCTCAATCATATTAAGTAGCGCTCTCGGTTATTATCATATACAACATCTGCTGCACTTAACAACTCCCAGCTGTCAGTTCTATTAATAACACCAGGGACAGATTTCTGTCTGTAGTAATAGAGATATTCAACAATGTATACGCAGCTATATAATAAAGATGACATTTTTACACTTTTAAACTTACAAAAAAAATACTTTAACTTGACAATTGCACAGTCATGTAACGCTGTACCCAAATAAAATTTAGGTCCTTTTTTTCCCCACAAATAGAGCTTTCTTTTGGTGGTACTTGATCGCCTCTACAGTTTTGAATTTTTGCAATGTAAACAAAAAAATACAACTTTGAATACAAAAATACCGTATATTTTTTTTACTTTCTGCTATAAAACATATCCAATAAAAAAAAAATTGAAAAAAATCGAATTTCTTCATAAATTTAGACCAATATGTATTCTGCTACATATTTTTGGTAAAAAAATAATAAAATCCCAATAAGTGTATATTGATTGGTTTGGGCAAAACTTATAGCATCTACAAAATAGGGGCTATTTTTATTTATTTATTTATTTTACTAGTAATGGCAGAAAGATCGCCACTCTGTGTGTGATCCATCCAGGCACATGTAGGCTGCATTGGTGGGCACTGGAAGGCTGCATTGATGGGCACTGGCAGGCTGCATTGGTGGGCACTGGTAGGCTGCATTGGTGGGCAATGGTAGGCTGCATTGATGGGCACTGGTAGGCTACATTTTATTGGCACTGATGAGGCTGCATTGATGGGCACTGATAGGCTGCATTTGATGGGCACTGGTAAAGCTGCATTGATCCATTGATCTCTTGTATCATGTCTGCAGTCTCTGACCATCTCCTGTACCATGTCTGCAGCCTTCAACCATCTCTTGTATCATATCCGCAACCTCTTGGGGGGGAGTCTGGAGAGGAGTCAAGACTGGGAGTGCCACCGGGATGGGCGTCATGGGAGAAGTCAGATATGTGTGGACTGTGGAGAGGAGACTATAGAATTAAACCAGAGCCACCAACCTGGAGCCGTCTGACTGAGCCCTGCATGGTGCACCTGAGAGGAGGTCAGTGACAGTGCCGCCAGGCCAGTCTGAGGAGGGGTCACTGATGTAAGGGGGCAGTGAATTCTATAATGTAAGGGGCCACTGATATAAAAGTTTCCCCTTATACCAGTAACCCCCCCCCCCCCTAACCTTAGTGTATTCTTTCTGCGGAAGGTGGTCTCTGGTCACCCCCACATTCCCAGAGTTCCTGGGGTCCCCATTGATGATTGTTCCACTTTTACCACTTTTAACCAGATAATTATATATATGGTGCCTTAAAAAAGTATTCATAACCCTTGACATTTTCCACATTTTTCCATGTTACAACCAAAAACGTAAATGTATTTTATTGGGATTTTATGTGATGGACCAACACAAAGTGGCACATAATTGTGAAGTGGAAGTGAAATGATAAATGGTTTTCAAATTTTTTTTACAAATAAATACGTGAAAAGTGTGGTGTGCATTTGTATTCAGTAAATACTTCGTAGAACCAACTTTGGCTGCAATTACAGCTGCAAGTCTTTTTTGGGGATGTCGCTACCAGCTTTGCACATCTAGAGTGAAATTTTTGCCAATTCTTCTTTGCAAAATAGCTCAAAGTTTTGTCAGATTGGATGGAGACCTTCTGTGAACGTTTGTGAACAATCTTGGATGTTTTTTCCGATGGAATTCCGCTCAAGCTTGGCTTTCATACACACGGTCACACAAAAGTTTTCTGCACTTTTGACCGTCAAGAACGTGGTTAAGTTCAATGCTTCCGAGCATGCGTCGAATTGTTTCTGAGCATGCGTAGGAATTTTGCGCATCGGAATTGCTACAGACGATCGGAATTTCCGATCGGAACTTTTTCCGACCGAAAAATTGAGATCATGCTTTCAATCTTTTGCTGGCTGAAATTCGGCCAGGAAAAGTCCAATGGAGCATACACACGGTTGCATTTTACAACCAAAAGCTCTCATCGGTCTTTTGCTGGCCGAATTTCCGATCATGTGTACGCGGCATAACAGGTTTTCTTCTAATATTTCCCTGTATTTGGCTCCATTCATCTTCCCATCTACTCTGACCAGCTTCCCTGTCCCTGCTGAAGAAAAGCATCCCCACAACATGATGCTGCCACCACCATGTTTCACGGTGGGGATGGTGTGTTCAGAAAGATGTGCAGTGTATTTTTTCTGCCACACATAGCGTTTTGCTTTTAGGCCAAAAAGTAACATTTTGGTCTCATCTGACCAGAGCACCTTCTTCCACATGTTTGCAGTGTCCCCCACATGGCTTCTCGCAAACTGCAAACAGGATTTCTTATGGCTTTCTTTCAACAATGGCTTTATTCTTGCCACACTTCAAGGCCACATTTGTGGAGTGCACGCTTAATAGTTGTCCTGTGGACAGATTCTCTCACCGGAGTTGTGGATCTCTGCAGCTCCTCCAGAGTTACCATGGGCCTCTTGGCTGCTTCTCTGATTAATGCTCTCCTTGCCCAGCCTGTCAGTTTAGGTGTACGGCCATGTCTTGGTAGGTTTGCAGTTGTGCCATAACCTTTCTATTTTCGGATGATGGATTGAACAGTGCTCCTTGAGATGTTCAAAGCTTGGGATATTTTTTTATAACCTAACCCTGCTTTAAACTTCTCCACAACTTTATCCCTGACCTGTCTGGTGTGTTACTTGGCCGTCATAATGCTGTTTGTTCACTAAGGTTCTCTTACAACCTCTGAGGGCTTCACAGAACAGCTGTATTTATACTGAGATTAAATTACACACAGGTGGACTCTATTTACTAATCAGGTGACTTCTGAAGGCAATTGGTTCCACTAGATTTTAGTTAGGGGTATCAGAGTAAAAGGGGCTGAATACAAATGCACGCCACACTTTTCAGATATTTATTTGTAAAAAAAATTGAAAACCATTTATTACTTTCCTTCCACTTCACAATTATGTGCCACTTTGTGTTTGTCTATCACATTAAATCCCAATCAAATACAATTATATTTCTGGTTGTAACATGACAAAATGTGGAAAATTTCATGGGGTGTGAATACTTTTTGAAGGCACTGTGTGTATATACATAGCCCTATGTGCTTTCATATCTGTCTTATCTATATATAAAACACTCTTTAAATGTGATTTAAAATGCATGGATTTCCCTTTTATGAACAAGAAAATAATGCCGTTATGATGTTGGGCTCTTATAATAATGCTATGGGGCTGGGATGAAATTATTTCCAGGACTGGTTTTTATTCCCAGTCTGGCCCTGTGGCTATAGTATGTAGTTTGCACACATTACCGCTCACTCACCAGGCAGTTCCCAGAAGGAGAATGTCAGAGACCAAGATAATCATTTATTGGGGGGAGGAGGGCAAGTTACACCGGCTTTATTGTGGCCTCCATCCAGTTCCGGTTCCCGCTTCCGGGTCGGTTTTAAAGCCCTCCCCTGTGCATCTGCTGTGCTGCGGCACACCGCCCGCAGGACAGCACAGCAACAGGCCACAGCAGCACACACTTCACAGCCAGCTCAAGTGAGCCCTCAGCCCAGACATCGGGCAGGAGTGAGGTGGGGCATTGGGTGGAGCTTGGGCTGGACTTAATTTAAAATGTGGGAGAGGTTATCAAGTTTACCTTCGGACTGAATCCCCTGTTTTTTTTCCCACCTGGCAACACCCCTGACGAAATGAGTTACTATTTCATTCGGAGATTCAGATACATCCGAATCTCAGAATAACCAAAAATATGTCCGAATTGATATTTGGACCGAAACGAATTGCACATGTCTAATCACATCTAGTTGTTAAGGCTTTCATCTTGGTAGGGTACCGAATTTTTTATTTAGACATCAGGATTTGCTCATACTAGAGGCATTTCTTTACTTTCTTTACCAGTGACAACGTTAAAGGAAAAAAACACACTAGACAGGTTTTTAAAGTAATTTATTAGGCAGCTCCAGGGTCTCTTCCGACTTCAGGGGTCTCTACCGATTCCTCTCGTGCTCTCTGGTCTTTTGTCCCACTCTCTGGTTCTTCTCCCGCTCTCCAGCCTCTTCTCCCGCTCTCCGGTCCTTCTACCGGGCTCCTCTGCTATCTTCTTCCAGACTTTTACTAGCGGTGGCCCGGTCTTCTCCGTCCTTCTTTCCTCTTCTCTCTTCTTCCGATGTTGATACAACGCTCTCGCCTGCTGTAATACCGTGTGCAAGGTGCGCAACGACTTATATAGGCATGTCGGATTGAAGTAGTACAGGAACCTTTTCTGAAGTCGGAGCGACTGCAGTAGTGTGCATTAAGACGGATCCATTCACTTACATAGATTTTTTCATGTAGCGTGACTATGGGCGACTTGAAGCCGGAGCCAAAGTTGCCCCTGTGTGAATGGACTCTAAAGAAACAGCAAAAATATAACAAAATATTAAATTTATAAAAAACGTCTCTCTGCTTATAAGTGCATCAAGTGCTCCACCGCTGTGTGAATCCTTCACCGCTCTCACCAAATTGGACTCACCAGATCGATAAAATGGTCAAATTATAAGCCAGCAAGAGGACCACAATGTCTCCAAGTGATCACCAATCACCGTTTTACCATCAGATTCCCCTTACACGGGTCACAGCAAATCATGGGAAAGACAAAACAGAAGGAAGGAGGCTCCCATAGCGTAAAAACATCTCACAGGTTGATTAAAAGAACCCTGTAATCCACTCACATTTGAAGACTGCCTACCTACTAGAGGTTTAGATATGTAGTCAGAATTTAAAGTGGTATTAAACCCAAAACTAAAAGTGGAATATATTGCAGCTCACTAATCATTAGATGCATTAGATGTGATGCCTGCATTTTTTCCCTTTATTTTCACCTGGTGATCTGACTAGTAACACACCTTCTGTCTGGTGTCTCCACTCTGGATGGAGGAGCAACAGAGCACGCTTGGATAGCAGCATCGTCAATCTGGGAAGAGGGTAGCATTAGATAGACTAGCAGAACTCCAGCTAACACTCTCTAAGCATGAACCCGAAGTTCCCACACTTTTTCTCGTTCCCGGACCCAGGGATCTGGGCATGTAAGGGTATCAAACTGCTAAAAGACATTACTAGAGAGGGGGAACTCTGTACTTTTGACCAGTTGAAAGCCAGACACGACCTTCCGAATACTTACTTTTTTCGCTATATGCAACTGCGTCATGCCTTTCAAGTTCAATTTTTAGGCCTGCGTATTGAGTATTTGCCCTCGGACCTGGAGTCTTTGCTGACTTCAGAGGACTTGGCCAAACCTCTCTCCACAGTATATAAATCTCTTTTCAAAAAGACCCCCCCTGGTTTAGTTAAATGTAGGAGGAAATGGGAGAGTGAGATTGCTGATATACAAGGGGAAGATTGGGATGACATGTGGGACCATCCTTTTAAACATCTGGTCTCGGCGAGGGATAGATTGATACACTTTAAATTTTTGCATCGGGTCTACTTCACACCAGCTAGGCTAGCTTGAATTTACCCCTCATCCAGTAGCCGCTGCTGGCGCTGCGACTACTCCCCGGCGGATGCCGAACATATCTTCTGGAGCTGCTCACAAATACAACCATTTTGGTCAGGTATTACTGATTGTTTGACGGAGGTGCTGAGTATACCCATACCCAAATCACCTAGGGTGTGTATGATCGGCCTTGTGGAGGAGGTTGTTCCTTCGAGGGCCCATCGTACATTTCTGAACATTGGCCTCTTCTATGGCAGGAAGGCCATACTATTGAAGTGGAAAAAGATGGAGGCTCCTACTCTGTCATTCTGGAAGAGTTTAATAAATAAAGTTATCCAATTGTACAAAGCAACATATAGATCCAGAGGCTGTGAGAAGAAGTTTTACAAAGTCTGGCAGCCATGGTTAGACTCCTCAGACACTGTGGGTTGATAGGAACAATTGTTAGACGCCGGTCTATATAACATGCCCGACAATGTAATACTTTACCGTTCAGTAGATACTACTGTCTGCACTTGAAGGCACAACAGAAGGCAGTCCTTACTCCACCTTTAAGTAGGGTTGGCATGGTGGGCTTAGGTTAAATTTACTGCATTATTATATGGTACACTCTAAATTATCGAGTTGCACGCAAGGTCGGGGGGGGGGGGAACATGGCGGGGGGAGGGCAGGGATGGGGGCATTGTGAACTACGTTAGTTCATTAGCCACTGGTTGTGGTAGGTTGCCCGCATTCGGTTGTGTGTATATGTGCAGGTAGAACTGTACTGCATTGTATTGTTTTTGTATGTTTTGTACGTATATATGTTTGTATGCATGTATTGTACTGTTTTCTAAAATTTAATAAAAATATTAAAAAAAAAAAAAAAAAAAAAACACTCTCTAAGCAGTTATAGCAATAACTTCATTTTTTTCTTTTGGAAAAAAGTGCATACATAAATGAATGAAAGCTAATCGTTGTAGGCACCCCTGTCACTGTTAAATGGTTTGTCCCAACCCTACTGCCACTTTTGCTGGACCGGATTGGTCTGTTGGAAAATAACAGACTACAAAAAAAACCCTAATAAAAGATAACTAATACAGCTACCACATCTAAAAACTGGTAAGATGCAATATAATACATTTTTGGGGGTTTCATTTATATGAGGTACTTATATAGCGCAGACAATTTACGCAGCACTTATATATATTACATTCACTTCAGTCCCTGCCCTCAAGGAACTTACAGTCTAAGGTCCCTAACTCACATTCATACATACACATATCAGGGCCAATTTAAACAGGAGCCAATTAACCTACCAGCATGTCTTTGGAGTGGGGGAGGAATCTGGAGTACCCGGAGGAAACCCACGCAGGCACAGGTTAACCGCTTCCCGACCGGCGCACGACGATGTACGTCGGCAGAATGGCACGGACAGGCATAAGGGCGTACAGGTACGTTCCTTTGAATATGCGCCATACCATCGTGTGCGCGCCGGTGGCGGCGCATCGCGCGCCGGTCGGGACCCCGTGAGTCCGGTCGCAGGTCCCGCAGACTTGATTGCCATGGGGATACCCGTGATCGTCTCACGGGGAGGACGAACGGGGAGATGCGGAAGTAAACAGCATCTCCCTGTTCTGCCTAGCAACAAGTGACACCGATCTCTGCTCCCTGTGATTGGAGCAGAGATCAGTGATCACTAACACACAGCCACGCCCCCCACAGTTAGTAACACGCCCCTAGGACACACTTAACCCCTACACTGCCACCCCCTGGTTATCCCCTTCACTGCCAGTGTCATTTACACAGGAATCAGTGCATTTGTATAGCACTGATTGCTGTATAAATGACAATGGTCCCAAAAATGTGTAAAAAATGTCTGATGTGTCCGCCATAATGTCGCAGTCACAATAAAAATCGCTGATCGCCGCCATTACTAGTAAAAAAAAAAAAATTATTAATAAAAATGCTATAAAACTATCCCCTATTTTGTAAACGCTATAACTTTTGCGCAAACCAATCAATAATCGCTTATTGCAATTTTTTTTACCAAAAATATGTAGAAGAATACGTATCGGCCTAAACTGAGGAAAAAAAAAGTTTTTTTATATATTTTTGGGGGATATTTATTATAGCAAAATGTAAAACAAATTAGTTTTTTTCAAAATTGTCGCTCTTTTTTTGTTTATAGCGCAAAAAATAAAAACCGCAGGGGTGATCAAATATGACCAAAAGAAAGCTCTAATTGTGGGGAAAAAAGGACGCAAATTTTGGGAGCCACGTCGCACAACTGCGCAATTGTCAGTTAAAGCAACGCAGTGCCGAATCACAAAAAGTGGTCTGGTCTTAAGCCAGCAAAATGGTCCGGTCTGAAAGAGTTTAAATATCACTTTGACATGACTTTGTAACTTTTTAATTGTACTTTTTTTGGCTTTATTATTACTTTACAGCAGAGCTCCTACAAATACTGTAGCTGCTGACTTTTAAAATCAGGACACTTATGCCGCGTACACACGGTCAGACTTGCCAATGGGTTAACCTCCCTTCGGGATTTCCAACGGAAAAATTTAGAACATGTGCTCTATCTAAGCCCGTCGGAGATTCCAACAGTAAAAGTCCAATGGGGCATACACAAGGTCGGAATATCCGACCAAAAGCTCCCATCTGACTTTTTCTGTGGGAAATTTCGACCGTGTGTACGCGGCATTACCTGTCCAGGGATCCATCAGTGTCCTCACCTGAGACGATTTTAAGATCTCTGGGTGCTGCCTCCGCCATCTCGGCTAAGGGAAACCGGCAATGAAGCCTTGCAGCTTCACAGCTGGTTCCCTACTGTGTGCTGCGCTTTGTGAATGCATTCGCTGCAGTGAAGTCAGCCAGAAGTGGGAGCTGGTACCTGCCAAAACCAGTTACCTGCCCCCCCTCCCGAAAGGTGCCAAATGTGGCAGGAGGCAAACAAGTGGAGCTTCCCCTTTTGGGTGGAGCTCCGATTTAACATTGAAACACAAGATGAGAGGCTACAGCAGGGGCTGATCTGTGTCAGAAATTTGTGAACACAGCCAGGACTGCATAGGCACAATTATTTACAAGATTGTATAGATGCTGACCCTGAATGTCATTTACAGTTAGGTCCATATATATTTGGACACAGGCACAATTTCATACTTTTGGCTCTGTATGCCACCAGAATAAAATTAAAACAAAACAATCCAAATGAATTTGTAGTGCAGACTTTCAGCTTTAATTCAAGAGGTCAAACATAAATATCAAGTACAAATTTTAGGAACTGGAACCATTTATAAACACAGTCCCCTTATTTTTAGGGGCTCAAATGTGATTGGACAAATTAATATAATAATGTATATAATATATATATATATATATATATATATATATATATATATATATATATATAATGTTCATTTTTTATATTTTGTTGAGAATCCTTTACTGGCAATGACTGTCTGAAGTCTGGAACCCATGGACATTACCAAAGACTGTGTTTCCTCCTTTCTAAAGCTTTGCCAGGCTCTAACTGCAGCTGTCTTCAGTTGTTCTTTGTTTGTGGGTCTTTCTGCTTTTAGTTTTGCCTTCAGCAAATGAACTGCTCAATTGGGTTGAGATAGGGTGATTGACTCGGCCATTGCAGAATATTCCACTTCTTTTCCTTCAAAAGCTCCTGGGTTGCTTTTGCAGTGTGTTTTGGATCATTGTCCATCTGTACTGTGAAGCGCCTTCCAATCAACTTTGCTGCATTTGGCTGAATCTGGGCTGACCGTATATCTCTAAACACTGCAGAATTCATACGGCTGCTTCTGTGTTCTGTCACATGATCAACAAACACCAATGACCCAGTGCAACTGGAAGCCATGCATGCCCATGCCATCACACTGCCTCCACCATGTTTTACAGATGACATTGTGTGCTTTGGATCATGAGCTGTTCCAAGCCTTCTCCACACTTTTTTCTTCCCGACATTCTGGTACAGATTAATCTTATGCCGCGTACACATGGTCGGAATTTCCGATGGAAACAGTTCGATGGGAGCTGTTCATCGGATTTTCCGACCGTGTGTATGCCCATCGGTCTTTTTCTGACGGAATTTTCGACGGACTTTGGATTGAGAACCTGTTCTTAATTTTTCAGACAGAAAACCTTTCTATTGGATTTTCCGATCGCGTGTATGCAATTCCGATACGCAAAATTCCGACGCATGCTCGGAAACAATTTGACGCATGCTCAGAAGCATTAAACTTCCCTTTTATAGTGCAGTCGAATGTGTTTTATGCCTCTGTGTTACTGAACGTCGGAATTTGGTGTGACCGTGTGTAGGCAAGACAGTTTGAGCAAAATTCCGTCGGAATTCCGACGGGAAAACCATCAGAGCTTTTTCCGACGAGAATTCCGACCGTGTGTACGCGGCATTAGTTTCATCCATCCAAAGAATGCTTCACCAGACCAGAACTGGTCTTGCTTTTTTAGATGTTTTTTGGCAAAGTCTAATCTGGCTTTTCTATTCTTCAGGCTTATGAATGGTTTGCACCTTGTGGTGAACACCCTGTATTTGCTCTTGTGAAGTCTTTTCTTGATTGTAGACTTTGACAATGACATGCCCACCTTCTGGATAGTGTCCTTCACTTGTCTGGATGTTGTGAATGGGTTGTCTTCCGTGGACGTCCATGCCTTTTTATGTTGCTGAGCTCACCAGTGCGTTCTTCTTTCCTCAGAATGTACCAAACTGTTGATTTGGCCACTCCTAATGTTGCTGCTATCTCTCTGATGGATTGGTTTAATTTTTGAAGCCTTACAATGGCCTGTTTGACTTGCATGGATAGCTCCTTTGAACGCATGATGTAGGTTCACATCAATAGATTCCAAATGCAAATACCACACTTAGAATCAACTCCAGACCCTTTTCTTACTTAATTGATTAAGAAATAACAAAGGAATAGCCCGCACCTGGCCATAAAACCGCTTTTGATTCAATTGTCCAATTACTTTTGGTCCCTTGAAAAAAGGGGGGGGTGGCTATTCTTAAAGCGGGGTTCCGCTTTAAAGTGGAACTCCAGCTTTAAGGAGTCCTAACCCCCTAATATGCCACATTTGGGGGGGGAGTGGGTACCTAGTTTTGACAGGTACCCAGCTCCCACTTTCGCTGCCTAGGCGACTCTGTCTCTCCCCTACCTCCCTGAAATCTTCTGGGACATGTCACAGGTCCCAGTAGATTGCTCGGCCATTCAGAATAGCGCAGCGCGACTTGCACATGCGCAGTGCGCACTTGGCTGTGAAGCCGCAAGTTGTCACAGCTGGGTGACCACAGTAGTGATGCCGGTGCAGAGGAGGGGGGAGAGGAACAAAGTTTCGGGCAGCTGTATCGTTGGAGCTTGGGACAAGTGACTGTGTGTTTATCAAAAGTCAGCAGGTACACTTTTTGTGGCTGCTGATTTTTAATAAACTGAAAAATGAGTGGAACTCTGCTTTAAGAGCTGTAATCCCTAAACCCTTCCTCCCATTTGGATGTACATAACCTCAAATTAATCCTGAGAGTGTGCATGTTCAGCCTCTATACATTATATAACTATAGCTTGAATATGTATGTTTTGGTAAATACCTAAAAAACTAGAATTCTGCCTGTATCCAAATATATATGGACCTGTATATCACCTATCAAGCATGCACTTAAAGCCCATCTTCCAGCATGTTTAAATGCCCCCCTTTATCTTAAAAGCATTTGTAAATCACACTCTTCACATTCCAGGCATCCTCCTTTTTGGTCATCTTCCAAGTTTAAAGCGGAGTTCCACCCATTTTTCACTCCTCACCATGCAGCACTAATGTGCATCCTTAAAATGAATTGGCATTTGTTTTTCTGTTCACTTACCTGATTTATGCCTAAATCTAATTTCACTTCCTCCTCTAGGGGGCCACGGCATGGTGCGTCATTTCCGGTTTTGCAATGGACTCCTGGGTGATCTTGGCCAGCTAGGCATGCTTCTATGGAACTTTTCAGCCAGCTTGGCATCGCACGGCTCCGGTAACATTTAACATTGGCGTCTATGGAAATTCCTAGCCAGCTTGGGATTGCGCATCTCCAGTAACATTTAACATTGGCGTCTATAGAAATTTTTGGCCAGCTATTGACCAAAACTGCACCGCACTGCACATGCGTGAGATCGGCAGGTGCATGCTGGGTAGCCAGCATGCACGGAATTCATGAAGAAGGACACTGTGGCTTCAGATGCCCACACTGGAGATGGCCGCGCTGTGCAGAAACTTCACAAAGTAAGAAAACAATGCTGCACAGATAAAAAAAACTGGGCATAGTTTAAAGCATACCTTTGTTATATTGCACGAGGTATGAGTATTTTAGGGGTATTTTTATCTTAAAAGTCATATTTCGGATGGAACTCTGCTTTAATGACTTGTGAGGGGGCTATGTGGGCTCGGAGGTGGGCTTTTCACATGTAAAACAATATATGTGAGGCTACTTTAAAGGGTTAACTGCCGACTATAAACATACAGATTATATATATAAATAGTGACAGAATCTGCATACAATAACCTTAAGGGATGAGTTGACACTGTGACACGTCTCCCACTCATCCCCACTCCTTATTGAAACCTGCCTTAGCTCTGCTCCTGCAAGGCCTTGGCATACATACATTTTTCTTCATTATGCATGTATTTGTTCAAACTTCCTGAAAATGGACCCAAATTCCATATGTTTATGAACTGTCACGTAGAATAAGGCTTTCATTTCGGCACCCAGCATGCCGAATGTATCTCATCTTAAATACACATCTACAGGCGAGCTCTCATTTTCCGTGGAAGCAGGCAGTCCAAAAAGCATTGCTTTGTAATTAGTATTGCTAGCTGCATGCAAATATCCTCTTGGCTGGCTTACTATGTGAATGCGTGTACAGCATGATACAGGACCAGGATCTCTGATGAATCCATAATAATACATAAAACATAATATGGCCAGTAAAATGAAAGGCCTTTGTCATCAAAGTGTCTAAAGAGAAAAAAAAAAAAAGCAATCAATCTGATTGTAAATTGCAGCATGGGGTAATGAAAGGACAAAGGTATTTGGCTGCTTCAACCATTGGTCCTCAAACCTTGTTAACAAAAGGTCAGTACAATGTCCATCAGACTGTTCGTGGGCTGGACTATGGCCAGTAGGATTAAATAAATGCCCCAGCGTTGAAAATCAGTGCTAGTTAATAAATGCCCCAGCATCAGTGTAAGTAATAAATGCAAAATCCACCTTTTTGCAAAAAATAACAATAATAGTAACAATAATGATAATAAAAAAATATTAATAATAAATACACATGTATTTGCCAAAATTAGGGCATTTTTAATTTTTTTTGCAAATGGACCTGCAAAGAATTGCAACTTCCATCAGTGAATTACAGGTGCAATGTCAGGCTCCTGCAGAGTCTTCCTCCAGCTCTCTGTCTGTACTAAGGTACGGACTTTCAGTTAGAGAGCTGGAAAAAATGTCAATGAACTATGAGTGTGGTGATCACAACACTCCATTAAGAACTACAAGTCCGTCTGCTGCAGCGGCAGATATAACCTGTGGTTTATTCAATTACTGGTTTCTCAGAATAATTGATGCGTTTGTGCAGGTGGAGCCCCGCACAAAACCATGCCGATTCCAAATCAGACAGATGCTGCAGCACCATTTAATGGGTTGGAGCTCCAACTGCTACTTTGTTAAAAGTTACACTCTAAAAATGGGTGCAACATGCAACATGTTCTACCATCGTCAGTGTTTGGTAGGATTAAAAAAAATGCCTAGCATCAACAGAGGTAATAAATACCCTGTTCGCAGCGATTAGTAAGAGTAATATATACCCCTGCATCAGTTGGATTAATAAATGCCCCTGCGTTAGTGGTAAGTAGCAGTTATACATTTTTCAGTGTCAATGGTTAGTGAGAGAAATGTTGCCCCATTTACTGGTGTACAGTAAGAAGAATGGAGCTCCATCATTAGTGTTGAGTAAAAGGAATGAAGTCCCATAATTCATGTTCAGTAAGAGGAATGAAGTCCCATCCTTTAGTGTTCAGTAGGAGGAATGGAGCCCCATCCTTGGTGTTCAGTAGGAGAAATTAAGCCTGATCCTTGGTGTTCAGTGGGAGGAATGGAGCCCCATCATTGGTGTTCAGTAGGAGGAATGGAGCCCCATCCTTGGTGTTCAGTAGGAGTAATGGAGCTTCATCTTTGGTGTTCAGTAGGAGGAATGGAGCCCCATCCTTGGTGTTCAGTAGGAGAAATGAAGCCCGATCCTTGGTGTTCAGTAGGAGGAATGGAGCCCCATCCTTGGTGTTCAGTAGGAGGAATGGAGCACCATCCTTGGTGTTCAGTAGGAGTAATGGAGCTTCATCTTTGGTGTTCAGTAAGAGGAATAAAGTCCTATCTTTGGTTTTCAGTAGGATAAATTGAGTACTACCATTGGTGTTTAGTAAGAAGAATGGAATCTCATCATCGTTGTTCAGTAGGATAAATAGAGCCCCATCCTTGGTGTTCAGTAGGAGGAATGGAGCACCATCTTTCCTGTTCACTAGGGAGAATGGAGCCCCATCATTGGTATTCAGTAGGAGGAATGCAGCCCTATCAGATGTGTTCAGTAGGAGGAATAGAGCCCCGTCCTTGGTGCACAGTAGGAAAAATGGAGTACCATCTTTGGTGTTCAGTTTAAGGAATATAGTGCTCATTTGGGTTTAGTGGGAGGAATGGTGCCCCATCACTGCTATTCAGTCAGTCAATGGGAAGAATCTTATGCACATCATTGGTGTTTAGTGTAAAGAATATAGTGCTCATCATTGCTGTCCAGGGGGAGGAATATAGTATTTATCATAGTGCTTATGCTGTAGAGCGTGATCATTATCTTGATCTGTAGATCTTATGTAAGTTAATTGAACATTCCTGATGTGTTGCATCTTTTGGTTTATTACAAAAGTCTGGTGAATCATATGAACGATTTGGATTTTATGTGTGGTTTAAGAAAACCACATTGATCTATGTGTGTCTAAAGAAGTAGATGCAGCTCAGTGGAATGCATAATGCATATCTATACCAGCAGTGATCCTGTCCACTGTCAAGACATGCAAAATCTTACATTGGATGAAGACATTAATTTATGGACTAGATTGGGTTTTTTATTTGTGACCTAAGTTATGCAATATGTATGGATGCTCTGTTCATGAAATCCGTCTAAAAAATCAAATACAACCCCAGTTTCAAAAAAGTTGGGAAGCTGTGTAAAATCTATATAAAAACAGAATGCAATGATTTACAAATCTTATAAATCCATATTTTATTAACAATAGAAAATAGAAAACATATCAAATGTTTAAACTGAGAAAATATACCAAGAAAAAAAATATAATGTAATTTTGAAATTGATGACAGCAACATGCCTCTAAAAAGTTGGGACAGGACAACAAAAAGCTGGCAAAGTAAGCAGTACTAACAAGGAACTGCTGGGAAAGCATTTTTCAACGAATCAGGTTAACTGTCAACAGGTCAGTAACATGATTGGGTATAAAGAAGACATCTTAAGCCCCATACACACGCTCGGATTTTCGCATGGATTCTGTCCGATCGGACAATGTTGTTGAAAAATCCGACCGTGTGTATGCACCATCGGACAGTGTACGTCGGATTGTCCGACGGACAAAGTCCTATCTCCTGCTGGATAGATTTTTTGACAACAAGGTCCGATCACACCAAATCCGATCGTGTGTATGGTAGTCCGACTGACAAAGTGCTACGCATGCTCAGATCACATTACAAGACCAAAGCTATTGGCTACTAGCCTCTACGTAGTCCCGTCGTAGGCAACAAACGTCACCACGTTCAGAATGATTGGATTTTCCGACAACTTTGTCCGACCGTGTGTACGCAAAACCAATATCGGACAAAGTACGACGGACATGATCCGACGGACCTGGTCCTCGGATAATCCGCGCGTGTGTATGGGGCTTAAGAGAGTCAGAGGGGTAGATTTACTAAAACTGAAGAGTGCAAAATCTGGTGCAACTCTGCATAGGAGCCAATCAGCTTCCAGGTTTTATTGCAAAAGCTTAATTGAACCAAGCTGAAGTTAGAAGCCGATTGGCTACCATGCACAGCTGCACCAGATTCTGAGTGTACCAGTTTTAGTAAATCTACCTGTACCCCAGAGAAGTAAAGAGGTTCACCAATCTGTAAAAAACTGTCTAAAAATTGTCAAGCTATTTCAGAATAATGTTCCTCAAAGTAAAATTGCAAAAGACTTAAGGTATTTCATCATCTACAGTATATAATATTATCAAATGATTAAGAGAATCTGGAAAAATCTCTATAGACAAGGGACAAGGCCGAAACGCAATATTGGATGCCTGTGATCTTCTAGCCCTCAGATGACACTGCATTAAAAACAGGCTTCATTCTGTGATGGACATCACTGCATGGGCTTAGTAATACTTCCAGAAATCAGTCTGTATACACAATTCACCGTGCCATCCAAAAATGCAAGGTAAAGCTCTATTATTCAAAGAAGAAGCCATATCTGAACATGATCCAGAAACTCTGCTGTCTTCTCTTGGCCAAAGCTCATTTAAAATCGTCTGATGCATAATGAAAAACTTTTGTGTGGTCAGAGGAATCAAAATTTTACATTCTTTTTGGCAACCATGGGCGCCACATCCTTCGACTATTATCCACGCTCTGTTCAAAAGTCTGCATGGTATGGGGGTGCATTGGTGCATATGGAACAGTCAGCTTGCACATCTGGAAAGGCACCATCAATGCTGGAAGATATATTCAGGTTTTAGAGCAGCATATGCTCCCATTTAGACAATGTTTTTTCATGGAAGGTCTTACATATTTCAGCAGGACAATGTTAAACCACATACTGCATCTATGATAACAGCATGGCTTCATAGTAGAAGAGTTCAGGAGCTTAACTGGCCTGCCTGCAGTCCTGACCTTTCACCAATTGAAAAATATTTGACGTATCTTGAAACAAAAAATACAACAAAGAAGCCCCAGATTTGAATCACCATACTATAAATAGTGTATGAATCCTGTATCAGAGTTTGTTTTTGCTGCTCGTGGCTGCTGGTTGTGGGTTTTTGCAGGTCCTCATACTCTGATACAGGATTCATACAGGTACACTGCTTATAGTATGTGGTGATTCAGTCACCCTATCTTCACATTGTTACTTGTTCCCAGTTTTTCTGGGAGGCTAAATGCAGCCTGATCTGTCCTGTTTTATTTTTCCAATTTTCCCTCCCCTTTTTGTCGATCACTTGTTAACATCTATTCACATACCTCTTTTCAACATCTGGCTCCTATTTGCTGTTATTATTATTATTTGTTACCAACGCATAGATGGGTATTTTATCATATACTTACATTAGTCACATTTTTCATAGACAGTTTGGAGTCTGCATTGACATCACCAGCCGCAGCAGCGGGGATTTCCTTTTCCTGTTGGGGAATTTTTGGTTGTGCTCTGTCCTCCTGGGGGGTTCCCTCTCACCTCAGCTCCCGGGGGAGACATCTGTGATGCCCCTTGACCTCCCGGTAATCGCCAGTGACATGTTGAGTTTTCTAAGTGAGTAGTGAGTAACAATATTTCCCCGTCTATGCCTCCTTTTCCCCTATATGTTCTTTCGCTATTGGGGTTAACGTATATTCAATGCTATATACTCTTTTCACAGAATTGTTATATGCATCAGCTCCTGATGAGGTGGTATTATCCCCGAAACGCGTAGAGCTTGCAAAGATGCACACCCTAATGATAGTATCTGTGAGGACACTCATTCCTTTTTAAAGTATTATATGTATTTGTATATGGAGCAACAACGGTGATTTTAAATATTATATATTATCTATCACTTTTGTTCAATGATTTTATTATTTGATTTTTTTGTAAATATTATCTTTACTGCAATATCCATTCTGACTGTATGATGTCATATATATGGTTGGTCAATAAATGATCTTTTTCTACATCCGGTTCCTCTTTGTGCCTCACTCAAAGTCCCAAACTGCCCCCTTTCCTTACTTAGAATGGAAGGAATAGTGCCTCATTTTTGGTGTCAATGGGAAGAATAGTACCACATCGATGGTGTCAGTTGGTGGAATGGGCCAGATAAAGACAAGCCAAGGGCGACATCCGGCCCCTGGGCCGCAGTTTGTAGACCGCTGTTTTAATGGATGTCACATAAAAATACGTTGATTTTAGAAAAATATTGGTACCAATGTCATGTATTGGAGGTGTGTTAAAAGTTCTAATTTACCAATGTAGAAAATCTTATATAGAGTCCTAGTGGGGTTAATATGTAGGAATCTATGTTTATATACTGTAACTTTGAAATCCATCTCAATAACATTATAATGAATGTGTGGTCATTTACTGTAAATAAACATTTTTTTTCCCATAATACATTTGGGGCACTGTAATAAAATTCATGTTATGTTCTCCAGAAATAGTCATAAAGTAAATGTTCCGTAGCAAATTAACATTAAAATTAATGGTCTGTAAAACAATGAAAAATAGCCAGTAATGAGAAAAGGCTGGATTAAATTAAATGTTATGAAATTCTAGTTACTAATTAAAAATTGTTGCAGGTAGACCTAGAAGACCAATGCAATGTTGCCACTTTGTAGTCATGAGCGATCTCGTCTGAAGACCTATATTAAATATAGAATAGCCACTTGACTTCCGGAAGATTTACCCCCTTCCTAACCAGGCCATTTTTTTGCGATACGGCACTGCGTTATTTATTTATTTATTTTTAAACAATTGAGTTTACTGAAATCACGTATAGAAAGGTACATAACATAAAGGAGTAGGTAACAATGAAGTGTCATGAGTATATCAGCAAATATTCATTAATATTCAATTTTTAAACATTAGTATCACTTTTTATATTAGGAGAGAATAAATGATGGAACATATGATTGCATTATTTGAGGTTTTTTTAATTGATAATTGTGCGGTCCTGTGCCACTGTACCCAAACAAAATGTATGTCCTTTTTTTTCCCCACAAATAGAGCTTTCTTTAATCATATCTGTGGTTTTAATTTTTTTTGCGCTATAAACAAAAAACTGACAATTTAAAACATATCCAATTAAACTGTAAAAAATCAAATTTCTTCATCAATTTAGGCCAATATGTATTCAACTACATATTTTTGGTAAAAGAAAATCCTAATAAGCGAATTTTGATTGGTTTGCCCAGAAGGTATAGCGTCTACAAACTATGGGATACATTTTTGGAATTTTTTTTATTAATTTTTTTACTAGTAACTTTTGTGCAAAAAAAATAAATATACACTTATTGCGATTTTTATTACCAAAAATATGTAGAAGAATATATATCAGCCTAAATTGAGAAAAAAATTGCTTTTAAAAAAAAAATAAAAATAGGGGATAGATTTATGGAAGTTTTATTATTATATTTTTTTTTTACTAGTAATGGCGGCTATCTGCATTTTTTAACGGGACTACGACATTATGGCGGACACCACGGACACTTTTGACACATTTTTGGGACGATTGAAAATTATGCAGCGATCAGTGCTTTAAAGATGCACTGATTACTGTATAAATGTCACTGGCAGGGAAGGGGTTAACACTAAGGGGCGATCAAGGGGTTAACTGTGTTCCCTGACTGTGTGTTCTAACTGTAGGGGAAGGGGACTGACTATAGGAGATGACAGATCGTGGTTCCTAGCTATTCGGAACTCACAATCTGTCATTCCTCACAGAACAGGGATTTGTGTGTTTACACACACGTCCCTGTTCTACCTCTCGTGCCCACAATTGCTTGTGGCTGGCGGTCATTGCGACCATCAGCCACGAACATCGGCACCCTGTCAGTGCACTGTCAGTTTGTGTGTATTTTACAGCTGTATACAGCAGGTTTCTGTGTCTATGATGTCACTCCTCCTACTGGCTGAATTTCAAAGTTCTCTGACTTCCTGTTTCCTTTTTTAGTCCTGATAATAAATGTCCCATGATCCTTTGAGCCTCTGTAGTTTCAGGGCAGGCTGTGGGAGTGACTTGTACCAGTTCTGGGAGGTGATGTGGGTGGGTCGTAGGGTTACTGTGGGTGTTTCTGGGCCTTCATGTGGGTGGTGGAAGGTGTAAAGTGTCATACTTCCTCCTGTGTCTTTCCTGTCCTACAGCATGCCAAAGAGTAAGACCCCTTTCACACTGAGCCGCCACCAGCATCAGCGGTAAAGTGGCGCTATTTTTAGCGCTGCTTTACCTTCGTTTTTGCGGCGATATTCGGCCGCTAGCGGGGCGGTTTTAACCCCCCGCTAGCGACCGAAAAGGGGTTAAATCCACCCACAAAATGCTGCCAGGGTGGCGTTTGGCCGACAGTATCACAGTGCTGCCCCATTGATTTCAATGGGGAGCAGCGGTGGAGGTGGTGAGTTCACCGCTCCAAAGAAGCTGCTGGCAAGACTTTTTCTGACGCCCTGCCAGCGCACCGCTCCAGTGTGAAAGCCCTCGGGCTTTCAGACAGTAGTGAATGGAGCAGCTGTTGCAGGTGCTTTTTTTAAAGCTATAGCGCCTGCAAAATGCTCCAGTGTGAAAGGGGTCTAATGACTTATTGCAAGACTACAGAGGAAGGGCTATGGGAGGGTATTATGTGGATGTTTCCTTCATACGTAAATTAGTCCCTTGACAGAGAGCAGGGCACTGGGAGGGCGGGATCCGAGGGGTGGGACTCTTCCTGGTCACACTGGTCGGCATATTTAACTGGGCAGGATTGAATTCTAAGTGTGATCCATTCAATCCTGCCCAGCAGCAGCACAGCTAGCTTTCAGAACAGACTGTGTATGAAGGGGTTTCCTATTTAACCGCTTTGCCACCGCCGGCCGTCAAATGACGGCCAGGCGGCGCAGCTCTCGTTCCGGGAGGGCGTCATATGACGTCCTCCCCTTCTGTGCACTGCAGGGAGCGCGCGCGCGCCGCCGGGAGCGCGCGCGCGCGCTCTCGCCGTGTCACTGGGCACCCGATGCGCGTGCCCAGCGGCCGCGATGTCCGCTGGGCACCCGCGATTGCCCGGTAACACAGCAGGACCGTTGATCTGTGTGTGTAAACACACAGATCAAAGGTCCTGTCAGAGGAGAGGGGCCGATGGTGTGTTCTCTGTACAGAGAAACACCGATCGGTCTCCTCCCCTTGTGAGTCCCCTTCCCCCACAGTAAGAAACACTCTTAGGGAACATAATTAACCCCTCCCCGCCCCTAGTGGTTAACCCCTTCACTGCCAGTGTCATTTATACATGAATCAATGCATTTAAATAGCATTGATTGCTGTATAAATGACAATAGTGCCAAAAATGTGTCAAAAATGTCCGATGTGTCCGCCATAATGTCGCAGTCACAATAAAAATCGCTGATCACCGCCATTACTAGTAAAAAAAAAAATATTAATAAAAATGCTATAAAACTATCCCCTATTTTGTAAACGCTATAACTTTTGCGCAAACTAATCAATGATCGCTAATTGCAATTTTTTTTTATCAAAAATATGTAGAAGAATACGTATCGGCCGAAACTGAGGAAAAAAAAATGTTTTTATATATTTTTTGGGGATATTTAGTATAGCAAAAAGCAAAAAATATTGTTTTTTTTTTTAATTTGTCGCTCTTCTTTTGTTTATTGCGCAAAAAAAAAAAAAAAAAAACGCAGAGGTGATCAAATACCACCAAAAGAAAGCTCTATTTGTGGGGAAAAAAATGATAACAATTTAATTTGGGTACAGTGTTGTATGACTGCGCAATTGTCATTCAAAGTGCGTCAGCGCTGAAAGCTGAAAAATGGCTTGGTCAGGAAGGGGGTGAAAATGCACTGTAGTGAGGTGGTTAAATAAAGCTGTGATCTGTGAGGAGGTAATTGGGAGGTTTGGACTCTTCCTGTAGGTGTGACTGGGCAGGACTGAATGCTAATTTAGGATGTATTTAATCCCGCCCACCATCAGAGCTGTGAAGGAAGTTACACCATTTGCAGAGTCTGGAAGACTACAGAGGGGAGCAGGGGCGGCCCGTTAATTAAGGGCACACAGGCGTCACCCCCCCATCCATGTGTCCGGCCCTTATCCAGGACGCTGGATGCATGGACTCCAATGGGGGGGGGTTTGAAGCACCTGATTAGAGCCAGAGGCTCTAATAGGCTTCAAAATAGGGTGGGCTTGTGGCGCAAGCACTGCGTACCAAGCCCACCCAGGTGTGTTAGCGATTGAATATTGGCTATTATGACACTGATCCTCCTCCCGGACAATCAGGAAGCGGGTCTTGAGACCCGTCACCCAATTGCATGAAAGGACAGGTGATCCTATTGGACACCTATGAGGAGGGGAAGAGACGCGCGGCGGAAGCTGCCATGGTGGAGGAAAGGACACAGGAGTCGCTGCCCGATGCCTGCCACCAGCCACCTAGATGGGTTAAGTGCCTAAACGACCAGCAGACAGCAAATGGGGGGGTTGAGGTGCCGCCAGCTGCCCTTGGGGGGTGTTGTTCGCTGCCCCCCCCCCCAAAAAAAAAAACACCAGCCACCACTGAAGGGGAGTGTTACAGACTCTAGCTGCTGTAGGAAGTGGCTGTGGAAGGGTCTCAGTCTATAGCAGGCTGTACAGTGTGTCACATGATACAAAGCCACAACTAAACCCAGAATATAAGAGAACGCAGACAACAGAGCAACATGGTACAGAGGTATGACCTAGGCTGGGATTGATCATGCCATTCAGATCTAGTGAAATGAAAGTTGGAGTTCAGCTTTAAAACTGAATTCCAGGTATACCCTTTTTGCATGGTTAAATTGTCCCAGCTTAGAACAATATAAGTATGCATATGCCATACCTGTGGGATCCCTACCACAGTGATTGGCACTATCTTCCAAGGCCTGTTCTTTGGCACAGGCTCCATTCACAGAGCACCTTGCATTTTTCTCACTGAATACAAGGAGTTCTCTGATTGGATGAGTTAAAGAGGAGGGGCAATAACATCCCAACTCCACCTCAATCAATCAGAGAATGCTTTGCATTGCATTCATTGAGAATAATGCAAGGCGTTCTGTGAATGGCGTCCATATCAGTGAAACAACCCCCTGATTTCACTATATGGCTGGGCAGCCAGTGGAGCCTCTACTACTGTGATTATCCACTTCCATGGGGATCCCACAGGTATGTTATATGCATACGTACATTGGTCCAAGCTACTCAGTTTTAAGAAATAGACTAGATTCTATTCGAATATATAGATATATATTTGAAATGGCACCACACTGACTCTTTTTGGACCACAGTAATTGGCAGCAGCACCTTAAACAAAGGTGATTAATTCACTGAACAACAAGCAAACACTTTAACTTAACTGGCTCATTACTGTTTTAATCAGGGTGTGATTGTGCAAATTGCTTATTTAAAGGGCGCAATCAATGCACCTAATGTGTAATTTGACATATGGGAACTAGGGAATCAAATAGGAGGTATTAATATTTTATTTGGCCTTACAAAGCTCTGCCAAATGAAATGAATGTAATTACATTTCTGGCAGCACAAGCACGGTTCATTATGTTTTTATGTATTTTGTTTTTGTTTCTTTTTTCTTTTATATTATATGGAATTATTTACTAAACTCCACAGAGGTTTGAGTAAAGGGAAAATTTTATTTACAAAGACAAATTAGAACTACTGTAAAAAAATAAATAAATAAATGTGTTTTAACATTAGGTATTCAATCAGTGATTAGCTTGGGTCTATGCCATGTTAGACGAATTTTGACGGGGAGAAAGCTGAAGTCTTGTTAACTAGATAAACAAAAAACCTGCCCTCCCTTCCCTCTCCAAACAGAACCATGCATACCTTCCTCAATGGGACTTCTAGCAGTTGATGCCATGGCTCCTTCCTCCGGCCGCGATGGTGGGCAGTCCCTGCGATTTGGTGAAGGTCTACAACAGCCTAGTCTCAGAGGAAAAGTCTTGAATACCAGAAAGACTGCAGGCATCTAGTAAAGGAAAAGTTTAGTGAGTAAGAAATTTGATTTAGGCCTCAATTACAGGGAGCGTATACCTGTAGAGGACCGTTTACCCACACAGGGTTGCAAAGGTGTTCTGTGCATCCCCATGCAGGCAGTCCTAGTGATATCAATTGGGAGGATGCAGCGAATGCACAGACACAGACTAGGGTTGCCACCTTATCCCTTTAAACTCAAACACATATGAATTACACAGGTTCTGAGGCTAATTTAATGCAAATAAGACACTAAGTGAGTTGAATTACCACCTTAATCAGCCACAGAACCTGTGTAATTAATACGTGTTTGGTTTTAAAGGGATGAGGTGGCAACCCTAACACAGCCTTGCACAGTATTTCTTCCTTGAACTTATAATACACCAGACAACACACTACATCCCGAGGGGGATCGTTATCTCGCCCTTTAGGCCTGAGCGCCCGATGAATCCTCTCCATTGCCACCGGTGTTTGAGCTGGTTTGTCCAGGAGATTATTGAACAGCCCTGTGACCGTTGCCTCGAGTTGGTCAGAGTCCACTAATTCCGGCAGACCTCTCACCCATAGATTATGGCGTCTTTCTCGGTTGTCTAAGTCCTCCAGGTGACGCTGGAGGTCTCTTAGTTGCATCGTGTGGGCATCCATTTTCTGGGCTATTCTGCGGATTCCTGTTCCGTGCTGCACAGTTGTCTTTTCCACCTCCTGTACCCTGTCTTCGATGGCGCGTATGTCCAGCCTCAGGTCTGCTATGGCAGCAGACAGTGTTTCTTTAATGTCCGCAGCCACAGCTCTCAGGTCTAGGAGGCTCGGGTGCTGCTGATGGGGGTTTGTTTGTTTCCGTACGTCTGTCTGTGTCAGGCTATGTGACGCGCTCGGCAGGACTGAGTGTGAAGCCTGTGTCGGAGTTTGGCGGGAAGCCGCCATGTTACCTCTCTGTGAGCGGAATAAGTCAGGTATGTTTTGGCTCAGGCTGCTCTGCTGTCTCCATGGTGATCTGGAACCGGGATGCCGATGAGTGCCTTGACGCTGTGCCCATAGTTTACCGGCAGAATTAGCGTTGTAGGGCTTCTGGAGGAGCGGTGAGATTGGATAGTGGCGGGAGCTCTCCTCTCAAGCGTCCATTCTCTCCCGAGGTCAGGTCACGCCCCTCGCAACCCTAACACAGACGCTACTCCCAATCTAAAATTCATGTGGGTACATGGCCTTGAACACACACTGTCCATATTAGGGACATCAATGGGACTGCTTGCATGAGGATGCATGGAACACCTGTGCATCCTTATGAGGCAGCCCTCCATGGGTGTAGGTTTTAGTACACTTTGTGTGAATGAGGCCTAAAGGTGAATATTGCAGCAAAAGCTGTTTTTGCATTATTTCCAGGAAATTTTTTAAAAAAATGTCTTTTTTTTATCAGGAGTTCAGCTATAAAGCCAATATGTAGTGCTTTATATATACATTTTTACCTATTAATAATTTTCAGTACTAAACATGTCTTCCTGATATTTTATTGCTTGGAGAACTTCAACAGAGGGGATTGGCATGGGATATTCCAAAACGATGATCACATAGTGATTAGAGGACAATCTCCCCCCTTAAGTAGACACAAATGTTGAACAGTCTAAGACCTTACAGCTGAAGACAATGAAGTTCTTTTGGCATCTGGTTACCTTGCGCCAATGCGCAACTGCCCAGTGCAAATTCCAATACAGTACACTACCCAGTCACAGGGATCAGTTTAAGGTCACTACTCACAAGTCCCCAGAACAGCACATCTCAGGACTAGGGATGAGCCGAACACCCCCGGGTTCGGTTCGAACCAGAACCTTCGAACGGACCGAAAGTTCGCGCGAATTTTCGAACCCTATACGTTATAATGGACGCGAACGTTCAAAATCAAAAGTGCTAATTACAACGGCCAATATGCATGTTAATGTCATAAAACAGGTTTGGGGACCCGGGTCCTGCCCCAGGGGACATATATCAATGCAAAAAGAACTTTTAAAAACTAACGTTTTTTCGGGAGCAGTCATTTTAATGATGCATAAAGTGAAAAAAAAAAAGTGAAATTTTCCTTTAAATATGGTACCTGGGGGGTGTCTAAAGTATGCCTGTGAAGTGGCATGTGTTTCCCGTGTTTAGAACTGTCCTTGCACAAAATGACATTTGTAAAGGAAAAAAAGAAGCCATTTAAAACCACTTGCGGCTTTAGGTTTGTTCTTAAGTAGAATCTGAACAGGTACATTATGAAGTGTAGCTCCATCCCAAAAAAATCTATTTTTAAGCTTTTTGGAGAACATAGGGAGGGGTTATCACCCCTGTAACATTTGCTGTCTTTGCACATCTGTTCAGAACATGTCACCTCACTTTCCGTCCCAATGACAAATGTTTTTGGAAAAGTGGGGTTTTAATTGAAACAAGGATTGGTGATAAAGTATCAGTAGAGAGGAGATAACTTTTTCCCAAATTAAATCTAACAGGATAGAATTTCCCTTCCTAGGGGTAGATTTCCTCTCACTTCCTGTTTTCTCTTTCCATTTGCAAGTAGGAGTCGTTTGTAAGTTGGATGTTTGAAAGTAGGGGCCTGGCGTACTCTGCAGAAATTTGCCCTATTAGATGTTGGTGTAGCCACAAGACTGGTGGGCACAGGAATGGGCCCTGCTATGAGTTAATAGATCAAGATTTGTAATTGCATGCACCTGTTGAACAGGGCAGAAAAATTGGGGGGTGGTGGTGGTGGTGGACGGTGTTGCCACAAGACTGTAAGCTCTCACAGTTACTGTTGGTGGGCGCAGGAATGGGCCCTGCTGTGAGTTATTAGATCAAGATTTGTAATTGCAAGCACCTGATGAACAGGGCAGAAAAATTGGGCCTTTGGCGGTGGTGGTGGACGGTGTTGCCACAAGACTGCAGGCCCTCATAGTTACTCTTGGTGGGCGCAGGAATGGGCCCTGCTGTGAACTATTAGATCAAGATTTGTAATTACCCGCCCCTGTTAAACAGGGGCTGAAAAATTGTGCCTTAGGCACTGGTGCTGGTGCCACAACACTGCAACCCGGCCCTCACAGATACTGTACTTGGAGCACAGCAGTCACACGTGTTGCGAAGCAATTTTTTAAAAAATTGTAAGTACCCGCCCCTGTTAAACAGGGGCTGAAAAATTGTGCCTTAGGCACTGGTGCTGGTGCCACAACACTGCAACCCGGCCCTCACAGATACTGTACTTGGAGCACAGCAGTCACACGTGTTGCGAAGCATTTTTTTAAAAAATTGTAAGTACCCGCCCCTGTTAAACAGGGGCTGAAAAATTGTGCCTTAGGCACTGGTGCTGGTGCCACAACACTGCAACCCGGCCCTCACAGATACTGTACTTGGAGCACAGCAGTCACACGTGTTGCGAAGCATTTTTTTAAAAAATTGTAAGTACCCGCCCCTGTTAAACAGGGGCAGAAAAATTGTGCCTTAGGCACTGGTGCTGGTGCCACAACACTGCAACCCGGCCCTCACAGATACTGTACTTGGAGCACAGCAGTCACACGTGTTGCGAAGCATTTTTTTAAAAAATTGTAAGTACCCGCCCCTGTTAAACAGGGGCTGAAAAATTGTGCCTTAGGCACTGGTGCTGGTGCCACAACACTGCAACCCCTCACAGAGACTGTACTTGGAGCACAGCAGTCACACGTGTTGCGAAGCATTTTTTAAAAAAATTGGAAGTACACGCCCCTGTTAAACAGGGGCTGAAAAATTGTGCCTTAGGCACTGGTGTGGTGGCATGGATCATTGAGGAGGAGGAAGAGGATAGTCAGTGAACATAAGAGGACAGTCACTCAGCATCAGCATAGGCAGTCTTGAAGGGATGTGACATTAAAAATTATTCGGTTATATCCGCCTCAGGTGCCTGGTAGCTGGTGGTGATCCAAGACTGATTCATTTTGATGAATGTCAGTCGATCAACCGAGGCGGTGGACAGGCGCACCCTATGATCAGTCACAAATCCTCCAGCAGCACTGAATGTGCGTTCGGAAAGAACGCTGGAGGCAGGACAGGCCAGTAGCTCAATTGCATACTGTGCAAGCTCTGGCCAGTGATCCATCCTCAGGACCCAGTAAGCCAGAGGATTTTCGGTGGGAAAGGTGTCCAAGTCTGACCTTGCCCCAAGGTATTCCTGCACCATGTATATCAGACGCTGGCGATGGTTGCTGGAACCGATCATACCTTGGGGCTGCGGACTAAAAAATTGTCTGAACGCATCGGTCAGACGTCCACCTTCCCCACCGCTCCTTCTGCCACTGACCGAAGCCTCAGCAACTCGTCGCCCAGGACCAGGAGTTTGTAGCCTCCCAGTTTCTGGGAACGCGTTGCACAGACCTTTCTGCAAGGCCTCCCTGAGATGTCTCATCCTCTGCTCCCTCTGCGACGGCAAGATAAGGTCCGCAACCTTACCCTTGTACCGCGGATCAAGGAGAGTGGCCAGCCAGTAATGGTCCCTCTCCTTGATCCGAAGAACACGAGGATCCTTCCGCAGGCTTTGCAGGATCAGGGAGGCCATGCAGCGTAGGTTAGCTGAGGCATTCGGTCCGGAGTCTTCTGGGTCACTGAGGATGACATGATCGCCAGCCACCTCCTCCCAGCCACGTACAAGTCCACTGGCTTGTTGGGACTGTACATCATCCCTAAAAGACTGCTGCTGCTGATGCTGAGTGCCAGGCTCCACCTCCATGCTCACACAATCCTCCTCCTCCTCCTCCTCCTCCTCCTCATCCTCTTCCTGTGTGATGGGTGGGACAGAAGGAACACTGTCCGGATAAAGTGGGCCTTGAGAGGCAAGGAAGTCCTCCTCTTCCTGCCTCTGTTCTGCCTCAAGTGCCCTGTCCATTATCCCACGCAGCGTATGCTCCAACAGGTGGACAAGAGGGACAGTGTCACTGATGCATGCACTGTCACTGCTCACCATCCTCGTGGCCTCCTCAAATGGTGAGAGGACAGTGCATGCATCCCTGATCATGCTCCACTGACGTGGGGAAAAAAAACCAAGCTCCCCTGACCCTGTCCTGGTGCCGTAGTCGCAAAGGTACTCATTGATGGCCCTCTGCTGCGTGTGCAGTCGCTGCAGCATGGCCAACGTTGAGTTCCACCTGGTGGGCATGTCAGATATTAGGCGGTTCTTGGGCAGGTTCAGCTCCTTTTGCAGCTCAGTCAGCCGAGCACTGGCATTATAAGATCGGCGGAAATGCACACAGACTTTCCTGGCCTGCCTCAGGACATCCTGTAAGCCTGGGAACCTGCCCAAGAACCGCTGCACCACCAGGTTGAGGACGTGAGCCATGCAGGGCACATGGGTGAGCTGCCCCTGTCGCAGGGCGGAGAGGAGGTTGGTGCCATTGTCAGAAACGACCATTCCTGGCTTAAGCTGACGTGGCGTCAACCACCTCTCGGCCTGCCCCTGCAGAGCTGCCAGAACCTCTGGCCCAGTGTGGCTCCTGTCCCCCAAACACACCAGCGCAAGCACGGCATGGCATCTTTTTGCCTGCCTACTTGCGTAGCCCCTTGTACGCCTACGGAGCACCGCTGGTTCCAAGGACAGAGCACTGGAGGAAGAAGAAGAGGAGGGGGTGGAGGAGAGAGGTGTGTCACAACCAGTAGCAGTAGTCGCGTTTTGGAGGCGTGGTGGCGGAACAACCTCCAACACTACTGCACCTTGTCCTGCATCCCTCCCAGCTGCCAATAGAGTGACCCAATGGGCCGTGAAAGAAAGGTACCGTCCCTGTCCATGCCTGCTGGACCATGAGTCAGCGGTAATATGCACCTTACCGCTGACCGCCCTGTCCAGCGAGGCATGGACATTGCCCTCCACATGCCGGTAGAGAGACGGAATCGCCTTCCGCGAGAAAAAGTGGCGTTTGGGAACCTGCCACTGAGGAACCGCACATTGAACAAACTCACGGAAGGGGGCCGAGTCTACCAACTGAAAAGGCAGCAGTTGAAGTGCTAGCAATTTAGCAAGGCTAGCATTCAACCGCTGGGCATGTGGATGGCTGGGAGTGTACTTCTTTCTACGGTCCAGCAGCTGGGGCAGGGAAATTTGCCTGCTGCAATCGGACGTCGGTGTACTGCAAGTACTTGGTTGTGACACACCGAATTCTACACCTTCAGTCTTCTCAGAGCAGCTTTCAGAGAGGACTGAAGGTGTAGTGGGGATGGAGATCCCAGCTGAGGAGGAGCAAGGAGAGGTCCGCTTAGTTCTTTGGTGTGGGTCTTTTATGTGTGCCTGCCAACGAGCTGCATGGCAGGTCGCCATATGTCTGGTCATGCTTGTCGTGCCCAAGCGGCTGATGTTTTGGCCACGCGAGATACGCTTGAGACAAATATTGCAAATAGCAGTGGTGCGATCTGCTGCACTCGTCTCAAAAAAGGCCCACACCAAAGAACTTTTCTGATAACGTGCAGAGGCAGCGCCCTGCACAGGCGGAGCTCTGCGGTGTTGTACAGTTGCTGTGCTGGCCTCTACCTGGCCTCCAGGGGGCATCCTGCCTCGTTGGACATGTGACGCCGCATCCTCCTCCTCCTCGTCCTCCTCCTCATCCTCTCTCCCTTGAGGCACCCACGTGGAGTCAGTGACCTCATCATCCCCTCCCTCTTCACCACTAGAGCAAACCTGGCAGTAAGCTGCAGCTGGTGGAACAGTACTGCCAGATTCCTCAAGCTGGGTATCGTCATCCGAGCCTTCGAATCGTTGGGCATCCTCCTGGAGCATGTACCCAACACTGTGCTCAAAGAGTTCGGGGGACTCCTCAGGAGGACATGGTGGGTCTAGGGAAGGGGTGGCTGATGATGCTCTGTCAGTACCCTGAGCCTGGGTGAGAGAGGATGAGGAGGATGAGGAGGGCTTGGTCATCCATTCTACCAAGCCTTCAGCATGATGCGGCTCCACATGTCCAGCTGCCGAAAACAAAGACGCGCGTGTCCCATGGCCACGTGCTGATGACGATGCACGACCACGTCCACGGCCACGTCCACTAGAAACAGAGCCTGCCTGCCCTGTGTTCTTGGCTCTGCACGCTCTGCCTCCCCTTGGCGGTCTTCCAGCCATTGTAGTCGGTAGTCCTGTGGGTGCTGCTGAGAAGAAAATATAGGAGCTCTGTGTGATGCCACTAACACACTAGAAGTCCTATGGGTGCTTCTGCAAAGAAAATAGAGGAGCTCTGTGTGATGCCACTAACACACTAGAAGTCCTGTGGGTGCTTATGCAAAGAATATATAGGAGCTCTGTGTGATGCCACTAACACACTAGAAGTCCTATGGGTGCTTCTGCAAAGAAAATAGAGGAGCTCTGTGTGATGCCACTAACACACTAGAAGTCCTGTGGGTGCTGCTGAGAAGAATATATAGGAGCTCTGTGTGATGCCACTAACACACTAGAAGTCCTATGGGTGCTTCTGCAAAGAAAATAGAGGAGCTCTGTGTGATGCCACTAACACACTAGAAGTCCTGTGGATGCTTATGCAAAGAAAATAGAGGAGCTCTGTGTGATGCCACTAACACACTAGAAGTCCTGTGGGTGCTTATGCAAAGAAAATAGAGGAGCTCTGTGTGATGCCACTAACACACTAGAAGTCCTGTGGGTGCTGCTGAGAAGAATATATATGAGCTCTGTGTGATGCCACTAACACACTAGAAGTCCTATGGGTGCTTCTGCAAAGAAAATAGAGGAGCTCTGTGTGATGGGACTAACACACTTCAAGTCCTATAGGTGCTTCTGGGAAGAAAATAAAGGTCTGTGTGATGGGACTAACACACTTCAAGTCCTATAGGTGCTTCTGGGAACAAAATATAGGATCTCTGTGTGATGGGACTAACACACTTCAAGTCCTATATGTGCTTCTGGGAACAAAATATAGCTCTGTGTGTGTGATGGGACTAACACACTTCAAGTCCTATAGGTGCTTCTGGGAACAAAATATAGCTCTGTGTGTGTGATGGGACTAACACACTACAAGTCCTATAGGTGCCTCTGGGAACAAAATATAGCTCTGTGTGTGTGATGGGACTAACACACTTCAAGTCCTATAGGTGCTTCTGGGAAGAAAAATATAGCTCTGTGTGTGTGATGGGACTAACACACTTCAAGTCCTATAGGTGCTTCTGGGAAGAAAATATAGCTCTGTGTGTGTGATGGGACTAACACACTTCAAGTCCTATAGGTGCTTCTGGGAACAAAATATAGCTCTGTGTGTGTGATGGGACTAACACACTTCAAGTCCTATAGGTGCTTCTGGGAAGAAAATATAGCTCTGTGTGTGTAATGGGACTAACACACTTCAAGTCCTATAGGTGCTTCTGGGAACAAAATATAGCTCTGTGTGTGTGATGGGACTAACACACTTCAAGTCCTATAGGTGCTTCTGGGAACAAAATATAGCTCTGTGTGTGTGATGGGACTAACACACTTCAAGTCCTATAGGTGCTTCTGGGAACAAAATATAGCTCTGTGTGTGTGATGGGACTAACACACTTCAAGTCCTATAGGTGCTTCTGGGAACAAAATATAGCTCTGTGTGTGTGATGGGACTAACACACTTCAAGTCCTATAGGTGCTTCTGGGAAGAAAATATAGCTCTGTGTGTGTGATGGGACTAACACACTTCAAGTCCTATAGGTGCTTCTGGGAACAAAATATAGCTCTGTGTGTGTGATGGGACTAACACACTTCAAGTCCTATAGGTGCTTCTGGGAAGAAAATATAGCTCTGTGTGTGTAATGGGACTAACACACTTCAAGTCCTATAGGTGCTTCTGGGAACAAAATATAGCTCTGTGTGTGTGATGGGACTAACACACTTCAAGTCCTATAGGTGCTTCTGGGAACAAAATATAGCTCTGTGTGTGTGATGGGACTAACACACTTCAAGTCCTATAGGTGCTTCTGGGAAGAAAATATAGCTCTGTGTGTGTAATGGGACTAACACACTTCAAGTCCTATAGGTGCTTCTGGGAACAAAATATAGCTCTGTGTGTGTGATGGGACTAACACACTTCAAGTCCTATAGGTGCTTCTGGGAAGAAAATATAGCTCTGTGTGTGTAATGGGACTAACACACTTCAAGTCCTATAGGTGCCTCTGGGAACAAAATATAGCTCTGTGTGTGTGATGGGACTAACACACTTCAAGTCCTATAGGTGCTTCTGGGAAGAAAATATAGCTCTGTGTGTGTAATGGGACTAACACACTTCAAGTCCTATAGGTGCCTCTGGGAACAAAATATAGCTCTGTGTGTGTGATGGGACTAACACACTTCAAGTCCTATAGGTGCTTCTGGGAAGAAAATATAGCTCTGTGTGTGTAATGGGACTAACACACTTCAAGTCCTATAGGTGCTTCTGGGAAGAAAATATAGCTCTGTGTGTGTAATGGGACTAACACACTTCAAGTCCTATAGGTGCTTCTGGGAACAAAATATAGCTCTGTGTGTGTGATGGGACTAACACACTTCAAGTCCTATAGGTGCTTCTGGGAACAAAATATAGCTCTGTGTGTGTGATGGGACTAACACACTTCAAGTCCTATAGGTGCTTCTGGGAAGAAAATATAGCTCTGTGTGTGTAATGGGACTAACACACTTCAAGTCCTATAGGTGCTTCTGGGAACAAAATATAGCTCTGTGTGTGTGATGGGACTAACACACTTCAAGTCCTATAGGTGCTTCTGGGAAGAAAATATAGCTCTGTGTGTGTAATGGGACTAACACACTTCAAGTCCTATAGGTGCCTCTGGGAACAAAATATAGCTCTGTGTGTGTGATGGGACTAACACACTTCAAGTCCTATAGGTGCTTCTGGGAAGAAAATATAGCTCTGTGTGTGTAATGGGACTAACACACTTCAAGTCCTATAGGTGCCTCTGGGAACAAAATATAGCTCTGTGTGTGTGATGGGACTAACACACTTCAAGTCCTATAGGTGCTTCTGGGAAGAAAATATAGCTCTGTGTGTGTAATGGGACTAACACACTTCAAGTCCTATAGGTGCTTCTGGGAACAATATATAGCTCTGTGTGTGTGATGGGACTAACACACTTCAAGTCCTATAGGTGCTTCTGGGAAGAAAATATAGCTCTGTGTGTGTAATGGGACTAACACACTTCAAGTCCTATAGGTGCCTCTGGGAACAAAATATAGCTCTGTGTGTGTGATGGGACTAACACACTTCAAGTCCTATAGGTGCTTCTGGGAAGAAAATATAGCTCTGTGTGTGTAATGGGACTAACACACTTCAAGTCCTATAGGTGCTTCTGGGAACAATATATAGCTCTGTGTGTGTGATGGGACTAACACACTTCAAGTCCTATAGGTGCTTCTGGGAAGAAAATATAGCTCTGTGTGTGTAATGGGACTAACACACTTCAAGTCCTATAGGTGCCTCTGGGAACAAAATATAGCTCTGTGTGTGTGATGGGACTAACACACTTCAAGTCCTATAGGTGCTTCTGGGAAGAAAATATAGCTCTGTGTGTGTAATGGGACTAACACACTTCAAGTACTATAGGTGCTTCTGGGAACAATATATAGCTGTGTGTGTGTGATGGGACTAACACACTTCAAGTCCTATAGGTGCTTCTGGGAAGAAAATATAGCTCTGTGTGTGTAATGGGACTAACACACTTCAAGTCCTATAGGTGCCTCTGGGAACAAAATATAGCTCTGTGTGTGTGATGGGACTAACACACTTCAAGTCCTATAGGTGCTTCTGGGAAGAAAATATAGCTCTGTGTGTGTAATGGGACTAACACACTTCAAGTCCTATAGGTGCCTCTGGGAACAAAATATAGCTCTGTGTGTGTGATGGGACTAACACACTTCAAGTCCTATAGGTGCTTCTGGGAAGAAAATATAGCTCTGTGTGTGTGATGGGACTAACACACTTCAAGTCCTATAGGTTCTTCTGGGAACAAAATATAGGAGCTCTGCCTGCCTGCCACGAACACACTACAAGTCCTATAGGTGCTTCTGGGAACAAAATATAGGAGCTCTGCCTGCCTGCCACGAACACACTACAAGTCCTATAGGTGCTTCTGGGAACAAAATATAGGAGCTCTGCCTGCCTGCCACGAACACACTACAAGTCCTATAGGTGCTTCTGGTAACAAAATATAGGAGCTCTGCCTGCCTGCCACGAACACACTACAAGTCCTATAGGTGCTTCTGGGAACAAAATATAGGAGCTCTGCCTGCCTGCCACGAACACACTACAAGCCCCTCTTTCTCAATCAATCTTTGTAACTGAATCTATCTAACTCAATCTCTGTAAGTGAATCTCTCTACCTAACTAAATCGAGCAGAGTGTCACAGAATCAGCCTGCTCAATCTGCGCCGGAACAGCATGTGACCGGCGCAGACGGCGTGGCGGCCTTTTATAGGGGGGGGCGTGTACTACAGCCCCTGAGCTGTAATTGGCTACAGGCGTCCTGCCTGTAGCCAATTATGGCTCTTCGAGTTTCCGGGGCTGTGATTGGCCAAGCATGCGGGGTCACAGTGCATGCTTGGCCAATCATCAGCCAGCAATGCACTGCGTCGGCCGCGCCGGCCGCAATGCATTGCGGGGCCGCTCGCATCACACGAACGTGATGCGAGCGGCCAAAATAGTTCTGGGCTCGCCGAGCGAGCGAACGCCCGGTGCTCGATGCGAACGTGGGTTCGCATCGAGCACCGGGCCCATCCCTACTCAGGACCAGATCCCTTGTGGTGTGGTTCTGCAATCAGCTTCAAACACAGTCCAGCTCTGGCACTGCTGAGTCCTCAAGAGAAGCTGTTCAGTTCATAGGTAGCCTGAGGACAGCCTCTGGCTTTGAAACCCTCATGGGGAGAAGGAACCTCACTCTCCTGTGTCAAACTATATATCTCCATTCCAGCATCGTACTGTACACTCCTATACAGGGGTTGGCTGGAACCTGCTAAATATACAGGCTGGTTGTTTTGAATCTCCCAACCTAAGCTCTGGAAGCTTATTTCAGAGGCAGGGGAAGCCAATCAAACTCCCAGTCTGTGAGACCCTAAACAGGCCAGAACAAACAATTACTGCTCCCTGCTCACTTGATTACAGAAGGCGCAAATAACTAAATGTACCTAGCAACCTACACTAGGAGAGTGCTACACACATATTTCATTTTTATTTTTTATTTTTTATCAATAGATTTTTTATTGAGTTTACAGTTGTGAACAAATTTATTTACCTTACAATAAAGTAAAATAAGATAGATCAATACACACATTACTTATTATTATATATTCATCGTCAATATTCAAGGAGGTTGTTGATATAGATCAATATTTCTGTGTAGGTTTCTTATATTACTATATTTCTCTGTCCAAATTGACCAGTTTTTAATCAAATGTTTTGCAATGCATAGAATTAATAGCAATGAGGTGTTCAAATGTATGGTTACTTTGGACAGATTTTATTACTTTAGAAACATTTATGGATGAATTATCTTTCCATTTGCAAAGTATTAGGGTACAGGTTTCAAGCAGGATGTGGGTTATAACTGATCTGAATTGAGGAAGAAACTTTTCTATTCCTATGTGGAGGATTGCCAGTGCTGGGTTAGTGGTTATAATTCCTCTGATTGAGGAGATTAGTTTGAAGATTTGGTTCCATAGACTTTTTATACTCAGACAGTCCCAAAATGTATGCAGCAGATTCCCTATTTGGCTGCAGTTCCGCTAGCATAGTGCTGACTTATCTGGATAGTATTTAGTAAATGGGGTATAGTGCCATCTATTTGTTATCTTAATCGTCAATTCCCAGTGTTTGACACAGTGGGAAGCTTTATGAACTTCTTTGAAGGCAGATTGCCATTGAGCGTTTGAGAAAGTGGTACCCAGTTCTGTTTCCCATTTTTGAATAGTTGTGGTCTTTTTGAATACTTGTTTATCTTGGGAGAGGTTGTAGAATATTGATATTCCTTTCATATGAGGCTTAGTATTTGTGTAAAAGTGCCATGCTGTGTCCGGTACTTTTATAGTTGGTATTGAGTGTACCTTTAGGAAATGTAATATGCGTATACAGGTTAAGATCATGCTGTTCGGAATTTTATATTCTGTCATTATTTGTTCTATAGATTTAGGTTTGATGTCATTGGAGAATTCTTGTATATGTAGAATACCGTGTTTTGAGAGTGATTCTACCTAGAGCATGGGAATTTCGGCTTCCAGGAGGTCGATGGGTAGTTCGTATTCTATCTCACATGTGTTATGCCCTGTACACACGGTCGGAAATTCAGATGGAAAAGGTCCGATCAGATTATGTTGTCGGAAAATCCGATCATGTGGGCTCTATCGGACGAAAAAATTTGAGAGCAGGATCTAAAATTTTCCGACAATAAAATCCGATCAGACTTTTTCCGATTGTTTGTAGAGGATTCCGATGGACAAAGTGCCACGCATGCTCAGATCAAATTACGAGACCAAAGCTATTGGCTACTAGCCTCTACGTAGTTCCGTCGTACGCAACGAACGTCACCACGTTCCAAACGATCAGATTTTCCGACAACTTTGTCCGACCGTGTGTATGCAACACCAGTTTCGGACAAAATCTGTTGCAAAAAATCAGATGGATTTTGTGGTCGGAATGTCCGACCGTGTGTACAAGGCATTAGTGTGTGGTTGGTTTAGGAGGCGTCTTCACGCCTGTATTGACACCGGCATGGGGGGGGGGGGGTTCGTTTCCTGATTTCCCAAGGAGTACAAGTATCTCCCAAGAGGAATGTTGTAAGGTCATTTGCTGGGGTTCTTGTTTTTTCTATGTCTACCCACAGTGGTGTGTTGTTTTTATAGAACCAGTATTTAAGGTGATCTAATCTAACTGCCCAAAGGTAGTTGTCTAGATCTACTAGGCCAGCTCCCCCAACCTCTTAATGTGGAATTTAATTATTTTTGGAACATCTGGCTTTTTTCCCATGCCAACTAAATTTCCAGATGAGGTTTGACAGTGCTTTTATATAATAGTGAGGTATATGGATTGGTAAGGTGCGGAATATGTATAGTATTTGAGGGAAAATCAACATTTTAAAGGCCGTTGTTTTTCCTAGTCAGGATAGTTCCTTCTTTGAAATATTTTTCAGTTGATTTTCTATTTTGGTCATTAGTGGTTTGATATTGGTGGCAGCTAGTGCTGCTGTTGTGTTAGTCAGTTTAATTCCTAGGTACGTAATGCCTTTGGTGCTCCAGGTATAAGGAAGGTTTTTCTGTAAGATGGATTAGGTTTTTGGTGGTACTCCCATGTTGAGAATTAGAGATTTTGCGAAGTATACCTTGTAATAGGAAACATCTCCAAAAGTAATTAGGATATTGTGATGAGATGTGAGTGGGTTAGTCAAAAGAAGGATGACGTCATCCACAAATAAGTTTATGGTGTGCGTGTGAGAACCAATTTTGTAAGCCTGTGATTGAGGCATGTGTTCTGATGGATTCTGCTAATGGCTCTATCATTAAGTTAAATATGCTTGACGATAAGGGGCATCCCTGTCTGGTCCCATTTGTTATGTTAAAGGGTTTGGAAAGGAGACCTGAAGTATACACTTGTGCGGAAGGGCATAAGTATAGAGCTAGGACTTCTCTGCGTCTATGGATAGCAGCAGAGAAGGCGTTCGATTTTGTTCAGCATAATGCATAACATTTATAATTCTTCTCGTAGCTGAGGTTTGTGTCAGGAAAACCCACAGCTTAGCACTGGGCGCCGAGCGCCTGTGCGCATGCACGGCGGAACGGCACTCCGGCGCATGCGCATTCGCGGCTCTGCGCTCCGGTGCACGCACATGCGCACTGGTGCACGTCTGAGCGTCCCAGTGCATGGCAGCGTCACGTGACCTCTTACACCGCCCATTTAAGGAAGTGCTTGTGATCAGTCCAGCGCTGGCTTGTCTTCAGCTTCCTGCCAAAGCTTTGTCCTTGCTTCCTGTTACCTGAATACCCGTTTTTGACCCGGATTTGCCTTTTGACCTTGCTGCCTTCTCCTGCCATTGACTCTGTGGACTGAATACTGGACTTACCTGCTTGCTTGCCTCTGGCCCTTGAACCTCTGCCTGTGACCCAGATTTGTCTTTATCTCCTGCCCTGAGAACTCTGCTTGTGACCCGGACTTGCTTTATCTCCAACCTTGTACCTGTACCTGTGATCTGGACTTCCTAGTGTCTTCCTGACCCTGCACCTGGCTTCTCCACAAGACTCCACCCCCTGGTTGGGTAGCCTGTGCCTCTTTGTGCCATTCACCCCCTGTCTCACCTCCAGGGGGCGGACTGCGCTCAGTCGCAAGGCTGAACCACTCTCGGCATCTCGGCCCCCGCAAAGTACTCTCCTGATAGTTTATCTCCCCTTCACAAATCCCATCTGGCCACGCTGAATAATTTTAAACCTTTTTGTGGTTGGGGGTGCAGGCCAGAAATACATGCGGATAGTCTCTATGTGAGTATTGTGGAGTTTTGGTCGGTTGAAAGTGGGTTACCTGAATGCAGAGGATATCTGCTTTCTGCTTACATGCTTCTTTCCACAGTGAAAATCTTTTCACGGGGTGGTTTAGGCCCCTTGCGTTAATCGAGAGGCATGTAATCACCATTTTGGTTTAAGTGCATGTTGCTCTGTGGATAACTGGTGTGCGTACTCACTGCGACCATAGGGTCTTTGTGTAGATCTTCGCGGTATGAAAAGTTGGTTTGAGTCTCATTTTCTTTATTGGAGGAGTAACAGTATCTTTGAACTGAGCCGTGTGTATTGAACATATAACAAAAAGAACAAAGAACATGTAAAATTAAAAGAGAACATAAGAAATGGATCTTGTAAAGGATCCTTGTGCAGACCGGGAAAGCACCGGGAAAGGAAAATGGCGGTAAGTATAATGCAATTTTCAGTTTTCCTGGTGCCTTCATGGCAGCATACCTGTAATCAATAACTATCTCACACGGGTGGGTTTGATGCTAACAAATACATTTTAATCAGACACTGACATAGCCGCACAAACAGTTTTTCTTCCGAACTCTACCGTTGTAAGAGCCCCTGAGTCAATACGGTAGTGTTTGACAAATGTATGCCGAGAAGACCAGGTGGCGGCCCTGCATACTGTTTCCAAAGAAACGTTCGCCCTCGCTGCCCACGATGCTGATACCGCTCTAGTTGAATGAGCATTCACTTGAGACAGAGCCTCCATGTTCTTCACCATGTAAGCTTTCTGTATCAATTTGACAACCCAGGATGCCAAGGTTCTGCTGGAAGCTTCCTTTCCTCTTTTTTTTTTTTTTTACTCAAGTACAGATGGTCCCATACCTATTGGACACAGGAGGATCTTGGTTTTGTGATAAATGGCTCATGGCTAAATGGGCAGGAGGATCAGCTGCAAGAAGATGTGAGTAAGCAGGAGGAAGAAATGGTACCACAAGTCCCAGCGATGGAAGAAGATCGCGTACCGGCTTGCTGACAAGATTGGACCTGCAGGGCACCACTCGCTATCAGTCGCAGCCCTGAGCCCAAATGGAGCCAAACTTTGAAATTCTAAAGGGTGGGCAGGCTAATTACTATGTCCGCCCCCCTTCTGGCAACCTTAACTTTCCCTAAACAAAAATGGTCCCCATAGGTTTGTCGCCAACTGCGCATGCAATCGCGCATGTGTACTACAGCCGCCCTTGCCTGAATGACACGTTCCCGATGTATTTCGGGGGCCGCACACTGTCTCTCGGAACATGCCCTGCTGTGCCAGAGTGCCTTACACGCCTCGCCATGTCAGAACGCCTGTACCCTCCCCTCTCTCACCGGAGCGATCGGGGAGCCGGAATCAGAAAGCCTGCCTGCTCACGGCCAAGCCCCAGACTGGCACAAGCCTCAAAAGCCGAGCCACGCCATCTGAATCGCGAATGCGCAATCTGCAAATACAAGTTTTAAAGGGGAATTTTTTAACTAAACGAGTTAACCTGCCCAGAGATGTAAAGAAAGCTGGTCTCCCTGCTGTATCCACCAGCATTCATTGTTTTGATATATCAGCAGATTGCGTTCCTATGAGGAAATTCTGCAAGACCCCAAAAGATCCACAGAAGGGGTTCCCAGTCGTATTGGCGCTAATAGCGGCCCAAGCACAGGGACTGCGCACAGGAGAGGCTGAACCCAGCTGAAGCTGCCAAAGGCAGAGGTATGGATGTACTGCTACTCTTCACTAGTTCAAGAGGTATGAGAAAAAAAAGGAGAATGTTGGGGGAGGGACTACGTCTTTAATTTATGCTATTCACTGGTCCTGAGAGAGAAGTCGAGGCAGAGCTCTATCACAGGTATACTGCCATGGAGGCAGGGTGAAGGTTCTCTTTAACTATGAGGTCCAGCACAGGTTTTTGATGTTACCTTTACCATTCCTTTATCCTCTTAACATCAAAAAATATTTCTTAAAAGATTTTGTAATGAATGCATAACAGGATTAAATGATGATGTTTTATTCTCAGCCTGGTGCTCAGCTTTAAATATAACTGATAAACTTAAGTATATTTTGTGTAATGGGTACAAATGTGAAACGGGTGAATGCGGGATTTAACATGAACTTCCAAATTCAGAAAAAGTATTTTGAAACCATTTTGCATCACTACAGGCATCTAAGAAGAAATTTCAGATACTGATTATTTTTGGCCCAGGCTCTCCCACCCCCAACTAGCTGGAAAGAAGGAGGTCTTCCTCTGAAACAGTTACTCTTAGCAGTCACAAACAGCGTTGGTTATATAAAGAACGTAGCCGTGATTGCAAGCCAGCATGTTAGGGCACAGTTTTATGTTGCACTGCTGGGAGGCATATTTTTTAAAGGAATTATGGAAGGCTAACATTGTTGATAGAAAAATAGTTGCTAAATGCACAGGATCGTCAATACATTTTAAACAAAACGAACACGGAACCTGAGATCACAGTGATGTTGTGTATATTTTATTTTCTTATTCTATATTTTCAGTTATACTTATTTACTGTATACACTATAGTGTAGGTACAGTAGGTGCAGCTTATCCTTCCCCCTGTAGATGGTGATGTTCCGCTGGCTGCTGTGCACAGGGAAATGGAGGCTGAGTGGAGACTAAAGCTCTTGTAGGTGTCATCAGGGGAGCAGCGGTCCGATTGGAAGCTGCTGGCCTTGCTAACCTCTGTTGTCATCTTTAGTGAAAGCAATGCTAATAATTAAATAGCACTGTCCTACTGCTGGTGGTGCGCTTTTGCAAAGTGGACAGTGTAGAGACAGGATCCCTGCTGTCTAGGGACAGTGTACTAACCGCTAGGAAGAGGTTTCCGGTTGAGGAGGGACAGTGCAAGGACACTAGGCCTGGCTCCACCATCTTGGAAACCTGGAGAGTTGGGATGAAGACCTGCCTGCCTGGATACTAAAGGTGTCTGCACCACTGTACTGCCTGTAAGCCATCCCCTTCATCAGATGCTATTCTGGTAACATAGGTCACCAAAGTGCCCTCTCAAGTACAAAAGACTGTGAGGTTGTTAATAGGTTGCTTGCAATATTGAGGCTCTTCTGCCATAGTGTATGGAACTGTAAGTGAGCTTCCACATGTTAATTGTTACTTCTGCCTTACCAAATAATAATTGCGCCCCATTCCTTGATCTCAGTTTACTCCACCTTGGGTGCCAGCCAATCAACTGGCCCCACCTACAATATGGCCAAATTTTTGTTTATACCTGACCTACACTATATAGGTAAAACCTAAATGGTGGACACCCCTTTCATTTTTCTGGCTCCAGTGAATTTACCCTTTGTACAGAACACAAGTATATTTTAAACCTAACATTTCCAACCTTGTGGAGACGGTTTGGGGAAGGCCATTTTCTGTTCCAGCATGAGTGTACCCCCAAAATTAGCTCCATAAAGACTTGGTTTGAGGAGTGTGGTAAGAACGAACTTGACCATACTGTATGCTTTTAGGATGAACTGGCAGGCCAATTGCGACCCAGGTCTTCTCATCAAACTCCAGTACCTGACCCTAAAAGTGCTCTTTTGGTTGAATTGGTACACATTCCTACAGTGCTCCAGAATCTTGTGGAAAGACTCTCTAGAAGAGTCTTTTATAACTTTAAAGGGGGACCAATTTTATATTAATGCCTATGGTTTTGGAATAGGATATCCAACAAGTTCATATTAGTTTTATAGTCTAGTGTGTGAATACTTTTTGGATCTATACACTACTGTGCAAAAGTTTAAGGCAGGTGTAAAAAAATGATGAAAATTAAGAATGCTTTCAGAAATAGAAGTGTTAATAGTTTATTTCTATCAATTAATAAAATGGAAAGTAAACTCAGCAGATAGACTTTTCCAAACATCTTGGAGAACTAACCACAGATCTTCTGTGGATGTAGGCTGCCTCAAATCCTTCTGTCTCTTCATGTAATCCCAAACAGACTTGATGATGTTGAGATCAGAGCTCTGTGGGGGCCAAACCATCACTTCCAGGACTCCTTGTTCTTCTTTATGCTGAAGATAGTTCTTAATGACATTGGCTGTATGTTTGGGGTCATTGTCCTGCTGCAGAATAAGTTTGAGACCAATCACATGCCTCCCTGATGATAATGCATGACGGTGAAGTGTCTGCTTGTATTTCTTAGCATTGAGGTCAAAACTAATTTGCAGAAATGCAGCCCAAACTTGCAAGTAACCTCCACCATGCTTCACTGTTGCCTGCAGACACTCATTATTGTACCGCTCTCCAGCCCTTCAGTGAACAAACTGCCTCCTGCTACAGACAAATATTTAAAAATTTAGTCCACAGCACCTGGTGTAACTTTTTTTCTCCCCAGTTCCTATGTTTTCATGCATAGTTGAGTCGCTTAGCTTTGTTTCCATGAGGTATGGCTTTTTGGGCGCAATTCTTCCATGAAGACAACTTCTGGCCAGACTTCTCCAGACAGTAGATGGGTGTACCTGGGTCCCACTGTTTTCTGCCAGTTTTGTGCTGATGGCACTGCTGGACATCTTCCGATGTCAAAGGAAAATAAGTGATGTGTCTTTCATCTGTTGCATTACGTTTCTTTGGCCGACCATTGTGTCTACGTTACTCAACATTGCTCGTTTCTTTGTGCTACTTCAAAAGAGCTTAAACAGCACATCTAAAAACCCAGGCAATGGGGCTTGGGAGTTAGCCTGCATGTGAGTCCCCACAGAAAGTAGCTTTCTATGGTGAGCACTAAGCGAAGAGGAGGCGCCAGTAGCGCCGGCGGAGGACTCCAGAAGAGGAGGATCTGGGCTGCTCTGTTAATCATTGCACAGAGCAGGTAAGTATGACGTGTTTATTATTGTACTTAAAAAATTAAAGCTTTACAATCACTTTAAGGGCAGGTATACCTAGAGAAAGCCCTTCCATATGCACCTTACTCTAAAAGCTGCATTTTTTTAGAGTAAGTTTTAAGTTATAAATTGGGGCAGTTGCACTTATTCTTTAGCTGGCCATGCTCCTACCTCTTGCTCAGGTTCTGCAGTGTCCCTGCATCATGTTCCTACCCAGTGGTCTACAGTCATCTAACCCACATCCAGTGCCTTGCAAAAGTATTCACCCCCCTTGGCATTTTTCGTGTTTTGTTGCCTCACAACCTGGAATTAACATGGATTGTTTGAGGATTTGCATCATTTAATTTACATTACATGTCCACAACTTTGAAGATGTTTTTTTTTTTATTGTGAAGCAAACAACAAATAGGACAAAATAACAGAAAAGGTCAATGTGCATAACTATTCACCCACCTCAATACTTTGTAGAGCCACCTTTTACGGCTATCACAGCTTCAAGTCGCTTTGAATAAGTCTTTATGAGCTTGCCACATCTTATCACTGGGATTTGTGCCTATTCCCCCTTGCAAATCTACTCCAGCTGCTTCAAGTTGGATGGTTTGTGCTTGTGAATCGCAGTCTTTAAGTCTGACCACAGATTTTCTATTGGATTGAGGTCTTGGTATTGACTAGGCCATTCCAACACATTTACATGTTTCCCCTTAAACCACTCAAGTGTTGCTTTAGCAGTGTGTTTGGGGTCATTGTCCTTCTGGAAGGTGAACCTCTGTCCTAGCCTCAAATCACACACAGAGTGGTACAGGTTTTGCTCAAGAATATCCCTGTATTTAGCACCATCCATCTTTCCCTCAACTCTAACCAGTTTCCCAGTCCCGACTGCTGAAAAACTTCCAGATGGTGTTCTTGGGTGATGTGATTTGTTGGGTTTGCGCCAGACATAGCGTTTTATTTCATGGGCAAAAAGTTCCATTGTAGTCTCATCAGACCAGAGCACCTTCCTCCATACATTTTGGGAGTCTCCCACATGCCTTTTCGCAAACTCAAAACGTGCCATTTTGTTTTTTGCTAAAAGTAATGGATTTCTTCTGGACACTCTGCCATTAAGCCAAACTATATGGAGCATACGGCTTATTGTCGTCCTATGTACAGATACTCCAGTCTCTGTTGTGGAACTCTGCAGCTCCTCCAGGGTTACCTTAGATCTCTGTGCTGCCTCTCTGATTAATGTCCTCCTTGCCCGCTTCGTGAGTTTTGGTGTGCGGCCGTCTCTTGGCAGGTTTGCTGTTGTGCCATGTTCTTTCCATTTGGCTATCATAGATTTGATGGTGCTCCTATGTATCATCAAAGATTTGAATTTTTTATTTATAACCTAACCCTGACTTGTACTTCTCAACAACATTGTCCCTTACTTGTTTGGAGAGTTCCTTGGTCTTCATGGCAGTGTTTGGTTAGTGGTGCCTCTTGCTTAGGTGTTGCAGCCTCTGCAGCCTTTCAAAAAGGTGTGTATATGTAATGACAGATCATGTGACACTTAGATTGCACACAGGTGGACATCATTTCACTAATTATGTGACTTCGGAAGGTAATTGGTTGCACCAGAGCTTTTTATGGGCTTCATAACAAAGGGGGTGAATACATACGCACATGCCAATTATCTTTTTTTTTTATTTCTGAAAAATAGTTTTATGTATATATTTTCCTAATTTTACTTCCCCAACTTAGACTATTGTGTTCTAATCCATCACATAAAATTCAGATTAAAAAAACATTGACCTAAAGGCTGTAATGTAACAAAATAGGTAAAAAGCCAAGGGGGGTGAATACTTTTACAAGGCACTGTATCCGACAACCAGTACTACATCAGCCCTCATGCCACTTTGTGTCCTCACGTTCCCTGCCACTGCTTCTAGGTGTTGGACAAAATAAGCCCCCTCTTCAGCTTATGTCTCGCTCTATGTCATTTATGTTATTTATTATAATTAATATTTATGTATTTATTTGTTTTATTTATTATTGTTTATATTAATATGTATTTGTTTTTATGTATTTATTATTACTATTATTTATTTATTTATTGAATTATTATTAAATGCTATTTAATGCTCTACCTAACAGATGAACCATGCCTGTGCAATGTGTGTTGGCACTGCTGCTTATAGTCTTCTCCAGGGTGGCGTGTGACAGGGTGATGACACAAGAACACAGATGGAAGACAGTTGTCAACCCATACCAAGAAGTGCCTCAATGATGGCTTTCATGGCAGAAACGCAAGGTTTTTGTTTATTAAAAGCTGTGGAATCATATTAGCATGTGATATTTTAGTTATTGGGTTTAGATTTTCTTTAGGGGTCATCAGACTCAATAGTCTTGAGAGCTTGTAAGACACCCAAGAATTAAAGGTCAGTTTTGTAGCATTATTTATAGGTTTGGTCGCCCAATGCGGGAATAAAGGCCTCTGTGCTATAAAACAGTTACATAAAGATGTAAAAGGAACATGATATAATCGCTCTTGGCCTTTGGGCACATTGTCGGATTCCTCGTTATTGTTTAAACATTGGGGAGCATCGCCAGGTCTATTGTTGCACTTTTTTATGGCTCAGAAATATACGGTGCCAGGGAATAAGTTGGGGTTTTAATAAAGGCTAATAAAAAAGATCTGAAGAAATAGGATGGTTGTCAATTCTTTGTTTTATCTAAAAACATAAAAAAAAGGTAAAGTATATTGTGTGATATAATGAAACACATAGTTTACAGGATCTGGGTCTCTGGACTGCCATTAAAGATTGAACAGCTGTATATTCTGTCTGCCCACAGGAGATTCTGCAAAATCAGCCTGGTGGTTTGTAACCAATGAGGGCAGGAATGGAAAGGAAAAAAAGCTATTGTAATTTTATTTTAAGTAGTACTTTTTAACTGAGATTAATTTTACAGGGATGCATCTTTTTTTTTTTTTTTTTTTTACCTTTTTCTTTTCTAAATACTGCTATACAAATACAAGTGTATAAATTTGAATTCACTATTTATATTTAAAAAATGTTGGAATGGGCTGTGTTAGAAGTTGAGACAAACTTAAAATAGACCTAGCATCAGATTTTTTATTTTTTTTTTATGCATGCCAAATAATGTGTAAGTAAAACTCCACAGATGAGCTTCACTTTATCCATCACCCCCCCAACCGCTACCCCTTTTAGCTGCATCCTGGGGTGTACACATGCCCCAGGTGTAATGCATTTCATCACAGATGCGGCAGGTATTATAGTCCCTGTTGTTTTTGGCAAACATACACATTCAGGTTCATGGGGCTGCTATGCAAGCACCACACAACCATGTGCAATGAGGGGTCCAAGGGGTCAATGCAGTTTTTGCTTGAGAAGTCTTCTGCCGGCAGCCATTGGGGCCCTTTAACCATTGGCATTTAAGTAAGGAGGACGCTGAGGTCTGGTCTGCATGTGGTGCATAAAAGCTGCTAGAATCCCCTTTAGCTGAAAAGAAGGAAAGGTGTCTGCTAGCAGTGTTTATATGCGAGAACAGAATAAATCTGAACAGACTGCCAGATCACCAATCCTGATAGTAGGTAAGACTCCATAGAAGAGAGAAGAATGAATGACTCTGGATTGACAGTGAAGTAATGCAAGTAGTGTACAGCGGGCTGCAGTTGTCGAGAAAGCCACTAGTGGCGTGCTGGTCAGATGACTCTGCATTTCTAGCGGAGGCCGTGGCGCTCGGTACCGGAGCTGAAATCAACTATGTTGCTGGACCTCTGATGATTGTGCAATGTGGTCACTGGACTCCTTGCTGCAGAAAGGCTGTATCGCTACACGATAGCTGGCAGCACCTGACTGGATTCTCAGGCACCCCCTGGGGCAAGATAGCCAGCTCCCCAATTATAGTAACATTTATGGACTTTCCCAGCATCCTCCATTGTTCTGGCTCTGATGAAAGTTGTAGTTTCCAGGCTGCAACCTTTTACTGTAGATGTTAGCTAGAGGGACTACACGTCCCATGGTCCTCAGCTTTAGGGTCAAGAAGAGTGGCCTCTCTCGATATGCAGGAAGACAATGCTGGGATCTGCTCATGAACACTAGGGGTAGAAAATAAGCAATTTACTGTTTATCCATCTATGTCTCCCTCTACCATTAATTAGTACCCCTACACCTGGTTACACTTTTGCCCCTTTGTTTTCACCTGGTGATCTAGCTAGTAACACACCTCCTGTATTAGTGAGACACCACTCTGGATTAAGGAGCACAGGGGCAGATTTGGACAGCAGCATTGTCAGTCTGAATGGAGGGGAGTGTAATGCCGCGTACACACGGTCGGACTTGCCAACCGGATAACCTTCCGACGGAAAAATGGAGAACATGCTCTCTATCTAAGTCCGTCGGAAATGCTGACAGAAAAAGTCTGATGGGGCATACACACGGTCAGAATATCAGACCAAAAGCTCCCATCGGACTTTTTCTTAGCTATGAATGGGCACTGATCTCAGTGCGAAACGCGTCAGCTATTTTTGTGCCCCCATCATTGCCGTGGATTGTTTTGTTTTGATGTGATCTTTGGTGTTAATAAAAGCACAGGATTTTATGTTTTTCCCGGTGTGCGGCTGTGCAGAGTTCCTTTCCACTGTTGCCTACTATCAGACTTTTTCTGTCGGAAGTTCCGACCGTGTGTACCCGGCATAAGAAGTACTAGCAGATTTACATACACTACCAAATTTAAGACAAACTCCAGCTAATACTTTATAATCATTTACCACAGTTTTTTTCCTTTTGGGGTAAAGGTTTTACATAAATAAAAATAGCTGAACATTTGAAGCACCCCTGTCAGTGTTAAATGGTCTGTCTCATCCCTGTAACTGGCTGCAAGGGAGCTTTTCTGTTGAAACGCAACAGACTTACTGGCTGGATCACCAGATGAAAATAGAAGGCAGAATGCCCAAAAAAGAAAACGAATGCAGCATCACATCTAAGAATTGGTAAGTTGCAGTATAATAAATGTTTGCTTTTGGGTTTATGACTGCTTTAGTAGCCCTGCACTGTATGTGATGATGCTAAGAGACCATTTACAGCTCGGAGCTTCGTACAGAAGAGAACAGTGCTGGAGTCTGTTGGACGGAAAGGTAGGGTAAGTAATGTATCTTATCCCTGCACCCCTAGAATAAATGAGCATTTTAACCCTTGCAGTGTGTTTGTTGGGGGGGTGGAGTTAGATTTTGTCAAATTCCAGAGTTCAGCCTTAAAGCATATTACAAGGTATACTGAATATTTGTCATATATACAGTGAGTAGGCTCAGGTTCTACAGATTCTATAGAGGAAAAGTTAAAGTGGAACTTTAGGCAGAAAATTAAGTCCTGCTAGATGACTTCAGGCTGACCCCTTTTGCAGGTATAGTGTAAAACATTAAAAATAAGTACCTATATTGTATAAAATCCAGTAATGCACTGTCTCACCCAGCGCTGCACATGGTCCGTTGCTCTCCATTTTAAGGCATTTTTAGGCACTGCCGAATGTTCTGACTTAAATCAGAATTAAACCCTCCTATCATTTACAGCCAAGGAAGCTGCTTCTGTTTGATCTGCAACTGCCATGGTGCTGCACATGTGATCAGTTATGACACCAGCCATTTGATGGTTTGACAGTTTGGTTGAGGACACAACAGCAAATGTGACAGTTATCGATCCCAGCATTCCAGGAATGTAACTGTTTTTTGAAACTGTTAAATTGATGGGTTTAGTTCCACTTTATGATTTACTGCTGTTCAGGGGCTTTGGGCTTCAGCAAAATAGCAGCCTCTAGCAAGAAGAAACAGGAGCAATGCTGGAGGCAATTTACAGCACACACTAATTTTGGTAGCATAATTATTCACATGGAATGTATGTTCCTTGTTAAAGAACATTATTTTTTATCAAGTTGTTATGGGTAAAGTTCTGCTTTAAGTAGTTTATTTATCGCCTTTTTTAATGCAAACACTCATTGTTGAATCTGTGCTACTTTTTTGCACTACTCGTAATTTATATTATTTTTATGCCTTGTTCCCTATATTCATCAGCATTAGAGGGAGGTGATGAGGGCAATGCTACCCTCTGAGGGAATTGATATAATTATTTTGCCCTGATAACATGCACACAAGGGGTTGGAATCAATATTAAATGTAACCACCATCCCCTGTGATCTGTTTGCTTGTAATTAGTGTGTGTATAAAAGGTCAATGAGTTTCTGGACTCCTGACAGACCCTTGCATCTTTCATCCAGTGCTGCACTGACGTTTCTGGATTCTGAGTCATGGGGAAAGCAAAAGAATTGTCAAAGGATCTGCGGGAAAAGGTAGTTGAACTGTATTAAACAGGAAAGGGATATAAAAAGATATCCAACGAATTGAGAATGCCAATCAGCAGTGTTCAAACTCTAGAAGTGGAAAACCAGGGGTTCTGTTGAAACCAAACCACGGTCAGGTAGACCAACTAAAATTTCAGCCATAACTGCCAGGAAAATTGTTCAGGATGCAAAGAAAAACCCGCAGATAACTTCAGGTGAAATACAGGACTCTCTCAAAACATGTGGTGTGGCTTTTTAAAGATGCACAATAAGGAGACACTTGAAGAAAGATGGGCTGCATGGTCGAGTCGCCAGAAGAAAGCTATTACTACACAAATGCCACAAAGTATCCCACTTATAATACGCCAAACAGCACAGAGACAAGCCTCAAACCTTCTGGCACAAAGTCATTTGGAGTGATGAGACTAAAATTTTGCTTTTTGGCCACAACCATAAAGGCTACATTTGGAGAGGAGTCAACAAGGCCTATGATGAAAGGTACACCATTCCTACTGTGAAACACGGAGGTGGATCGCTGATGTTTTGGGGATGTGTGAGCTACAAAGGCACAGGAAATTTGGTCAAAATGATTGGCAAGATGAATGCAGTATGTTATCAAAAAATACTGGAGGAACATTTGCATTCATCAGCCAGGAAGCTGCGCATGGGACGTACTTGGACATTCCAACATGATAATGATCCAAAACACAAGGCCAAGCCGACCTGTCATTGGCTACAGCAGAATAAAGTGAAGGATCTGGAGAGGCCATCTCAGTCTCCTGACCTCAATATCATTGATTTCAAACGTGCAATTCATGCAAGACAGCCCAAGAATTTACAGGAACTGGAGGCTTTTTGCCAAGAGGAATGGGCAGCTTTACCATCTGAGAAGATAAAGAGCCTCATCCACAAATACCACAAAAGACTTCAAGCTGTCATTAATGTTAAAGTGGGCAATACATGGTATTTAGAACTGGGGTATGTAAACTTTTGATCAGGGTCATTTGGGTAGTTTCTGTTGTTATTATGATTTAAAAAGAGTAAATACAGTTGATTTATAATAAATGGCTTCAGCCAAACACTAACCATGAGTGAAAGAAATGTTTTTGTGTTATCATTTATATTCTCTGAAAAATGGCTAAGAAATTATAAATTCTGCCAGGGTATGTAAACTTATGAGCACAACTATATGTGGGGAAGTGCAGCGTGGTGCGGCGGCAGTAATTACACAGACTCTGGTTGTAGAGAACAGAATTGTACTAATGCAGAATCCAGTAATTTGCAACAGACAGGCACCCCGACCAGGAACACTCAAGGCATGTAACAGCAATGTGTAGCAGAGCAAGTCTTGGATGTTCTGGCCGTAACCAACTCAAATGGGGAGGTCTCCAGAAGGATGACGAGTCCATATTCTTTCCCTAATCGTTAGGAACCTCTCCCTGTCACTAATCACTGTCCCTACACTACTCACATGCTAAATGCGCACCAAGCCTGGGAGCCAGGGCCTAAATAGACTCTGCCTGACCCAAGATGGCTGCTAGAGTCACATGGAGCAGCAGCAGCATCCAATTGGATAGCTTCCCCAGTGACCCTGGAAACCATGTTCCTCTTGACTTCCTCTTCCCTGCAATGCCGCTGCGGGTGAGCACCACCTGCAGTGGAGAAAACAAACTGCACCTGCTTACAGAGCATAGTGACATTTTCCTGATTGAGGTATTTCAGGAGAAATCCAGCATTATGGCCACTAGATGGAGCTGATGGTCATAGGAAATAAGCTTGTTAAACAAATTGTGGTCAGAACTTGTGGGGGCTGGGCAACTATATATATTTTTATATAAAAAAATATATATATTTATTTATTTGGATGCCTTTACATGCACATAAACTGTAATGGCATCCCAGTCTTAGTCCGTAGGGTTCAATATTGAGTTGGCCCACCTTTTGCAGCTATAACTGCTTCAACTCTTCTGAGAAGGCTGTCCACAAGGTTTAGGAGTGTGTCTATGGGAAAGTTTGACCATTCTTCCAGAAGCGCATTTGTGAGGTTAGGCACTGATGTTGGACGAGAAGGCCTGGCTCGCAGTCTCTGCTCTAATTCATCCCAAAGGTGTTCTATCGGGTTGAGGTCAGGACTCTGTGCAGGCCAGTCAAGCTCCTCCACCCCAAACTCGCTCATCAATGTCTTTATGGACCTTGCTTTGTGCACTGTTGCGCAGTAATGTTGAAACAGGAAGGGACCATTCCCAAACTGTTCCCACAAAGTTGAGAGCATGAAATTGTCCAAAATGTCTTGGTATGCTGACACCTTAAGAGTTCCCTTCACCGGAACCCTACACCATAATCCCTCCTTCACCAAATGATTTGGACCAGTGCACAAACTAAGGATCTCTCCCTGCCACTAATCACACACCCACACGTGAAATGCACACCAAGCCATAAATAGGCTCTGCCTGACCAAAGATGGCTGCCAGAGTCACACGGAATGGCAGCATCCAATCGGATAACTTCCTCAGTGATGGAGGAAACCATAGAAGAACCATGTTCCTTTTGGCTTCTCTTCCAACTGCAATGCTGCTGCGGTCAAGCCCCACCTACCGATACTAGTATTGGTGCCGATACTAAGCATTTGCACGAGTATCGGTACTCGTGCAAATGCTCCGATGCATAATCCGATACCGGTTGTATCAGACCAGGTGTCCTCAAGCTCAGCAGGGGGGGGCAGCCTCACAGGTGATCGTGTGGCAGTGGGGGGGAGGGGGAATTACAAGCACCGATCTCCTTGAATAGCTTTTCTGACAGCAGCTTCTCCTCCTCTCCCTGCCGCGGCTGTCAGGTACTTTATTGGAATATATACAGGGAGATCGGTGCTTTTAAGGCCCCCCCACCGCTGCATCAATCACCCCGACTGTCCCTCTGTGTCCTCCTCCGGGTCCTCATCCCTCTCTTCGGTGTCCTCCTCCCTCTCTCCGGGTCACCGGCTCCTCCTCTCTCTGTCCAGTGTCCTCCCCCCTCTCTCCAGGTCCCCGGCTCCTTTTCCCTCTCAGCAGTGTCCTCCTCCCTTGCTCCGGGTCCCCGGCCCCTTTTCCCTCTCAGCAGTGTCCTCCCCCCTCTCTCCAGGTCCCCGACTCCTTTTCCCTCTCAGCGGTGTCCTCCCCCCTCTCTCCAGGTCCCCGGCTCTTTTTCCCTCTCAGCGGTGTCCTCCTCCCTCGCTCCGGGTCCCCGGCCCCTTTTCCCTCTCAGCAGTGTCCTCCCCCCTCTCTCCAGGTCCCCGGCTCTTTTTCCCTCTCAGCGGTATCCTCCTCCCTCGCTCTGGGTCCCCGGCCCCTTTTCCCTCTCAGCAGTGTCCTCCCCCCTCTTTCCGGGTCCTCGGCTCCTTTTCCCTCTCGGCAGTGTCCTCCTCCCTCTCTCCTGGTCCCCGGCTCCTTTTCCCTCTCGGCAGTGTCCTCCTCCCTCTCTCCGGGTCCCCGGCTCCTTTTCCCTCTCGGCAGTGTCCTCCTCCCTCTCTCCGGGTCCCCGGCTCCTTTTCCCCCTCGGCAGTGTCCTCCTCCCTCTCTCCTGGTCCCCGGCTCCTTTTCCCTCTCGGCAGTGTCCTCCTCCCTCTCTCCTGGTCCCCGGCTCCCCTGTGTGCTCCTCCAGTCCCCCCTCGTCCCAGACCTGTCAGGATGAAGTGCGGAGGAAGGAGACAGTAAATATGTCATTCACCAGCTTCTTCTTTTTCTGAATGAACAGATTTAGTGATCACTAAATCTGTCCATTCATAACTGAAACATCGTAATCTGTGCTTATGATGCTTCAGTTTATGAATGGAGAAGAGCCTCAGTCTCCTCTCCATTCATCTTCAGTGCAGCTGAGGCTGCAGAGAAAGGGACTGGGAAATCTGTGTCCTCTGTCCCTTTCCCTGTCTCAAAGGGGGATGTCAGGGATCTGTTTAGGCCCCTGATATCTCACCAAAGCCCACCAACAGGGCTGATAAAAAAAAAAAAGAACTGTAATAAATAAATATTTAAAGGTTAAATTGTAAAAATAATAAAAAGTTAAATAAATTAAAAAAAAAAACACTGACACCATCCACCCCCCCCCCCCCCCCAAAAAAAAAGAAAGCATTGTAAAAAAAAAAAAAATAACAAATATATATAAATAGTAAAAACAAATTAAAAAACATTTATTGTAAAAAATAAAATTGTAAAAAAATATAAAAAATTTAATAAAAAACTACTGACACAGTCTCACGCCTTATCAGTGCCACCTATCAGTGCCCATCAGTGCCACTGTCAAACAACATTAAAAAATGTATTGGTAATAGGTATCGGCAAGTATTTGAAAAAAAGGTATCGGTACTCGGTCTTAAAAAAGTGGTATCAGTGCAACCCTAATATCTATAATATCTATACAAAATGTTTTGATGTGTGCATTCTATCGCTATTGGAAGATCTAAACCATGCTACCTTTGTACTCTCTATATACTTTGTACCTGTATCTTCTGTTATAAAAACTTTAATAAAACAAGATTGAACTAAAATGAGTTTTGAAATCCTGTCAACATTTTGTAAGCTTATAGAGATTATAAGTGATAACAAAAACGTGTCCACCGCCCCCCTCTACAGCTGGCTATCGCAGTAAGTGGCATTGGAAGGCTAAAGCAGATAACAACAAGGCCTGGGGAATGCCCAGGAAAAAACCAAGCCTACTTACCACCAGCTTGCAGACAACCAAATTAACCTGTCTAACAGGTGCGTTAAAAACAGGGGTTTAGTCCGCACGCATTTGCAAACGCATGCGTAAGCCACAGAGCCTCGTCAAGGCACCCTGATATCTGTGGTCCTAACACTAAACTAAGAGTGTCCCCACAGTGGAGGCACATACATTCTAATGGGTAGATGAGGGCAGGTGGACTGAAGGGGAGCCACCCCTTCTTAAAGGTACAGGAGCACACCAAACCCCCAGCAGATAGCACAATGGCTGCAAAGGTGTAGGTGCGCTGCTGGACCAATACAAACACTAAGTGATAACAAAAACGTGTCCACCGCCCCCCTCTACAGCTGGCTATCGCAGTAAGTGGCATTGGAAGGCTAAAGCAGATAACAACAAGGCCTGGGGAATGCCCAGGAAAAAACCAAGCCTACTTACCACCAGCTTGCAGACAACCAAATTAACCTGTCTAACAGGTGCGTTAAAAACAGGGGTTTAGTCCGCACGCATTTGCAAACGCATGCGTAAGCCACAGAGCCTCGTCAAGGCACCCTGATATCTGTGGTCCTAACACTAAACTAAGAGTGTCCCCACAGTGGAGGCACATACATTCTAATGGGTAGATGAGGGCAGGTGGACTGAAGGGGAGCCACCCCTTCTTAAAGGTACAGGAGCACACCAAACCCCCAGCAGATAGCACAATGGCTGCAAAGGTGTAGGTGCGCTGCTGGACCAATACAAACACTAAGTGATAACAAAAACGTGTCCACCGCCCCCCTCTACAGCTGGCTATCGCAGTAAGTGGCATTGGAAGGCTAAAGCAGATAACAACAAGGCCTGGGGAATGCCCAGGAAAAAACCAAGCCTACTTACCACCAGCTTGCAGACAACCAAATTAACCTGTCTAACAGGTGCGTTAAAAACAGGGGTTTAGTCCGCACGCATTTGCAAACGCATGCGTAAGCCACAGAGCCTCGTCAAGGCACCCTGATATCTGTGGTCCTAACACTAAACTAAGAGTGTCCCCACAGTGGAGGCACATACATTCTAATGGGTAGATGAGGGCAGGTGGACTGAAGGGGAGCCACCCCTTCTTAAAGGTACAGGAGCACACCAAACCCCCAGCAGATAGCACAATGGCTGCAAAGGTGTAGGTGCGCTGCTGGACCAATACAAACACTAAGTGATAACAAAAACGTGTCCACCGCCCCCCTCTAGGACCACAGATATCAGGGTGCCTTGACGAGGCTCTGTGGCTTACGCATGCGTTTGCAAATGCGTGCGGACTAAACCCCTGTTTTTAACGCACCTGTTAGACAGGTTAATTTGGTTGTCTGCAAGCTGGTGGTAAGTAGGCTTGGTTTTTTCCTGGGCATTCCCCAGGCCTTGTTGTTATCTGCTTTAGCCTTCCAATGCCACTTACTGCGATAGCCAGCTGTAGAGGGGGGCGGTGGACACGTTTTTGTTATCACTTAGTGTTTGTATTGGTCCAGCAGCGCACCTACACCTTTGCAGCCATTGTGCTATCTGCTGGGGGTTTGGTGTGCTCCTGTACCTTTAAGAAGGGGTGGCTCCCCTTCAGTCCACCTGCCCTCATCTACCCATTAGAATGTATGTGCCTCCACTGTGGGGACACTCTTAGTTTAGTGTTAGGACCACAGATATCAGGGTGCCTTGACGAGGCTCTGTGGCTTACGCATGCGTTTGCAAATGCGTGCGGACTAAACCCCTGTTTTTAACGCACCTGTTAGACAGGTTAATTTGGTTGTCTGCAAGCTGGTGGTAAGTAGGCTTGGTTTTTTCCTGGGCATTCCCCAGGCCTTGTTGTTATCTGCTTTAGCCTTCCAATGCCACTTACTGCGATAGCCAGCTGTAGAGGGGGGCGGTGGACACGTTTTTGTTATCACTTAGTGTTTGTATTGGTCCAGCAGCGCACCTACACCTTTGCAGCCATTGTGCTATCTGCTGGGGGTTTGGTGTGCTCCTGTACCTTTAAGAAGGGGTGGCTCCCCTTCAGTCCACCTGCCCTCATCTACCCATTAGAATGTATGTGCCTCCACTGTGGGGACACTCTTAGTTTAGTGTTAGGACCACAGATATCAGGGTGCCTTGACGAGGCTCTGTGGCTTACGCATGCGTTTGCAAATGCGTGCGGACTAAACCCCTGTTTTTAACGCACCTGTTAGACAGGTTAATTTGGTTGTCTGCAAGCTGGTGGTAAGTAGGCTTGGTTTTTTCCTGGGCATTCCCCAGGCCTTGTTGTTATCTGCTTTAGCCTTCCAATGCCACTTACTGCGATAGCCAGCTGTAGAGGGGGGCGGTGGACACGTTTTTGTTATCACTTAGTGTTTGTATTGGTCCAGCAGCGCACCTACACCTTTGCAGCCATTGTGCTATCTGCTGGGGGTTTGGTGTGCTCCTGTACCTTTAAGAAGGGGTGGCTCCCCTTCAGTCCACCTGCCCTCATCTACCCATTAGAATGTATGTGCCTCCACTGTGGGGACACTCTTAGTTTAGTGTTAGGACCACAGATATCAGGGTGCCTTGACGAGGCTCTGTGGCTTACGCATGCGTTTGCAAATGCGTGCGGACTAAACCCCTGTTTTTAACGCACCTGTTAGACAGGTTAATTTGGTTGTCTGCAAGCTGGTGGTAAGTAGGCTTGGTTTTTTCCTGGGCATTCCCCAGGCCTTGTTGTTATAGAGATTATATGAATTACGTTTACACGATAGTGGTGAAAGGCCCTGGGACTGAGATGGTTAATGAAATGCACTATTTACTGATTTACAGTAGTTAATCAAGTGTTCTCGTTATTATTAATAACGGAACCACTAGAGGGCGCATCTATCTGTATGCAGACAAGAGCCACAACGTACTTTAGAAATCTTTCAAAGGCCATTTTTCGACTGAACAGAAATGTTGTATTTTAACTTTTGTGCCAAAAAATTCAATTAAAATGAAATTTCCTTATGGTGACCTTGCTATCACCAATCCCTGTGTGTATTGCACGACCCCGTATGTTGAAATCCGCAGATTTTATTTTTCCTGACTTTTCACAGGATTGTGGAGCTTTTTTATATTCCCTGCTTCCGAAAACTGTCGCGGAATGGACGTCACTGCTAAAGACAAACATATGGTGATAACAGAAAACCTAAACAAACTGAGAGCTGAGAGATTACATCTCATAACAACACCACCGATACTGAGATTTCTGTTATCCTTCTGTGTTTTCTTTAATTCTGTCGGTTTTATGGGGATTGTGTAGTGAAATTAAAAAATAAAAACTGTTAGTAGTTTTTAAAATACTTGACGTTATTACCCATGATGTGTGTTTAAAGCAGAACCGCAGCCAAAAATCAACCCAAATACAGAGATTTCCACAGCAGTGCTTTTTTCCTGCTACTGGATGTCCTTCCACTTCCTCTGAGTCCAGGTCATCATTGACCCACCCCAAGCCTGTGACTTAACCATGAAAGGAGAAGCAGCACCACGTATCTCTCTGTCAGTCTGCTCTCTCCTCCTATAAGCGTGGACATTAGGGGCTCATTCACACCAGCCTGCATAAATGCTTCTCCATATAAGATATGTGAACAGGTGTGTGTTGTGTAGGGATGTATTGTTATGTTGTTAAACCTAATCCAACTGTTTATTTTTTTTTATTAACTTTACTAAATGTCTCATAAAATTACACTAAATTTCAGGCTCTCCTGCTCATTAGGAGCTAAGATTACTGGAAAAAACCTACGATCTCTATCGGGTCTGCTAAAAGGAAAATCTCTTGAATCATGACGCAAGAAAAACTTGTTGGCATCCTACGAGATAGGGTTAAGAAATTTGAACTTATTTGGGAGCCCTGGGCAACTTATGTTAGCACTTTCTTATGACCGTTGCCTTTTTGGGGCACTATTGTCCCCCCTCCTGGTCACCGTCTTCCCCGTTTTTCCATCTCTACTTTCCTCCCTTTCTCTTCTTTTTCCCTTTGAGTTTTCCGCTCCACCTCTTGATAATTCAGGTTGACTTCAGCCTTCAGCATGGCTCGGCCTCCCTGCTCCTCTTCCCACCAGATGTTCCTGGTAACAGGAATGGGAAGGATCCTCAGGATCCTTTCTTAGTTCTCCCTAGTTCCCCAGGGGGTCTAAGATGCAGGGAAGCCTTAAGCCGGTACATTTTCCATGTAATACTAATGCTGCATACACACGGTCGGAATTTCCGATGGAAACAGTCCGATGGGAGCTTTTCATCGGATTTTCCGACCGTGTGTATGCCCATCGGTCTTTTTCTGTTGGAATTTCCGACGGACTTTGGATTGAGAACCTGTTCTTAATTTTTCAGACGGAAAACCTTTCTATCGGATTTTCCGATCGTGTGTATGCAATTCCGACACGCAAAATTCCGACGCATGCTCGGAAACAATTCGGAGCATGCTCAGAAGCATTAAACTTCCCTTTTATAGTGCAATCGAAAGTTTTTTAAGGCGTGGTGTTATTGACCGTCGGAATTTGGTGTGACCGTGTGTAGGCAAGACAGTTTGAGCGAAATTCCATCGGAATTCCGACGGGAAAACCATCAGAGCTTTTTCCGACGAGAATTCCGACCATGTGTACGCGGCATTAGATTAGGCAATTGGTCGCCCCTGATGATCTTGATGAATTGCCACTTTGAAGCTACTCTGACTTCTGGCTGGCCAGGGTCCCAGAGGACCGTATGTGTCACAAACATTAAAATGATGCACGGTTCCTCGGAGTCTCCCCTACCGGTGACACAGTGGCCTGGGTGATAGCCGTTGATCCTAGCTGTGGCCAATCAATGCTTTATATGATAATTTTCTTCCCTTTAGAAGGTTAGCAAGGAAATTGGACATTTACAGGTACCATTCTTTATCTGTCACAAGTTATACAACTCCATGTTTTATTGATTTACTGACTGTTTTGTCTTCTATGTTTTCATCTATCTGATAATTCTCAATAAAAAGATTGAAAGAAAAATTACATTAAATTCAACTCTATGCACTGCTGCAATGCCCTGTGGTGCAATGACAAGTGATTACCTTCCTTGCCGAAATGCTACATTTTTACGAAACAAAACTGTACACCAGGGGTGCCCAACCAGTGGCCACAGCTCTCTGATGTGGCTCGTTGTGACCTCCTGCTTTGGGATGGCTGGTCAGCAAGCCCAGAACGCGGGTTGCCAACCCACCATTCCATAGTATTAGTGTTGTGGATTGAACCGGTGGTAGATGTAGCAAGCGACTTATGGATGGAGCAGAGCCGCATTAACCAATGCTTCCTCTATAGCGCCTAAGACAGCAATGTTGTCTACAGCCGATGATGCCTACAGAAAGTGGTGGTTCCTGCAAATGCAGAAAGTGAAGGAAGGTCAGATTTATGAAAATCACAGTTTTGGCATCACAGTAATGGCCAACAAGTTTTGCAGAGTTTTGGCACATATGTATGTTATAGTTTTGCAATGGTTTTTAATCTGCTTTCACACTGATCCACAGGTGCAGTGCAGTGCACCTGCAGCTTTTCTGTGGGTTTTAAGCTGACCATACACCTATAGATTATCTGCAGATTTTCTATGGTTAGATGGAAAAAGTGCAACAGATTTCTCCATGTATGCTAAACTGTGTAGATGGAGGAATCTCCCACTGGGCCAAGCTTTAGTATCTTGCTAGTCGGCCCGCTGGCTCTCAGCCTAAACAATGCCTGCACCCAATCAGAATGTTCAGGTCTTGTGAGAGCCAGCGGGGCCGACTAGCAAGATATGGAAGCTTGGGCCAGTGGGAGATTCTTCCATCCACACAGTTCAGCGTAGATGGAGGAATCTGTTCCACTTTTTCCATCTGACCATAGAAAATCTGCAGATAATCTATAGGTGTATGGCCAGTCTTAGTGCCTTGAAAAAGTATTCATACCCCTTGAAATTTTCCACATTTTGTCATGTTACAACCAAAAATCATAAATGTATTTTATTGGGTTTTAATGTGATAGATTAACACAAAGTGGCACATACAGTGCTCAAAAGTTTGCATACCCTGGCAGAAATTGTGAAATTTTGGCATTTATATTGAAAATATGACTGATCATGCCAAAAAGCTGTCTTTTATTTAAGGATAGCAATCACATGAAGCCATTTATTATCATATAGTTATTTGGATCCTTTTTAAATCATAATGATAACAGAAATCACCCAAGTGGCCCTGATAAAAAGTTTACATACCCTGGAATGTTTGGCCTTGGACACAGACACAGAAGGTGGCACACACAGGTTAAAATGGCAAGGATAATTTCCCACATTTGTGGCTTTTTAAATCATAATTAGTGTCTGTGTATAAATAGTGGAACCAATTGCCTTCAGAAGTCACAAGAAGGGATAAAGTTGTAGAAGTTTAAAGCAGGGTTAGGTTAACCACTTCAGCCCTTGAAGGATATACCCCCTTCCTGACCAGAGCACTTTTCGTGATACGGCACTGCAGGGGGGTCTCTCTGGGGACACGGGCGGATTGTCCCGCGGGAAAGTCCGCTCGCATGTACGCGGCCTAAGCAGTACCCCTGCAGGTAAAAAAAAATGCCCTAAGTACCCCTGTCTCAAGAAAGTAATTTCTATTGTTTGGGTGTCATAGTTTTTGTGTGTGTGTAATGTCAGTATGTGTTTGTGATGTTTTTTGTTAGTTTGCAATATCATTGTATGTGTGCATGCTGCAATGACGGATACACATACACAAACGCCAGTGCCCATCAGCTCAGCCTCACCAATGCAGCCTCACCAGTGCTCATCAATGAAGCCTGGTCAGTGCTCATCAATGAAGCCTGATCAGTGCCCATCAATGCAGCCTCACCAGTGCTCATCAATGAAGCCTGATCAGTGCCCATCAGTGCAGTCTTATCTGTGCCCATAAATGCAGCCTGATCAGTGCCCATCAGTGCAGACTTGCCTGTGCCCATCAATTCAGCCTGATCAGTGCCCATCACTGCAGCCTTACCTGTGTCCATCAATGCAGCTTAATCAGTGCCCATCAATGCAGCCTCACCAGTGTCCATCAATGCAGCTTGATCAGTGCCCATCAGCGCTGCCTTTCCAGTCACCTGTGCCCATCAGCGCAGCCTTACCAGTCACTTGTGCCCATAAGCTCAGCCTTACCTGTTCCTATCAGCGCAGCCTTGCCAGTCACCTGTGCCCATCAGCTCAGCCTTGCCAGTCACCTGTACCCATCAGCGCAATCTCGCCAGTCACGATTTCTCATCAGCGCTGCCATGGGGAGAGGAGAGCCGCTGCCCGCCGGTTTACACAGACCGGGGATCTTCCACTGCAGTGTCCACCAAGTACCAAACCCTTATCCGAGTGCCCCCCCGAACCATATTAGGCCATATGTCCTCAACAAGGGGGGGTGCCCCCCACCCCAAAAGCACCTTGCCCCCATGTTGATTGGGGTGAGGGCCTCTTCCCCAGAACCCTAGCCGGTGGTGGTGGGGGTCTGCGGGCAGGGTGCTTGTTTAACAAGGGGTGCCCAGATCTCGCTCCCCCTATGGGAATAAGTGTGGGGTACAAAAAAGTGTCAAAAATAAATAAAAACACAGAGACAGTTTTTGACCATTCCTTTATTACAAAAAACAAAAACAATGTCCCCCAGTGTAGATCAAGCATCAATTACGATGGATGTTGCCGACCCAAAAACAAAAAACCCGCATCAAAGTTGCTGCCGTCTGCCCACTCCGCCGTCTGACATTTCTTAAATAGATAAGGGATGGGGCTACCCATTGACGTCACCTAGTGGCCTGCCCCCTTGTGACCTCATCAACCAGTGCATGCTGGGTTGACCTGGTGAGGTATACAGGTGGCCCACCCCTTAGCTATTTAAGAACTGTCAGACAGCGGAGCGGGCAGACAGCAGGAGCCATCGACGGGTGCAGAGCTATTTTTTCTTTTTCCGGGTCAGCTGCGTTCATCGTGATTGACGCTGGATCTACACCGGGGGACATTGATTATGTTTGTTGTAATAAAGGAATTGTCAAAAAAACTCCCTGTGTTTTGATTTCTTTTTGACACTTTTTTGGTGAATGAGTAGGGGTACAATGTACCCCTACTCATTCACATGGGGGGACCAGGATCTGACGCTTCCTGATGACGTAGCAATTACGAAACACACATCGAGGCGCTTCCGGTCACGTCACTTCCAGGTCCCAGCTTCTGATTTCTCTCTCGAGGGCAGTGGAACGCACGCCGGCTTTGTAGCATGAGCCTAGTGGCATGCAGCTCCCATTAATCATATCGCAGGCAATTCTCAGTGCCAGGACAAGGCACCTACAAATGTAAGCAGGCATTTTTCTGTATTTTTGACACTCTTTAATAAAAACAATATTGCGCTATGTACTCTCCCTTTGTCTTTTATATTGGACATCCCATTGGAGAGGAGGTTACAGTTTAGAAGATCCATTCATTAGCTCAGGGTATCCATCCAGGATTTTCCACATAGTGCTTTTAGACCTTCTTTTTGGCTAAAGAGGTCAGGTTCATCTGGTGAGCAGATTTCATATTTGAGCACTTTGGGTGTATTTCAATTTCAAGTGGTGAAGGAATTCTTCCATGGTTTATCTATCAAGATTATCACCGAAGATTTATGGACTCATTATTAACCACTTCAGCACCAAGCGATTTTACCCCCTTCCTTACCAGAGCACTTTTTTGCGATTCGGCACTGCGTCGCTTTAACTAACAATTGCGCAGTTGTGCGACGTTACACCCAAACAAAATTGACGTCCTTTTTTTCCCACAAATAGAGCTTTCTTTTGGTGGTATTTGATCACCTCTGCGGTTTTTATTTTTTGCGCTATAAACAAAAGAAGAGCGACAATTTTGAAAAAAAACACAATATTTTTTACTTTTTGCTATAATAAATATCCCATTTTTAAAAAAAAAAAAAATTTTTTTTACTCAGTTTAGGCCGATACGTATTCTTGTACATATTTTTCGTAAAAAAAAATTGCAATAAGCGTATATAGATCGGTTTGCGCAAAAGTTATAGCGTCTACAAAATAGGGGATAGATTTATTGCATTTTTTTTTTTTTACTAGTAATGGCGGCGATCTGCGATTTTTTTTTTGTGACTGCGACATTGCGGCGGACAATTCGGACACCTTTGACACATTTTTGGGACCATTCACATTTACACAGCGATCGTTGCTATAAAATTGCAGTGATTACTGTGTAAATGTGACTGGCAGGAAAGGGGTTAACACTAGGGGCGCTGCAGGGGTTAATATGTTCCCTAAGGTAGTGATTCTAACTGTGGGGGGAGGGGACTCACAAGGGGAGGAGACCGATCGGTGTTCCTCCGTACTGGGAACACATGATCGGTCACCTCTCCACTGACAGGACGTGGAGCTGTGTGTTTACACACACAGCTCCACGGTCCCGCACGGTCCTGCTGTTTTCACGGGCAATCGCGGGTGCCCGTGGACATCGCGGCCGCCGGGCACGCGCACCGGGTCCCGAGCGACGCCGCGGGCACGCGCGCGCCCCCTAGGTGGCCGGGAATGGTAGAACGTCATATGACGCCCACCCAGGATGGGAGATCCACCTTGTGGGCATCATATGACAGTGGCCGGGTAACGAAGTGGTTAATATAATTTACTGTTTTTTTATATTGTTGCACATATATGTACATGTTCACTTAATTCCATGTCACATGGTCTTAAATTAGTACTCATATAAATTTCAAGGATGCACATAGCGCCCCCCACCATCACTATTTAACCACACATTTGCCTTGCCCAACCTCCTGTGCTCCTGAAGCCTTCTGAAAGCAGGGGAGAACAATCAAATCTGCAACCTGTGAGATCCAGAACAGCCCAAAGCAATCAACACTACTCCACAAATTACAGAGGAGCAAAAAAAAATCTAAATTTGCCGAACATCCTAGCAACCTAACTAGGAGGGCGCTGTAGTCATTTAATCCTTGATAGGGATGTGGTGTAAGTATAAGATAGTGGTCAGTCCAGGGCTAATATCTATGCATTACGCTGTACCACTAAGCAGGAAGCAGAGCCTGCAAATGTAATGAGCCCACATATACATAGTTACAAACTGTACACAAAAAAAGATATGATTATAAACATCATTAAAATACTGTACACTATGTAATCTATAAAACAGTAAAAAGACTAAAGTCCCCCTACTATGTCATAAGAGAAGTTTTATTTATGAATTCATGTTTCATTCCTGTTCAATTTTCAGGGAAGGATCTTCGGGATAATAGGCTCATCACACAGACCAGATGCTGAATGTGACATCTGTATTTACTTTTAACTCCTTATATAGGGTGACAAGATATACGATTCCATTCCCACTGCTGGAACACTCAGTGACAAGCTGCGCCAGTGACATAAGTGAGCCTGTAGGAGCCTTGCCTGGGCCAAGCCACAACGGAGCCAATCTGCCACTCAACGCTAATGACCATCCATGGTGCTGTATAAATCCTGACAGCGCTATAGAAGAAATATTGGAATGAGCTCTGCGTTTATTTTCTCAAAAGAGTATGGGAAAGTATAGCTACAACCATCTGGCCAATCCCATATAGGACTGCAAATAGTTGAGTATTTCCTGTGTCTGTGGTCCTTTTCCCCCCGGGACTGGAAGCCTTCCACATTCCTGGGAACAGCAAATAGAGGAAGGACTTTGAAATGGTATTCTAAAGACAACATCTGTGCAGCATGCAGTGTACACACAGGAAGACACTACTGCATTGCCTATAATTTGATGCCTTGAGATTGCATCAGATTCTACTAAAGAAGACTTACGATTTATTGTATGTGTCTAAAATGGCAACATAACACAACGCCTTCGTAATTTAAGAAAAATTTTAATTGCAAACATTTCTGTGATCCAATGCAGTAAGTTTCCACAGCACACTTGTCTGTCCTATATGTGTTTGATGGATTCTTTAACCACTTCAACACTGGGCACTTTTACCCCCTTCCTGCCCAGGCCAATTTTCAGCTTTCAGCGCTGTCACACTTTAGCCTCATACACACGATCGAACCGTGGACCAACTTTCCAGTGGATTTTTGTCCAAAGGGCGTTGGCCCCAAGTTGGTATTGCATACACACGGCAGGACTTTTTCAGCCAACTTTCACCAAATCACTTGTTTTTTCTGCTCTTTACCGCCACCTTTGGTCAACTTCTGTATTGTTGTCTGATCTTTTGCATTGGTTCTGCATTGGTTTGTACAAAAGTCCGTTGGTTTTGTGTACACAAGGTCAGACTTTGGTCCATCTGACTTTTGTTGGCAGAAAGTTGGTCCTTCGCACAGCCAACAAAAGTCAGATGAAACCTGGAAAAAGTTGGTCCAATGGAGCGTACAAACGGTCGGATGTTGGTCCAAACCAGCTAATTTGCATGTTGGTTGTCAAAAAGTCTGATCGTGTGTATGGGCCTTTAAGCCTCATACACACGATCGGACCGTGGACCAACTTTCCCGTGGATTTTTGTCCAAAGGGCGTTGGCCCCAAGTTGGTATTGCATACACACGGCAGGACTTTTTTCAGCCAACTTTCACCAAATCACTTGGTTTTTCTGCTCTTTAACGCCACCTTTGGTCAACTTCTGTATTGTTGTCTGATCTTTTGCATTGGTTCTGCATTGGTTTGTACAAAAGTCCATTGGTTTTGTGTACACACGGTCGGACTTTGGTCCATCGGACTTTTGTTGGCAGAAAGTTGGTCCGTTCGCACAGCCAACAAAAGTCTGATGAAACCTGGAAAAAGTTGGTCCGATGGAGCGTACACACGGTCGGATGTTGGTCCAAAACAGCTAATTTGCATGTTGGTTGTCAAAAAGTCAGACCGTGTGTATGGGCCTTAAAGCCCCATACACACGGTCGGACCGTGGACCAACTTTCCCTTGGACTTTTGTCCAAAGGGCGTTGGCCCTCAAGTTGGTACTGCATACACACGGTCGGACTTTTGAGACAACCAACACGAACGTAGTGACGTTTCAACGTACTGACGACACTTCAAAAGAGGACGTTCGAATACTCCAGCGCCACCTTTGGTCAACTTCTATATTGTTGTCTGATCTTTTGCATTGGTTCTGAGCATGCGTGTTTGTACTGTGGACAAAAGTCAGTTGGTACTGCATACACACGTTCGGACTTTTGTCCTTCGGACTTTTGTTGGCAGAAAGTTGGTCCGTTCGCACAGCCAACAAAAGTCCGATGCAACCTGGAAAAAGTTGGTCCGATGGAGCGTACACACGGTCGGATGTTGGTCCAAACCACCTAATTTGCATGTTGGTTGTCAAAAAGTCCGACCGTGTGTACGGGGCTTTAGAATGACAATTGCGCAGTCATGCAACACTGTACCCAAATTAATTTTTTATCATTTTTTTCACACAAATAGAGCTTTCTTTTCGTGGTATTTAATCACTGCTGGGTTTTTATTTTTTGCCGAAGAAATAAAAAAAAGCCAGAAAAATTTTTTTCCTTAGTTTTTGACATAAAATTTTGTAAATAAGTAATTTTTTTCCTTCACTGATGTGCGCTGATGAGGCTGCACTGATGGGTACTGATAAGGCTGCACTGATGGGCACTGATGAGACATCACTGAAGGGCACTGATGAGGAGGCACTAATATGCAGCACTGAAGGGCACTTATAGAAGAGTCTGTAGAACTGTACCCAAACAAAAGATTGTCAGCTTCTCTGCCAAAGAAGTTGATAAAAGAATATTTTTTTCTATTAACCTCCAAGCTTAAATAGATTGCAAGCCTCCCCTCCAAGTTACAAAATACATTATGAGATTATATCCTGCCCAGGGGCGGACTGACAACTCATGGGGCTCCCGGGCAACAGGAGATTATGGGGCACCCAGACAATCAGAGATTATGGGGCCACACAGTATACACACACACAGTATACAATCACACAGTATACACATACAGTATACACATGTTTCTATTGGCTGAGAAGGTACTGGAGAGGTGGGGCAGCTATAATCTCTGGATTTTTAGACCAAAAGGATGTCGGTAAGGGATATTTCAGAAACAGATTTAAAAAAAAACAGATTTTTACATACTGTCTCTGGTTTTACTGAGGCTGGCAACCCTGATGGGGCCCCCTAGTGGCCCGGGGCCCTCGGGAAGTGCCCGAGTGGCCGTATGGTCAGTCCGCCCCTGATCCTGCCTACCCTATCAAATTGTATACTGCCTAGCAAAAGCCATACTACCTTCTCTTACCCTCTACCCCCTCACATAACCTATTAAATGGTAGCCTGCAGCTCTAAGTGCTAAGTGTTTACATCAGGGGTCTCAAACTGGTGGTCCTCCAGCTGTTGCGGAACTACAATTCCCTTGAGGCATTGCAAGGCTGACAGTTACAGGCATGACTCCCATAGGCAGAGGCATGATGGGACTTGTAGTTCCGCAACATCTGGAGGGCCGCTAGTTTGAGACCCCTGGTTTACATAGATTAAATGTCCATGCACTGCTTCACCCTGCTGCAGGAGACAAGTAGGTAGGGTTGCCACCTATCCGGGTTTTGAATCATGTGTCTGAGTTTCAGTCCACTAGGACTGTGGCTCGGAACAGGGCCTGACAGGAGGGGGTACTATGTGTGCCACATTACTATTCTCTTTGGAGTGCCAAAGGTGTCCCAGGTTATTACAATCCTATAGTGTATATTTAAAAGAAAGAAAAAATTGTCTGTGCACCGCTAAAGTGTTCGGGTTTGGCTTGAAGAAAAAGTAACAACCCTACATGTAGGTTGGTTTCTTGGTTTGAGAGAATACTAGGGATTATGGGTTGGATACATCAGTGTCCCAACAACTGGATATATAGATGCAAAATGGTGCAAATAGCAGTAGTACATGTCACTTATTCTCTGAAAACATCCATCTCTATTTAAACAGATTCAAACTATAACCTGCACAGCTTTATCATTATTATTAGTTGTTAATTGTTAGTATTATACAGGATTTAATTAGCACCAATGGTTTGCACAGTGCTTTACAAAGTAAATGCTCTTATCCACACAAAGGACCATCAAGGATGACAACATTCCTTAAAGCGGAGTTCCACCGAAAAATGGAACTTCCACTTTAAGGACTCCTGACCCCCTGTCATGCCACATTTGGCATCTAATTTTTTTGGGGGTGGGGCAGGTACCTAGTTTTGACAGGTACTCAGATCCCACTGCTGCTTATGGCACTGCGGCGCCAAGTGGAAGTTCTCCTCTCCCTGCAATCTTCTGGGACACGTCACAGGTCCTAGAAGATTGCCCGGCCATTCAGAATGTGCAGTGCGACTCGTGAATGTGCAGTGCGCACCTGGCTGTGAATCCACAAGCTGTCACAGCCAGGTGCCCACATTTGCAATTTCCGGCGCCACAGAGAGAATCGAGGCTTTGAGCGGCCGCATCACTGGACTGTGGGACAGGTGAGTGTCTGTTTATTAAAAGTCAGCAGCTACACTTTTTGTAGCTGCTCACTTTTAATAAACACAGAAATGGTTGGAACTCCGCTTTAAGGCCCCGTTTATAAGGCCAGCCAGGGGATGGTAAAAATAGGTGGCTGAGCCATGGTTTTATTGCCCCCCCCGACTGCTCAGCTGCAAATTACCATGGCCAATGGCCGTATTAATATGTACTAGCATACTCACAGTTCAGCAAAAATTGTACCCTGGGTTATGTTCAGCAGGTACCACCGCTGCAACCTATTTTCAAATGCATGTGGTTTCCCCGCAATGCTGCAGACTTTCAAGAGTAAAAAATGGCATCCAGGAGGTGACACTTTGCCTCCAAGCCACATGTCAAATGCCTCTGAAAAGCGATCCACCGCAGACTGTTTTTCAGAGAGCGGTAACAATGGCTACAAATGTAATTGACCCCCAAGGGAATTTGTACAAATTTCACATATGTCAAGTTTTTACAGTGTATTTCCTATGTGTTCTTCTTTTTCTCACTTATGGTAAATTACCATGCTTACCCTATTCTCATGCTTGTCCTTCTGCTCCCTAGGTGTACAGAGCAAAAGAGTTAAACATTTCATCAGATTCCATCATATGTAAAGGATCACTGTACCGAAATGATAACATTTTCATAAAGCCGCGTACACACGAAGGGACAATCCCGCGGGATTATCCGCTGGACCGAAGTCCAGCGGATAATCCCCTCGTGTGTGGGCGCGTACACGGCGTACTTTTTTTGGCCAAAGTACGGCGGACAATCCCGCGGGAAAAAGTTTCAGGTTTTGTTCTCAAATTATCCGCTGGACTTGGCAGTCCAGCGGATAATCCGGTCGTGTGTAGTATGGTCCGGCGTACCAAAAAGGACGCATGCTCAGTAGCTATTATGTCACGGACTCGCTCGGTCTGGTAAAACTAGCCTTCGTTTTGAAGCTCGCACAATCGTCACGCTGTTGTTTTTTTTTTTTTTTTTTTTTGTTTCTGACAGCGGGATTTGTATGTTATCGTACTTGAAGAATGATTTTGCCTTGCTGCTTGTATATTCACGCAGAGTACTCCCGAACGTTTTTTCTTCAGCATTCTTTAGTGAAGTTATATATTTGTCTATATATATATATATATATATATATATATATATATATATATATATATATATATATATATATATATATATATATATATATATATATATATATATATATATATATATAGATATAGATATAGATATCCAAATCACCAAATGAAAAATATATCTATATTTCTCAATAAGGCCAAAAAAATATATATCGATATCTACATAGATATATATATAGATAAATATATATAGATATATAGATCTATACGTGTCTAAAAATAAAAAATAATATATATATATATATATATATATATATATATATATATATCTATTATATATGTACATATATCTCTATATAGATATTTTTTAGGATTTGTTGGTTATCAAAAGGATTAGTTATTACACATGATACAATTGTGGAGTCAGCAGAGCTTGCCCTTAATTCAGATCTTAAACCTCACCTTTCCAGCGACAGCACTTGCAGTTCCCTTGAAGTTGCACTTTACACTTGTATTGTCAAATGAATGTTTAGACATGTACCTGCCTACTCCTAAAGAAACTATGTTTTTGAATATCAAGCACGTATATCATTATTTGATGAAAATAAAATGACCATTTATTCTGGTTAAAACAAACAAGGCAAAACAAAATAGGAAGGCAACACTGGAGCCACTTGTAGATTTTGTGAAGACTTTTTGCCCCAACGGCAGACACCAAGTTTGTGAAGCCAAAAATGAAGCTTGGGCACATTTCATACAATATAGGGAGCACAAGAAGATTGACCAGGAATCAGACAGACCAGGAACAGCAGCAGATGACATCTATGTCCCCAAGCTGTGGCACTACAACAGCCTGTGTCTTATGGGAGACCAGATTGAAGCCAGGAAATCACTTCCGACTCTTCGCACCACGCTTCCCTGCACTCTTCCCTGCAGTCTTCCCTGCACGCTTCCTTGGAGGCTGACTTGTGGTAGGAGGAGGAGTAGGAGGAGGAGGAGGAGGAGGAGGAGGAGAAGGAAGACGAGGAGGAGGAGGAGGAGAAGTTGGTGTCGGGCCTTCATGGGTCAGGCGGGTGGATTCTCGTAATTCACCCCTCAAACCCCCCCTAATTGCCTCAGAAATTAGGCCCTCACACAGGTGCCGTTGGCCCCTCTCCATTTCCAGCAACCTGCTGGACACGTAGCTGGCATAGCCCTCTTCTGGAAGGGGGGGTTTGTCGAGAATCGCACTCGCCTTCCGAATCAGTTCCAGTGATTCCTCCTCCACAATGGTCATCCTCCTGGGCCTTCTTGGGGGTAAGGGCAGGGGTCGAGGTAGACTTCTTAATTGGGTCTGGCTGTCACTCTGGCTCGTGCTGGGCCCAGCCACCTCCTGGCTCTCGCTGGGCATGTCCTCCTCCTCCTCCATACCACTTGTCCCGGCATCATCCTGGGTCAGCTCATCCTGTGTGCAAATAAAAACAAAAATCAAACACCTGTTTTGTGGTTTCTGGCCTACTCAATCATCCAATTGTAAACTTAGGAACGAGCATCTAAATTTTCCAAAAGATCCAAAAGACTATCATTTGGACCCCTGCATTTTCCAAGCAGATCACCAATGTTGTCTAACGCTTTTTTTGCCACTACTGGATGTATGTATACACTATATATGTATCGATATGTTGCACCAACACTTTTTAGAAGTGTGCATAATTTTTGTCAGTTGTTTTCACAATTCTGAGTTCAGGGTGTTAATTGTTTCACATTTTAACGTTGACAGCATTAATATTCACACAATCACAATTTAGGCTACTAAATATATACCTGGCTCCAGCTGGGCGCATCAGCCTGCTCCAAGGTGGAGGGGTCTTCTCCTTCCGTGGAAGCCTCAGCTGGGGTGGAGGGAAGAGTGGAGGGAAGAGTGGAGGGAAGGGTGGAGGGAAGAGTCGACAGTGATTCCCTGGGTTCCATCTGGTCACCTATAAAAGTCAGTTGGTTGTAGTACCACAGCTTGGGTACATAAACATTCTCTGCTGCTGCTCCTGATCTGACTGATTCCTCAATCTTCTTGCGCTCCCGCTTGTACATGTGCCTTAAACTTGCAATTCTGGCTTCCACAAACTTGGTGTTTGCGTTGGGGACTTTAGTCTTCACAAAAGCCACAAGTGGCCCCAGTGTTGCCTTCCGGACATCCCTATTGCCATACAAAGGGTTCTTGAGCTGCCACAGGTTGGTATTTTTTCTGTACAGGGCAATGAATTCGGACATGAACTCCTGGTCCTTGAATGGATTCAACTGGGGTGCAGCCATGTTTGTTTCTGTTTTGTTAGTAATGGCAATACAAAAGACCAAAAACACAAATGTTACTTAAAAGGCACAACCAGTTTTTCTTAACAAACATTACACAACACACCCACACACAGGCAGCAACACATCCACACAGGCAGCAACCCCTACACACAGGCAGCAACCCCTACACACAGGCAGCAACACATCCACACAGGCAGCAACCCCTACACACAGGCAGCAACCCCTACACACAGGCAGCAACCCCTACACACAGGCAGCAACCCCTACACACACAGGCAGCAACCCCTACACACAGGCAGCAACCCCTACACACAGGCAGCAACCCCTACACACAGGCAGCAACCCCTACACACAGGCAGCAACCCCTACACACAGGCAGCAACCCCTACACACAGGCAGCAACCCCTACACACAGGCAGCAACCCCTACACACAGGCAGCAACCCCTACACACAGGCAGCAACCCCTACACACAGGCAGCAACCCCTACACACAGGCAGCAAGCCCTACACACAGGCAGCAACCCCTACACACAGGCAGCAACCCCTACACACAGGCAGCAACCCCTACACACAGGCAGCAACACATCCACACAGGCAGCAACCCCCTACACACAGGCAGCAACCCCTACACACAGGCAGCAACACACACATATCCTTAAAAAATGCTGGCCCAAAACCCAAAAAAAAACACAGTAATGCATCCTAGAAAACACTTACCTTCGTACAGAGCGCTCGCTACTTCCGTTCGGGAACACGTGGGCCCCTCAAACAGCCTTATATACACTGCGCACGCGTCGAAGTCCGCCTGCGTCCTCCGCGTCGCCCGCCCATGACGTTCCTCATGACGAGTATTCCCCGCCCCGCTTCCCCTCGTTGCATTGTTGGTGAATTAATTGATGAATATGGCGGACACATTCTCAGCCAGTAGCGCGGAGGAAAGCCAAGAAGCCAACACATCTGCATCCAGCAGCAGATATAAGGCCACCAATATGGCCTTTGAAGAGATGGTGGAGATGGTGGACATCCTCCAAAGGGAAGATTACGACGGGGAAAATGGCCCGTACCCTCGTCCCAACTTGCGCAAGGACAAGATTCTCACTACAATCGTCAGCACCCTGGAGCAGAAATTCGGCGTACGAAGGGGCAAGGATCAACTGCGCAAACGATGGTCCGACATCAAATCCAGGGAGCACGATCAATACAGGAGAATTCGAAAAGCCATCAAAAAAAGTAAGTCAAGCACGTGCGCTACTATGGTTATACTTGATATGTCTAATCTTGCGCAGATGTTATTACCATTCGTCCGTGAAACTTGCGCAGATGTTATTACCATTCGTACGTGAAACTTGCGCAGATGTAATTACCATTCGTACGTGAAACTTGCGCAGATGTTATTACCATTCGTCCGTGAAACTTGCGCAGATGTAATTACCATTCGTACCGTGAAACTTGCGCAGATGTTATTACCATTCGTACCTGAAACTTGCGCAGATGTAATTACCATTCGTACGTGAAACTTGCGCAGATGTTATTACCATTCGTCCGTGAAACTTGCGCAGATGTAATTACCATTCGTCCGTGAAACTTGCGCAGATGTTATTACCATTCGTACCTGAAACTTGCGCAGATGTAATTACCATTCGTACGTGAAACTTGCGCAGATGTTATTACCATTCGTCCGTGAAACTTGCGCAGATGTAATTACCATTCGTCCGTGAAACTTGCGCAGATGTAATTACCATTCGTACGTGAAACTTGCGCAGATGTTATTACCATTCGTCCGTGAAACTTGCGCAGATGTAATTACCATTCGTCCGTGAAACTTGCGCAGATGTTATTACCATTCGTACCTGAAACTTGCGCAGATGTAATTACCATTCGTACGTGAAACTTGCGCAGATGTTATTACCATTCGTACCTGAAACTTGCGCAGATGTAATTACCATTCGTACGTGAAACTTGCGCAGATGTTATTACCATTCGTCCGTGAAACTTGCGCAGATGTTATTACCATTCGTCCGTGAAACTTGCGCAGATGTAATTACCATTCGTCCGTGAAACTTGCGCAGATGTAATTACCATTCGTCCGTGAAACTTGCGCAGATGTTATTACCATTCGTACCTGAAACTTGCGCATATTTGATGAAAGTTCCGTTTGTCTTCATAACGTTTATTGAGTTTACCGGGCTTTGGGTTGTTGGAGTTGTAAGGTTGTTTATTATTGTCACTATCTATACAATTACTGCTGTAGTAAGGGTTTTAGGGGTAACTTACACAGGGACTCCAGAGGCTGTTTTGGGGGGGGGGGGGGGGGAAATATGTTAAGCAGGGTCTCATGCTCACAATTCCCAAAAAATGCTCATCATCTCTAAATACTGTAGGTGGTGACTTTTCAAAGAAGTACACTCACCTGTCCCTTGGATGGTGCAGCTACAATCTCTGATCTTGCAATCATGAAATTAATGTTTGCGGCTTCACTTCCCGGGTCACTATTGGGCATGCGCCAGTTGCGCAATGCAATAGGACTGGTCCGCGCAAGCTCGGGGACCCCTGTGTGTCCCAGCAGACAGCACGGTGGGACGGGATGTGGCGTATACTTCTGTGGGAGTCTAGGGCCGGATGTGTGTGCAAATACCTGCCTTACACAGGTATCTGCAACCCATCCCCCCTAAAACGTTAAAAATAAGACACCACAGGGGTGCAGGGATCCAATGAGCGGAAGTTCAAATTTAGGGTTGAAGGGCGCTTTAAGTATTGGAGTTTCATTAGATAGACATTTCAATTCTGTCTTCAAGTAGGATCTTCTAACAAACTGCTAATAATTGGCAAGACTTTTAAACAATGTTTACTAATCCTATTTTGGCACTCAAATATCAGTGTGATTCAAAAGTGTACCTTTTTGTGTTCCATTACCATAGGGGGCAAAAGACTCAGACGTCAGTCCGAACCTACGAGGACCTCCCGGCATCACCAGACTAATTGGGCAGTTAGCCCAAGCCCACGCGTGGATGTGGCGGAACAGGTCGTTGAAGTCGATCAAATCTGCACCCCACCAAGTGAGTGTCTCAGAACACAGATTGAGCTAATAAATTAAGGTCTGCATGTTTTTTACACTTTTTTTCTTGTGTTTTATCTACCCAACTTTTAGGTGATGCTGATCTGTTTGTGGAACGACAAGCTGCGGAGCCATTTACCACTGACAGTGCCCACAGGCTTATTGGCCAGATCATGGCCTGGAATCTGCAGCTGGAAAACATGCAGAAGGAGATGGCCACCATGCAGCAGGGAATGAAGGACATGATTGATGTTTTGGGGAGAATCTAAAGACCCCTTTTACATTTCTTAACATCAATCATGTCCTTCATTCCCCTTTTGAAGCGCTGTTTAACTAATTTTAGAGGCCAAATTTTAAATATGCACACGGTATGTCAACATGTGCTATGTGCCATCAGGGGATCTCAATGGACGCATTTTGTGTTTGCAACCCCTAATGCTAGTAGGTGAGAGGGAAGGGGTTTCACACACAAAACACGTCCATTGATTCCCCATGATGGAACATAGCACATGTTGACATTACCCATTTTCCTGTTAAATTTGTGTGCATATTCAAAATTTGGCTTCTTCTGTTCATGGGTTACCTGTTGAACTTTGTAAGTTCTGGACTTTTACATTGTGTAAATAATTTTAAATGCTAAGCCAAAATGTAAAAAAAATTTTAAACATGTTTTTATGTTTGTTTTAAAAAAGCAATCCCAAAAAAAAACAACAATATGTTGTGAGAAAAACACCAAAAAAATGTCAAAAAGATAACATAAAAAAAAAAAATAAAAAAATCATGTTCAAAAAAAAAAAAAAAAAAAAAAAAAAAAAAAAAAAAAAAAAAAAAAAAAAAAAAAAAAAAAAAAAAAAAAAAAAAAAAAAAAAAAAAAAAAAAAAAAAGGTTTTGGATGTGCACTATAATAAAAAAAAAAAAATGTTTGCACAAATTCAAAAATGTGTGGCTTCTTCTTTTTAAATACTACCAGTTTGACAAAAACATGTTGTGGTTCATTGACAAAGGGGCTTATTTACTAAACGCTAAACAAGTTTCCCACTATTAAGATGTGCACTAGGACAACATATAAAACAGGCCAAATTAAAAGCAAAACAATACGAAACGACCAATATTTCAAACATAAATAACTGTATTTATTCATTGTAAATGAAAAAGATGGTTTAAGGGTCTGCTGCCATTTCAATGGCCCCCCTACCATTAAAATACTGTAAATAAAGGTCCCGCACTTGCTGGGCTGATTGTGGTGCGGAACCAAGAGGGCGGTTATCCAGCCCTGTCATGTTGCCTTCCACTCCGGCCTCAGGGCCAATTGGTAAGGAGTATGTTCCTGAATGTTTCCGCAAATAATTGTGCATGACACAGCATGCTAGAATAATAGTATTGAGTTTGTACTCTGCCAGATGTAGCGATGTAAGGAGCAATCTGAAACGGTTGGCCATAATACCAAAGGCATTTTCCACCACCCTTCTTGCTCTGGCCAACCGATAGTTAAAAATCCTCCTCTCAGGGGTGAGGGATCGTTGGGGAAATGGCCTCATCAGATGGTCACCCAGACCGAACGCCTCGTCGGCAATGAAGACGAACGGGAGTCCCTCCACATTATCTTCATCTGGTGGCAGCTCCAGCCCACCAGTTTGGAGACGATGACCGAACTCCGTGTGGTTGAAGACTCCTCCGTCCGACATCCGGCCGTTTTTCCCCACATCCACATACAGAAATTCATAGTGTGCCGACACCACCGCCATCAACACGATACTATGGAACCCCTTATAATTCCAATAGTATGACCCCGAATGGGGTGGGGGCACAATTCGCACGTGTTTGCCGTCAATCGCCCCTCCGCAGTTGGGAAAGTCCCAACGGGCAGCAAACTGGGAAGCCACAGTCTGCCATTCCTGTGGCGTGGAGGGACACTGTGAAGTCAAACAGAAAGATACAATTTAAATTATAAACCAGGCAAAACACCAAACTAAATGCAACAAATTAAAAAACAATTTGGAAGAACATATGTATTTATTTTGTAAATCCTTGAAATAAAGCCAAAAGATTAAGGATAAAAGGGACAAATCTCTGATTGATGACCCCTCTGATGGACCAGAGAAGATAATAATGGGGATGTGGGTGGGGAGTATATAATTGTAAGGTCACACAATACACATGCAATTAATTAAAGGTGTGTGTGGGGGGGGGGGCTAATTACAAGCTGACCAAAAACACATGATATTAATTATCAGGGGGTGTGGGGGGGGAGGGGCTAATTACAAGCTGACCAAAAACACATGATATTAATTATCAGGGGGTGTGGGGGGGGAGGGGCTAATTACAAGCTGACCAAAAACACATGATATTAATTATCAGGGGGTGTGGGGGGGGAGGGGCTAATTACAAGCTGACCAAAAACACATGATATTAATTATCAGGGGGTGTGGGGGGGGAGGGGATAATTACAAGCTGACCAAAAACACATGATATTAATTATCAGGGGGTGTGGGGGGGGAGGGGCTAATTACAAGCTGACCAAAAACACATGATATTAATTATCAGGGGGTGTGGGGGGGGAGGGGCTAATTACAAGCTGACCAAAAACACATGATATTAATTATCAGGGGGTGTGGGGGGGGGGGGGGGGATAATTACAAGCTGACCAAAAACACATGATATTAATTATCAGGGGGTGTGGGGGGGGAGGGGCTAATTACAAGCTGACCAAAAACACATGATATTAATTATCAGGGGGTGTGGGGGGGGAGGGGATAATTACAAGCTGACCAAAAACACATGATATTAATTATCAGGGGGTGTGGGGGGGGGGAGGGGCTAATTACAAGCTGACCAAAAACACATGATATTAATTATCAGGGGGTGTGGGGGGGGAGGGGATAATTACAAGCTGACCAAAAACACATGATATTAATTATCAGGGGGTGTGGGGGGGGAGGGGATAATTACAAGCTGACCAAAAACACATGCAATCAATTTAAAAATGAGGGTCAAGGGGGGTGAAAGGGGGGGTGAGTAAAGCTGTACAATGGAGCTGGTAATATACATTTTTAACCAAAGAAAGTGACTAGGCTAGGGGTGTTTAGGGGGCCAAGCTTCCATGCTGGGGAGGTTGGTGCAAGCAAATATGCATGTGACCCACTAAATAATACATTCTTAAAAATATTTCGATAACTCAAACATAAAATACTAGACAAAAAAAAAAAACAAACCAAAAAAAAAGGAATAGGCGACAATCATAGAATAGTCCTATCATGGTAATTAGCTAATGATGACATTGATGCACTACATTAACAAACATACAAGACATAGGTAATTTTAAAAGAGAAGACTTACCTTAATGTATTCCTCCTGCAGGACGTGGATAATGGCAGAACAGGTCTCTGGAATAATGAGCCCCAGAGCCTGGGGGGAGATGCCTGTCGTGAACTTGAGGTCCTGCAAGCTTCTCCCCGTCGCCAAGTAACGCAACGTGGCGACTAGCCTCTGCTCCGCACTGATGGCTTGCCGCATGCAGGTATTCTGCCTGGTAATATAAGGGGACAGCGAAGCCAACAGACGGTGAAAAATGGGGTCCGTCATCCGGAGATAATTCCTGAAATCATCAGGATTATTCTCACGGATCTCACGGAGCAAAGGCATATGCGAGAATTGGTCACGCTGGCGCAACCAATTCTTGGTCCATGAACTCCTCCTCACCCTGTTCATGGACCGGGCTCGTGCCAAGGTGTTAACCGCAACACCGAGCCCCTGCACAGCACGAACTCGTTCCCGAGTACGTCCACACTCCATGGCTTCAAAACGGTCGGCTGATCAAACAAACAACTTAACAGAACGCACTGAAGAACAGCAAGGCCTATGAAGAACGACCTGAAAAACAGGAACGAGCGGACCAGAACGGCCTGAGAACAGGTAGGAACTGATCCACACGCACTGAAAGCCAGATACAAACCTCACAAGCACAAACTGAACGGCAGAAGCGAACGAATTAAGCAGAAGTCTGAGAAGCGCGAATCGTCTCTAACCAAACGTCAACTAACACGCGATACACACGAGATTAGCTGACGGGGCCCAAAGGGTGTCGTTTGGGATCTCGAGCTTCCTTTTTCTAGTCCCGTCGTACGTGCGTACGTCATCGCGTGAACCGCCGGACTTTTTGCGTGATCGTGTGTGGTCAAGTCCGTTCGCTTTTTAGTCCGGCGTACCTAGCGGGAAAGTCCAGCGGATTGTTCGCTGGACTTAGGTCCGCCGGCAAAAGTCCGTACGTGTGTACGCGGCATTAGACTTGTTGGGGTTGCTGGGGATAGGTTGCCCATCTTCTTTTATTAGTAGCTGTAATAAAATGTTTTCTCTTTAAATTGCCTATCCTGACCTTCTTGATTGCCTTCGGAGGTGATTAAAGAGCAAGGAATAGAAAGTAAAGCAAATGAATGATAAAAATGAAACAATATGTTTAAAGTGTATAAAACATTTTTTTTTAGTTTTGGATGGATTTAGGAAGGGTTAAAACCCCTGTCAGTTGTTTTTTTGTTAGCAATAATTACAATAATAATAATATAGGTGTCCCTGCTGAGGGGATTCACCCGCTCCATTTGTCCTGTTGCCCATTGTCACTGGGACTAAAAGTGATGGAAAATCCAAATGTTTGTGTTGTCACAAGAACAGAAATGGAGGGGTTATCTTCCAATGGAGACCATTACGATTGTACAACTGTTAGAAAGCTGATTTCCCTCACTTTGAATAGTTTTCTTCTCAATTCTTGTTGTGTCAACAATACCCACCCTAACAACTCCCTCTTCAACATCACCCCATTTCCCCACAGCTTTCCCACAAACCCTCTCCTGCCTAAAGCTCTAATGGGGGTCCAGCTGAGCTGCATGGAATGGTGCAAACCATAATGCCACATACACACGAGCGGACTTTCCGACGGTCTTTCGACGGAGTTCCGACAAACTTTCCGAATGAACGAACTTGGCCACACACAATCACACTAAAGTCCAACGGATTTGAACGTGATGACGTACGACTGGACTAGAATAAGGAAGTTCATAGCCAGTAGCCAATAGCTGCCCTAGCGTCGTTGTTTGTCCGTCGGACTAGCACACAGACAAGCGGATTTTTCGATAGGAACTGGGTCCGGCGGAGTTCCGGTGGAAAAATTTGAAGCATGTTCTATTTCTAAATTCTGTTGGATTTTTCGACAGCAAAAGTCTGATGGAGCCCACACACGATCGAATTGTCCGATGGATTTATTCCGTCGGACCTTTGCTGTTCGAAAAGTCCGGTCGTGTGTACGCGGCATTACTGTGCTTGACCACACTGATAGTTTTCCTATCTTTCAATTGTTCCTTCTGTCACTGTGCACCCCCTAATTCCACAATGATCCCCGTCCTTCCTATCCATCAGCGTGCCCCTCTTTACTATCACTCTGCACCCCCGCTTTTCTTTTTTCATACCCTGTACCTATTCCTGTAATCAGCACAACTCCCTCTCTATTCTCACAATAAACCCTGTATTATCACCCTGCACCCCCTTATCACCCAACCTCTGCACCTCTTACCCTTCCTTCCCCACCAGAATACACTAAATCATTACCACCTATACCACACACTTAATGACACCTATGTGTGATCTAAAGTGCCCCCATTCCATCACCACTCTATAGTCAAGAGATAACTGCCAAAGTTTCACTGACAGATTGCCAATTTCATATTTAAAGTAAAACTAAAGCCATTTTTTTTAAATTTGGATACAGTGATGAGGGGTTAGGACCAATGTTGGGTTGTCATTGCTGTCTGTGTCTCCATTTGGGTGATGCACTCTCTATTTGTCCTGATCACCAACGTCATGGGAATGAAAGTGAGGGTAAATCCAAAATTGTGAGTTGCCAAAGGAACAAGAAGAGAGGGGAAATCTTCAATGGGGACACTTGTACCCGTGGCAACTGTGACGAGACGGGAAATCCTGCTAATGGCGGAAAAAAATACTGTTGGGTTTGACCCTTCCCTACTTATATATATGTTTTGACCCTCCCCCACTTGCCTTTTCCTTACAAAATGAAAAAAAAAATCACATTATCTAGTTTTTAGGGAAAGTTTTTTATTTATTTTTTCTCACATCAGTATCATGCATGATGTGATCAAAAAATATAGCAACTGTTATACTTTGTTTCAATCTACATTCTTTGTAGCATCCTCAACCTTGCTCGTTCTGGAACAGACACACTTTTGTTATTATGAATTATAAATGTAGCACCCTTCTGCAATCAAGGGAACAGTGATTGTTTGGTTTGGTCTGGTCTGTTCAGGGTTTCATAGACGGAGTTTGATTGCTTCTCTCTGCCTCTGGAAGAAGTTTCTAGAGTTTAGAGAAGGAAAATTCAAATGCCCAATCTGAATATTGATCAGGGCCTAGCCAATCCCTGAGGAGGTGCACCCAGATGGCAGCTGGGAGGCTGTTAAATAGTCTGTTAAAACCCTGAAGAGATTGTCTTTCCCCAGGGAGGTGAGTTACCCGCCTCAGTGGCTATTTCCCCTGAGGCAGCCTGGGGACTGTGTTGCTGTTCTGTGAGGTCTCAGTAGTGGGAGGTCTCAGCAGTGGAAGAGCTGGGGCCTGGAAGTGATCTGGAACTGACTGTAGGACTTCACTAAAGGGATCTGGTCTAGAGAAGGACTGTGTCACTCACTGGACCGTGTCCAGAGGAAGCTTGGAGGAAGCAACTGTCTTGGGGACTTGTGAGTAATGACCCTAAGTTGATTGCTGGTAACTGCGTGTGCTTTTGGAATATAATAACAGTGGGTTGTTTGGACTGAGACTGCTCTCATAGGGTCTCAGATACTTGCCATTTTCCATCCTCAGCAGCTTAACCACTTAAGGACCACGCCTATACTGACACTTTAGTATTTAGTATCAGTATTTTTTTGCAAAAAAATTATTTAGCACCCCCAAACATTATATAATATAGAGGCTCTAGAGAATAAAGTTGTTACAATTTTTTATGTGCTGGTACAAGCATTTTACATTAGGTACTGCTTGGACCTTGAAGAAGGGGGTACACACCGTGAGCTTGTCCTGATAATTTGGATATTAGTGCAAATAAAAAAGTATCACAGACCAGTGGCGGCCCATCCATTATGGGCACACGGGCTCCACCCCCCATCCATGCGCTCGGCCCCCTGATACATGGTGCCGGATTATGGATTCCAATGGGGGGGTGTTTTTTTGAAGCATGTGATTAGAGCCAGGGGCTCTAATAGGCTTCAAAAAAGGGTGGGCTTGGGGCGCAATGAATATTTTCTATTTTCACACTAAATCTCCTCCTCACCAATCACAAAGCGGGTCGTGAGACCCGTTTCGAGATTGGCCTAAATGTCAGCCGATCCTATTGGACACCTAGCACCTAAGAGGTGAGAGGAGACGCACGGCTGCTTTCACGGTGGAAGCCGCCATGACGGAGTAAAGAACACCGGAGCCGCTGCCTACAGCCCGCCGCCCACCACCTAGATGGGATCCGACGTGCTCAAGAACACCAGAGCCGCTGCCCGCAGCCCGCCACCTAGCTGAGGTAAGTGCTGGACCAACCAGCAGAGAGTGGGGGGGAAGGTGCTTCCGCCAATGGCTGCCCGGGGGGCGTTGGTTGTTTGCCGCTACCCTCAAAAACAAAGACCCACCAGCTGCCACTGTCACAGACAGTACTCAATTGTTCTTGCTACAAGTGCACTAATACAGCCACACTTACCTCAAGCATTGGGTACCCAATTCATCTACACAGTAAAACTTTGAGACAGAGATGGACAGCAATATGAATCTTTCTATTGCAGTTTGCTGAGCTGTCTAACATTGGGAGTATGCTTACAGGAGGGGAGGTTCAATAGCTTTTACTTCATCCAGTCAGAAGGCTGGAGGTGGGAGGTAATTGAGCTGCTAGGGAATGGAGATGTTGCAGCTTTTCCCTACACAGGTTGTAGCAAAAGGAAGTATATAAATGCTTATTTTTTGGGGTAAAATATTTAGAAAAATTGACCCTGTGGTGATGGAGATCTACTATGACAGCAAGGTGAGACATACGGTATATACAAGACAAAACATTCAGATTCTGAAATGATAGTTTTACTTCAGAATTCTAGTTTAGTGAGCAATAGTTCACTGTCTTTGGCTGTACATCAGCACATTCCCACCCTGAAAGCAATCTGAAGATCTCAAACATTAGATGAAAGACAGATGCTCCAGCGATGGACTTTTTAGCACTTGTTCTCTTCTTCGTAGTAATTTATGATGTGCAAAATTCTTTTGGAATCTACACTGACCTGAAGATGTTTTTAATTTAATTTGGGATTTTGATAGCTCTATCAGGTCTTGATCAAAGAAGAAAGGAAAGGGTTTGTTCATTTTTACCATAGGCCATTTGGATAGCAAGTAGTCTTGGTGAGGGATGAAAAGCGGAAGCTGGCTTAGGCTAATTTTGCTTTCTTCTTGAAACCTCGACTGGTGAACTTTTTGCCAGATCAGTCCTTCTGGCATTCTAATGAAATCTTTCTCACTCATGGTCTTTGGTTTGTTTGGTGTACTTTTTGCCCACAGGAAGCTGTCCCTACCAACAAAAGGTCAGTTGGTTGTGTTTGCCTCCCAAATGTTACAAGTCCTCCCCTGGTTTCTGGACTGTAATACACCTTTGTGGTTGGTCACCTAATGTTTTCAATGAACTTTCTGCACATCGTTAAACACTATTACACATCACTAGCAAACATTTGCAGAGAAACAGGGACTCTTGGTTCATATACAGTATCTCACAAAAGTGAGTATACTCCTCACATTTTTGTAAATATTTTATAATATCTTTTCATGGGATAACACTGAGGTCCGGTTCACACTGAGGCAGCACGACTTCCAGCGCGACTGCCTCAGGCGACCTGGACGCGACCGATGCGGCGACTTGCAAAACGACTTCTGTATAGAAGTCAATGCAAGTCGCCTCAAGTCGCCCCCAAAGTCGTACAGGAACCTTTTTCTAAGTCGGAGCGACTTGTGTCACTCCGATTAGAACGGTTCTATTGTACAGAACGGGAGGCTACTTGTCAGGCGGCTAAGTCGCCTGACAAGTCATCCCAGTGTGAACCGACCCTGAAGAAATTACACTTTGCTACAATGTAAAGTAGCGAGTGTACAGTTTGTATACCCCTGTAAATGTGCTGTCCCCTCAAAATAACTCAAAAACACAACCATTAACCACTTTGTGGTGTCCACTTTTCAAAATGGGGTCATTTGGGCGGGTTTTGTGCTATCTTGACATTTCAGGGCCTTCGAAACTGTAATAGGTAGTGAGGAGTAAAATCATAATTTTACGCCCTTAGAAATCATGAAGTAGGGATGAGCCGAACACCCCCGGGTTCGGTTCGCACCAGAACCTTCGAACCGACCGAAAGTTCGCGCGAATTTTCGAACCCTATACGTTATAATGGACGCGAACGTTCGAAATCAAAAGTGCTAATTACAACGGCCAATATGCATGTTAATGTCATAAAACAGGTTTGGGGACCCGGGTCCTGCCCCAGGGGACATATATCAATGCAAAAAGAACTTTTAAAAACTAACGTTTTTTCGGGAGCAGTCATTTTAATGATGCATAAAGTGAAAAAAAAAAAAGTGAAATTTTCCTTTAAATATGGTACCTGGGGGGTGTCTAAAGTATGCCTGTGAAGTGGCATGTGTTTCCCGTGTTTAGAACTGTCCTTGCACAAAATGACATTTGTAAAGGAAAAAAAGAAGCCATTTAAAAACACTTGCGGCTTTAGGTTTGTTCTTAAGTAGAATCTGAACAGGTACATTATGAAGTGTAGCTCCATCCCAAAAAAATCTATTTTTAAGCTTTTTGGAGAACATAGGGAGGGGTTATTACCCCTGTAACATTTGCTGTCTTTGCACATCTGTTCAGAACATGTCACCTAACTTTCCGTCCCAATGACAAATGTTTTTGGAAAAAGTGGGGTTTTAATTGAAACAAGGATTGGTGATAAAGTATCAGTAGAGAGGAGATACCTTTTTCCCAAATTAAATCTAACAGGATAGAATTTCCCTTCCTAGGGGTAGATTTCCTCTCACTTCCTGTTTTCTCTTTCCATTTGCAAGTAGGAGTCGTTTGTAAGTTGGATGTTTGAAAGTAGGGGCCTGGCGTATATACTCTGCAGAAATTTGCCCTATTAGATGTTGGTGTAGCCACAAGACTGGTGGGCACAGGAATGGGCCCTGCTGTGAGTTAATAGATCAAGATTTGTAATTGCATGCACCTGTTGAACAGGGCAGAAAAATTGGGGGTGGTGGTGGTGGTGGACGGTGTTGCCACAAGACTGTAAGCTCTCACAGTTACTCTTGGTGGGCGCAGGAATGGGCCCTGCTGTGAGTTATTAGATCAAGATTTGTAATTGCAAGCACCTGATGAACAGGGCAGAAAAATTGGGCCTTTGGCGGTGGTGGTGGACGGTGTTGCCACAAGACTGTAGGCCCTCATAGTTACTCTTGGTGGGCGCAGGAATGGGCCCTGCTGTGAACTATTAGATCAAGATTTGTAATTACCCGCCCCTGTTAAACAGGGGCTGAAAAATTGTGCCTTAGGCACTGGTGCTGGTGCCACAACACTGCAACCCCTCACAGATACTGTACTTGGAGCACAGCAGTCACACGTGTTGCGAAGCATTTTTTTAAAAAATTGTAAGTACCCGCCCCTGTTAAACAGGGGCTGAAAAATTGTGCCTTAGGCACTGGTGCTGGTGCCACAACACTGCAACCCCTCACAGATACTGTACTTGGAGCACAGTGTTGCGAAGCATTTTTTTATAAAAATTGTATGTACACGCCCCTGTTAAACAGGGGCTGAAAAATTGTGCCTTAGGCACTGGTGCTGGTGCCACAACACTGCAACCCCTCACAGATACTGTACTTGGAGCACATTGTTGCGAAGCATTTTTTTATAAAAATTGTATGTACACGCCCCTGTTAAACAGGGGCTGAAAAATTGTGCCTTAGGCACTGGTGCTGGTGCCACAACACTGCAACCCCTCACAGATACTGTACTTGGATCACATTGTTGCGAAGCATTTTTTTATAAAAATTGCATGTACACGCCCCTGTTAAACAGGGGCTGAAAAATTGTGCCTTAGGCACTGGTGCTGGTGCCACAACACTGCAACCCCTCACAGATACTGTACTTGGAGCACAGCAGTCACACGTGTTGCGAAGCATTTTTTAAAAAAATTGTAAGTACACGCCCCTGTTAAACAGGGGCTGAAAAATTGTGCCTTAGGCACTGGTGCTGGTGCCACAACACTGCAACCCCTCACAGATACTGTACTTGGAGCACAGTGTTGCGAAGCATTTTTTTATAAAAATTGTATGTACACGCCCCTGTTAAACAGGGGCTGAAAAATTGTGCCTTAGGCACTGGTGTGGTGGCATGGATCATTGAGGAGGAGGAAGAGGATAGTCAGTGAACATAAGAGGACAGTCACTCAGCATCAGCATAGGCAGTCTTGAAGGGATGTGATGTGACATTAAAAATTATTCGGTTATATCCGCCTCAGGTGCCTGATAGCTGGTGGTGATCCAAGACTGATTCATTTTGATGAAGGTCAGTCGATCAACCGAGGCGGTGGACAGGCGCACCCTATGATCAGTCACAAATCCTCCAGCAGCACTGAATGTGCGTTCGGACAGAACGCTGGAGGCAGGACAGGCCAGTAGCTCAATTGCATACTGTGCAAGCTCTGGCCAGTGATCCATCCTCAGGACCCAGTAAGCCAGAGGATTTTCGGTGGGAAAGGTGTCCAAGTCTGACCTTGCCCCAAGGTATTCCTGCACCATGTATATCAGACGCTGGCGATGGTTGCTGGAACCGATCATACCTTGGGGCTGCGGACTAAAAAATTGTCTGAACGCATCGGTCAGACGTCCACCTTCCCCACCGCTCCTTCTGCTACTGACCGAAGCCTCAGCAACTCGTCGCCCAGGACCAGGAGTTTGTAGCCTCCCAGTTTCTGGGAACGCGTTGCACAGACCTTTCTGCAAGGCCTCCCTGAGATGTCTCATCCTCTGCTCCCTCTGCGACGGCAAGATAAGGTCCGCAACCTTACCCTTGTACCGCGGATCAAGGAGAGTGGCCAGCCAGTAATGGTCCCTCTCCTTGATCCGAAGAACACGAGGATCCTTCCGCAGGCTTTGCAGGATCAGGGAGGCCATGCAGCGTAGGTTAGCTGAGGCATTCGGTCCGGAGTCTTCTGGGTCACTGAGGATGACATGATCGCCAGCCACCTCCTCCCAGCCACGTACAAGTCCACTGGTTTGTTGGGACTGTACATCATCCCTAAAAGACTGCTGCTGCTGATGCTGAGTGCCAGGCTCCACCTCCATGCTCACACAATCCTCCTCCTCCTCCTCCTCCTCCTCCTCCTCCTCATCCTCTTCCTGTGTGATGGGTGGGACAGAAGGAACACTGTCCGGATAAAGGGGGCCTTGAGAGGCAAGGAAGTCCTCCTCTTCCTGCCTCTGTTCTGCCTCAAGTGCCCTGTCCATTATCCCACGCAGCGTATGCTCCAACAGGTGGACAAGAGGGACTGTGTCACTGATGCATGCACTGTCACTGCTCACCATCCTCGTGGCCTCCTCAAATGGTGAGAGGACAGTGCATGCATCCCTGATCATGCTCCACTGACGTGGGGAAAAAAAACCAAGCTCCCCTGACCCTGTCCTGGTGCCGTAGTCGCAAAGGTACTCATTGATGGCCCTCTGCTGCGTGTGCAGTCGCTGCAGCATGGCCAACGTTGAGTTCCACCTGGTGGGCATGTCACATATTAGGCGGTTCTTGGGCAGGTTCAGCTCCTTTTGCAGCTCAGTCAGCCGAGCACTGGCATTATAAGATCGGCGGAAATGCACACAGACTTTCCTGGCCTGCCTCAGGACATCCTGTAAGCCTGGGAACCTGCCCAAGAACCGCTGCACCACCAGGTTGAGGACGTGAGCCATGCAGGGCACATGGGTGAGCTGCCCCTGTCGCAGGGCGGAGAGGAGGTTGGTGCCATTGTCAGAAACGACCATTCCTGGCTTAAGCTGACGTGGCGTCAACCACCTCTCGGCCTGCCCCTGCAGAGCTGCCAGAACCTCTGGCCCAGTGTGGCTCCTGTCTCCCAAACACACCAGCGCAAGCACGGCATGGCATCTTTTTGCCTGCGTACTTGCGTAGCCCCTTGTACGCCTACGGAGCACCGCTGGTTCCAAGGACAGAGCACTGGAGGAAGAAGAAGAGGAGGGGGTGGAGGAGAGAGGTGTGTCACAACCAGTAGCAGTAGTAGCGTTTTGGAGGCGTGGTGGCGGAACAACCTCCAACACTACTGCACCTTGTCCTGCATCCCTCCCAGCTGCCAATAGAGTGACCCAATGGGCCGTGAAAGAAAGGTACCTTCCCTGTCCATGCCTGCTGGACCATGAGTCAGCGGTAATATGCACCTTACCGCTGACCGCCCTGTCCAGCGAGGCATGGACATTGCCCTCCACATGCCGGTAGAGAGACGGAATCGCCTTCCGTGAGAAAAAGTGGCGTTTGGGAACCTGCCACTGAGGAACCGCACATTGAACAAACTCACGGAAGGGGGCCGAGTCTACCAACTGAAAAGGCAGCAGTTGAAGTGCTAGCAATTTAGCCAGGCTAGCATTCAACCGCTGGGCATGTGGATGGCTGGGAGTGTACTTCTTTCTACGGTCCAGCAGCTGGGGCAGGGAAATTTGCCTGCTGCAATCGGACGTCGGTGTACTGCAAGTACTTGGTTGTGACACACCTAATTCTACACCTTCAGTCCTCTCAGAGCAGCTTTCAGAGAGGACTGAAGGTGTAGTGGGGATGGAGATCCCAGCTGAGGAGGAGCAAGGAGAGGTCCGCTTAGTTCTTTGGTGTGGGTCTTTTATGTGTGCCTGCCAACGAGCTGCATGGCAGGTCGCCATATGTCTGGTCATGCTTGTGGTGCCCAAGCGGCTGATGTTTTGGCCACGCGAGATACGCTTGAGACAAATATTGCAAATAGCAGTGGTGCGATCTGATGCACTCGTCTCAAAAAAGGCCCACACCAAAGAACTTTTCTGATAACGTGCAGAGGCAGCGCCCTGCACAGGCGGAGCTCTGCGGTGTTGTACAGTTGCTGTGCTGGCCTCTACCTGGCCTCCAGGTGGCATCCTGCCTCGTTGGACATGTGACGCCGCATCCTCCTCCTCCTCGTCCTCCTCCTCATCCTCTCTCCCTTCAGGCACCCACGTGGAGTCAGTGACCTCATCATCCCCTCCCTCTTCACCACTAGAGCAAACCTGGCAGTAAGCTGCAGCTGGTGGAACAGTACTGCCAGATTCCTCAAGCTGGGTATCATCATCCGAGCCTTCGAATCGTTGGGCATCCTCCTGGAGCATGTACCCAACACTGTGCTCAAAGAGTTCGGGGGACTCCTCAGGAGGACATGGTGGGTCTAGGGAAGGGGTGGCTGATGATGCTCTGTCAGTACCCTGAGCCTGGGTGACAGAGGATGAGGAGGATGAGGAGGGCTTGGTCATCCATTCTACCAAGCCTTCAGCATGATGCGGCTCCACATGTCCAGCTGCCGAAAACAAAGACGCGCGTGTCCCATGGCCACGTGCTGATGACGATGCACGACCACGTCCACGGCCACGTCCACTAGAAACAGAGCCTGCCTGCCCTGTGTTCTTGGCTCTGCACGCTCTGCCTCCCCTTGGCGGTCTTCCAGCCATTGTAGTCGGTAGTCCTGTGGGTGCTGCTGAGAAGAATATATAGGAGCTCTGTGTGATGCCACTAACACACTAGAAGTCCTATGGGTGCTTCTGCAAAGAAAATAGAGGAGCTCTGTGTGATGCCACTAACACACTAGAAGTCCTGTGGGTGCTGCTGAGAAGAAAATATAGGAGCTCTGTGTGATGCCACTAACACACTAGAAGTCCTATGGGTGCTTCTGCAAAGAAAATAGAGGAGCTCTGTGTGATGCCACTAACACACTAGAAGTCCTGTGGGTGCTTCTGCAAAGAAAATAGAGGAGCTCTGTGTGATGCCACTAACACACTAGAAGTCCTGTGGGTGCTGCTGAGAAGAAAATATAGGAGCTCTGTGTGATGCCACTAACACACTAGAAGTCCTATGGGTGCTTCTGCAAAGAAAATAGAGGAGCTCTGTGTGATGCCACTAACACACTAGAAGTCCTATGGGTGCTTCTGCAAAGAAAATAGAGGAGCTCTGTGTGATGCCACTAACACACTAGAAGTCCTGTGGGTGCTTCTGCAAAGAAAATAGAGGAGCTCTGTGTGATGCCACTAACACACTAGAAGTCCTATGGGTGCTTCTGCAAAGAAAATAGAGGAGCTCTGTGTGATGCCACTAACACACTAGAAGTCCTGTGGGTGCTGCTGAGAAGAAAATATAGGAGCTCTGTGTGATGCCACTAACACACTAGAAGTCCTGTGGGTGCTTCTGCAAAGAAAATAGAGGAGCTCTGTGTGATGGGACTAACACACTTCAAGTCCTATGGGTGCTTCTGGGAAGAAAATATAGGTCTGTGTGATGGGACTAACACACTTCAAGTCCTATAGGTGCTTCTGGGAACAAAATATATGATCTCTGTGTGATGGGACTAACACACTTCAAGTCCTATAGGTGCTTCTGGGAAGGAAATGTAGGTCTGTGTGATGGGACTAACACACTTCAAGTCCTATAGGTGCTTCTGGGAACAAAATATATGATCTCTGTGTGATGGGACTAACACACTTCAAGTCCTATAGGTGCTTCTGGGAAGAAAATGTAGGTCTGTGTGATGGGACTAACACACTTCAAGTCCTATAGGTGCTTCTGGGAACAAAATATATGATCTCTGTGTGAGGGGACTAACACACTTCAAGTCCTATAGGTGCTTCTGGGAAGAAAATGTAGGTCTGTGTGATGGGACTAACACACTTCAAGTCCTATAGGTGCTTCTGGGAACAAAATATATGATCTCTGTGTGATGGGACTAACACACTTCAAGTCCTATAGGTGCTCCTGGGAAGAAAATATAGGTCTGTGTGATGGGACTAACACACTTCAAGTCCTATAGGTGCTTCTGGGAACAAAATATATGATCTCTGTGTGATGGGACTAACACACTTCAAGTCCTATAGGTGCTTCTGGGAAGAAAATGTAGGTCTGTGTGATGGGACTAACACACTTCAAGTCCTATAGGTGCTTCTGGGAACAAAATATATGATCTCTGTGTGATGGGACTAACACACTTCAAGTCCTATAGGTGCTTCTGGGAAGAAAATGTAGGTCTGTGTGATGGGACTAACACACTTCAAGTCCTATAGGTGCTTCTGGGAACAAAATATATGATCTCTGTGTGATGGGACTAACACACTTCAAGTCCTATAGGTGCTTCTGGGAACAAAATATATGATCTCTGTGTGATGGGACTAACACACTTCAAGTCCTATAGGTGCTTCTGGGAACAAAATATATGATCTCTGTGTGATGGGACTAACACACTTCAAGTCCTATAGGTGCTTCTGGGAAGAAAATGTAGGTCTGTGTGATGGGACTAACACACTTCAAGTCCTATAGGTGCTTCTGGGAACAAAATATATGATCTCTGTGTGATGGGACTAACACACTTCAAGTCCTATAGGTGCTTCTGGGAAGAAAATGTAGGTCTGTGTGATGGGACTAACACACTTCAAGTCCTATAGGTGCTTCTGGGAACAAAATATATGATCTCTGTGTGATGGGACTAACACACTTCAAGTCCTATAGGTGCTTCTGGGAAGAAAATGTAGGTCTGTGTGATGGGACTAACACACTTCAAGTCCTATAGGTGCTTCTGGGAACAAAATATATGATCTCTGTGTGATGGGACTAACACACTTCAAGTCCTATAGGTGCTTCTGGGAAGAAAATGTAGGTCTGTGTGATGGGACTAACACACTTCAAGTCCTATAGGTGCTTCTGGGAACAAAATATATGATCTCTGTGTGATGGGACTAACACACTTCAAGTCCTATAGGTGCTTCTGGGAACAAAATATATGATCTCTGTGTGATGGGACTAACACACTTCAAGTCCTATAGGTGCTTCTGGGAACAAAATATATGATCTCTGTGTGATGGGACTAACACACTTCAAGTCCTATAGGTGCTTCTGGGAAGGAAATGTAGGTCTGTGTGATGGGACTAACACACTTCAAGTCCTATAGGTGCTTCTGGGAACAAAATATATGATCTCTGTGTGATGGGACTAACACACTTCAAGTCCTATAGGTGCTTCTGGGAAGAAAATGTAGGTCTGTGTGATGGGACTAACACACTTCAAGTCCTATAGGTGCTTCTGGGAACAAAATATATGATCTCTGTGTGATGGGACTAACACACTTCAAGTCCTATAGGTGCTTCTGGGAACAAAATATATGATCTCTGTGTGATGGGACTAACACACTTCAAGTCCTATAGGTGCTTCTGGGAACAAAATATATGATCTCTGTGTGATGGGACTAACACACTTCAAGTCCTATAGGTGCTTCTGGGAACAAAATATATGATCTCTGTGTGATGGGACTAACACACTTCAAGTCCTATAGGTGCTTCTGGGAAGAAAATGTAGGTCTGTGTGATGGGACTAACACACTTCAAGTCCTATAGGTGCTTCTGGGAACAAAATATATGATCTCTGTGTGATGGGACTAACACACTTCAAGTCCTATAGGTGCTTCTGGGAAGAAAATATAGGAGCTCTGCCTGCCTGCCACGAACACACTACAAGTCCTATAGGTGCTTCTGGGAACAAAATATAGGAGCTCTGCCTGCCTGCCACGAACACACTACAAGTCCTATAGGTGCTTCTGGGAACAAAATATAGGAGCTCTGCCTGCCTGCCACGAACACACTACAAGTCCTATAGGTGCTTCTGGGAACAAAATATAGGAGCTCTGCCTGCCTGCCACGAACACACTACAAGTCCTATAGGTGCTTCTGGGAACAAAATATAGGAGCTCTGCCTGCCTGCCACGAACACACTACAAGTCCTATAGGTGCTTCTGGGAACAAAATATAGGAGCTCTGCCTGCCTGCCACGAACACACTACAAGCCCCTCTTTCTAAATCAATCTTTGTAAATGAATCTATCTAACTCAATCTCTCAAAGTCAATCTCTCTAACTAACTAAATCCAGCAGAGTGTCACAGATCTATCCTGCTCTATCTGCGCCGGAACAGCATGTGACCGGCGCAGACGGCGTGGCGGCCTTTTATAGGGGGGGGGCGTGTGCTAAAGCCCCTGAGCTGTAATTGGCTACAGGCGTCCTGCCTGTAGCCAATTATGGCTCTTCGAGTTTCCGGGGCTGTGATTGGCCAAGCATGCGGGGTCACAGTGCATGCTTGGCCAATCATCAGCCAGCAATGCACTGCGCCGGCCGCGCCGGCCGCAATGCATTGCGGGGCCGCTCGCATCACACGAACGTGATGCGAGCGGCCAAAATAGTTCTGGGCTCGCCGAGCGAGCGAACGCCCGGTGCTCGATGCGAACGTGGGTTCGCATCGAGCACCGGGCCCATCCCTACTAAGGAGAAGCAGCAGAATATATTTTGGGGTGTAATTCCACATACACCCATGTCAATATATCATTTAGTGACAACTGTGTGTAAAAAATATTTTGACGAAACTTGTGGCAAAAAATAAAATATTCTTTCCAAAAAGGGGTCATTTGGGGTTGAACAGTCCTGGTATTTTATGCACAACATTAGAAGCTTATGCCACACATCACTCACTTTTCTATCTAATGTAAAAGATATTGATCTGTTCAGACACTATACTACTAAGAGTAGTGTATGGTGCGTGCGTGGGTGTTAGCACTACTGCCACTAATCTGACGCTGCCTGGGACTGACGCAGACCCTAACTGATGCTACAACCTGACTGATGTCACCTGCCGGGTGATCAGGGGGTTAAATCTTTATTGGGTAATTTACGGTGGGTACCCTGACTCTATAAAAACAAACTAACTAACCAGCGTCACCCATAACTATAATACGGTGATCACTGGTGACAGGGGGTGAAAGGGTTAACTAGGGGGCAATTAGGGGGTTAAAACCTTTATTAGGTAATATATGGGGGTACCTGACATTATAAAAACCTGACGGTGAAACTAACCAACTAACCGGATAACTAGCGTCACCCGTGACACTAATACGGCGATCAGAATATAGATCTGTTCACTATATTAGTGACACTGGAGACAGGGGGTGAAAGGGTTAACTGGGGGCGATCAAGAGGTTAAACCTTTATTATGAGGGTTTAGGGGGTACCCTAAAGCTACCTGGGCCTACTACTAACGCTGATTAGAGTCACAAGTGACACCAATGCAGTGATCAGTGAATAATCTGGAAACTGCACTTGGTGACAGTGACAGGGAGTGAAGGGATTTATTGGGGGGGGGGGGGGCGATCAGGGGATGATCCGTGGGTGAAAAGTGTGCCTATTTGTACTGGTGTTAGTGTAGTGTTGGTGCAACTCAAAGTTAGATGTCCTCTCTCCTCTCTATGGAACCGAAAATAATTCCAGGAGGGGAGATGACAATTGCCAGAACCGATCAGCATGGTCCAGGCCAGAAATCATTGGCCTGGACCTGAAAACTGATCGGTTCTGGAATGAATCCTATCATCGTGGGCACCGTGGGGGTAGTGCGCACGTGCCCCCTGCCCGCTGGAGCGAGCACCGCATGGTCACGGGGTTTCGCCCAGCGGTGCCATTCTGACGACGTATATCGGCATGAGCCAGTCGGGAACTGGTTAATGTCTAAACCACTGGCAACAAAAGTGAGTACACCCCTAAGTGGAGTGGTCATGGAGTTCACCAGAACTTTACAGGTTGCCACTGGAGTCCTCTTCCACTCCTCCATGATGACATCATGGTGCTGGTGGATGTTAGAGACCTTGCGCTCCTCCATTTTCTGTTTGAGGATGCCACACAGATGCTCAATAGGGTTTAGGTCTGGAGACATGCTTGGCCAGTCCATCACCTTTACCCTCAGCATCTTTAGCAAGGCAGTGGTTGTCTTGGAGGTGTGTTTGGGGTCATTATCATGTTGGAATATTGCCCTGTGGCTCAGTCTCCAAAGGGAGGGGATCATGCTCTGCTTCAGTATGTCACAGTACATGTTTACATTCATGGTTCCCTCAATTAACTGTAGCTCCCCAGCAGCACTCATACAGCCCCAGACCATGACACTCCCACCACCATACTTGACTGTAGGCAAGACACACTTGTCTTTGTACTCCTCACCTGGTTGCCGCCACACACGCTCGACACCATCTGAACCTAATAAGTTTATCTTGATCTCATCAGACCACAGGTCCTTTTGCAGGCTTTCTTGTGTATTTTCTTTAGAAGAGGCTTCCTTCTGGGACGACAGCCATGTAAACCAATTTGATGCAGTGTGTGGCGTATGGTCTGAGAACTGACAGGCTGACCCTTCAACCTCTGCAGCAATGCTGACAGCAATCATACGTCTATTTCCCAAAGACAACCTCTGGATATGACGCTGAGTACATGCACTCAACTTCCTTGGTCGACCATGGCAAGGCCTGTTCTGAGTGTAACCTGTCCTGTTAAACCGCTGTATGGTCTTGGCCACCGTGCTTCAGCTCAGTTTCAGGATCTTGGCAATCTCCTTATAGCCTAGGCCAGTGGTTCTTAACCTCAGTCCTCATTACCCCCCCCCCCCCCCCCACCAGGCCATGTTTGCAGGCTTTCCTTTTCCCTTGCACAGGTGCTTTAAATCTAAGTCAATGGCTTGGTATTTTGGACAGCTATTTTATCTAAGGGAAATTCCCAAAACATGGCCTGGTGGGGGGTAATGAGGACTGAGGTTAAGAACCACTGGCCTAGGCCATCTTTATGTAGAGCAACAATTCTTTTTTTTCAGATCCTCAGAGAGTTCTCTGCCATGAGGTGCCATGTTGAACTTCCAGTGACCAGTATGAGAGAGTGAGAGTGATAACACCAAATTTAACACACCTGCTCCCCATTCACACCTGAGACCTTGTGTCACCTTTGTTGCCAGCGGTTTAGACATTAATCGGTGTGTGTTGAGTTATTTTGAGGGGACAGTGAATTGACACTGTTAAACAGGCTGAAAAGTGTAATTTCTTCAACGAGACGCTGTTAAACGCGTGTTCAGAGGCAGTTGGACACTTTTTTCAACTGCCCCTGAACGCATGCAATGTTATCCTATGTGTCCATGTACACAGTCTAGTTTTGACCCTGTGGTGATGGAGATCTACTATGACAGCAAGGTGAGACATACAGTATCTACAAGACAAAAAATTCAGATTCTGAAATGATAGTTTTACTTCAGAAATCTAGTTTAGTGAGCAATAGTTCACTGTCTTTGGCTGTACATCAGATGGGTCCAAAATCGACGAGCTCTGACTCTGGACCTCTCACGCAATTTGCAACGACGTTGCTGCCTCATCAAGAGCAACATCAGGAGCATTTCATGACATATATTCAATATGGGATCCATTTCCAAACAAAAAAACACAGAAAGAGAGGCAAATGCAAGTGTACAACTGCTCTCTCTGCTGCTCACTCTGATCAAAATGGCAGAAATAGTTAATAATACATGCTTTCTGAGCTTGGGGAGGGTCTATATGATGTTATCTTTACAAACGCTTATAGACGCAAACGCAGTAAAACGCGGCTAAACGTGGCATGAAAACGCAGCAAAACTTTTTTAAAAGCAGGTTTCTGCTTTTTAAAACATGCATTCAGCAGAGTTTGCATTTACGTCTCGTGTGCATGGGGCCTTAGACTGTCTTCAGAGGCCCTGAGGCACACATAATAAGGGCCCCATGGATTCCTCGGGCCACAGGTTAGACATGGGAGCCGTCAAAAAATTTGTTTCGTTTCGTTCTGTTCCGTTTCGTATAAAAATAAAATTCGTAATTCGTTTACGAAATTTAATTCGGATACGTACGAAATACGAATTTCGTACGAATCGTTAATATCGTTACGAATATCGACACTCTGCGAATAATAACGAATTATCCGAAAAAGTATTAACGTTACATAACACAAGTCTATTGTCTATTGTTCACCAATCACTCATTCATTTACGAATACGAAATTTCGTATTTCGTACTTCTTCTAAGTGATTGGTGAACAATAGACTTTTGTTATGTAACGTTAATACGTTTTCGGATAATTCGTTATTATTCGTAGAGTGTCGAATTCCTTCGAAATGTAAAGTGTCGAATTCATCAGAATCATTCGTTATATCCGCTATAATTTCTTTCATATTAGTTGAAATTTGTCATTTGGTAGTTCGGATAATTTGGATCCGAAATTCATAAACGAAATTTCGTATTTCGTACTGAATTCGTATTCGTAAAAATTCGTAATTCGGATTAGTACGAATGTACGAATTTCGGAAAATTTGTACGAATTTCCGATTCGTACGAAACTAATCGCACATGTCTACCACAGGTTGGGCACCGGGTCTATAGATACTTAATTCAGCTCGAGGACAGCTTTTCCACCAAGCACCAACCGTGTTTAGTGAATTTCTAATTGTTAAATACAACATTTATATTTTTTTTCTATGAATCTTTCACCTCAGTACAGACTTTATTTTTAATAAATCCTTAAAATAGAGTCTAGATGCAATATTTAAACTCCTTAGGTAGAAAAAAACATTGTGCCAAATCTCACAAACATAAAAGCAATTATAAGATACGGAGAAGATGCCCTCTTTCCATTCAGCATTCCGTAATATATTACTTTCATTCCAGTCTAAGTGATTATGGGTTCATAAGAAGTTTAAATAAGCTCTTTTCAGCCTTCTGTTTGTTGCATTTATTATTTTGTACACTGAAGACAATAGAGTAATCACATAAATGATAATGCAAATAAGGGAATGGTAAAGCTCATCTACAGTTATTTAATTACAGAATATTATACTAGTGTATAGAAATGACTAAAGTACTGCCATAGATTAAATAGAAAGTGCAGGATTTATACGTCTCTCCAGCGAGTTCTGTTCTTTTTCTCACGCAGCAGACCGATAAAACCAGGAAAACACATCTTCATTTTTAGTAGCAGTGTGACTGATCCAAGTAGCACTGAGCTACATACAGAAATGCCAAACTGGGAATATAAACCTGCTCTGGCATTTACAACGAGCCTGGTATCAGGTGTATTTTTTATATTACATGTACACTATATTACCAAAAGTATTGGGACACCTGCCTTTACACGTACATGAACTTTAATGGCATCCCAGTCTTTGTCCGTAGTGTTCAATATTGAATTGGCCCACCCTTTGCAGCTATAACAGCTTCAACTCTTCTGGGAAGGCTGTCCACAAGGTTTAGGAGTGTGTCTATGGGAATGTTTGACCATTCTTCCAGAAGCGCATTTGTCAGGTCAGGCACTGATGTTGGACGAGAAGCCCTGGCCAGTCAAGTTCCTCCACCCCAAACTCACTCATCCATGTCTTCATGGACCTTGCTTTGTGCACTGGTGCGCAGTCATGTTGGAACAGGAAGGGGTCATCCCCAAACTCTTCCCACAAAGTTGGGAGCATAGAATTATCCAAAATGTCTTGGTATGCTGACGCCTTAAGAGTTCCCTTCACTGGAACTAATGGGCCAAGCCCAACCCCTGAAAAACAACCCCACATCATAATCCCTCCTCCACCAAATGATTGGACCAGTGCACAAAGCAAGGTCTATAAAGACTAGGATTGCCACCTTTTCATTAAGCCAAACCCAAACACTTTAGCGGCGCACAGCAATTTTTTTTTGTTGCAGTTTACCCTATAGCAGTGATGGCGAACCTTGGCGCCCCAGATGTTTTGGAACTACATTTCCCATGATGTTCTGACACTCTGCAGTGTAGTGGAGCATCATGGGAAATGTAGTTCCAAAACATCTGGGGTGCCAAGGTTCAGCATCATTGCCCTATAGGATTGTAAAAAAACTTGGGACACCTTTGGGTGCCCCAAGAAGAGCAGTAATGCCGTGCCATGATGAACAGTGGGTATGGCCAAAAGGTTAGTCTGTCCCCCAGTATAACCCCTCCCAGGTCAGTCTGCCACCCAGTACATCCCCTCAAGTCAGTCTGTTTCTCAGTGTTATCCCCCCCAGGTCAGTCTGTCCCCCAGTACATTCCCCCAGGTCAGTCTGTCCCCCAGTATAATCCCCCAAGGTCAGTCTGTCCCCCAGTATAATCCCCCAGGTCAGTCTGTCCCCCAGTACATCCCCCCCAGGTCAGTCTGTCCCCCAGTATAATCCCCCCAGGTCAGTCTGTACCACATTACATTACCCCAGGTCAGTCAGTCTGCCCCCCAGTGTAATCCCCCCATGTCAGTCTGTCCCCCAGTGTAATCCCCCAAGGTCAGTCTGTCCCCCAGTATAATCCCCCCAGGTCAGTCTGTCCCCCAGTATAATCCACCCAGGTCAGTCTGTCCCCTAGAACATAGGAACTCCCCTTCCTCCCCCACCAGTTAAAAAAGACCCCCAGCTGGGAGGACTGAAGGGGGTTGATAACAGGGGACCCCCTCCAATTAAATAAGACCCCCAGCTGGGAGGACTGAAGGGGGTTGATAACAGGGGACCCCCTCCAATTAAATAAGACCCCCAGCTTGGAGGACTGAAGGGGGTGATAAGGGGGACCCCAATTCAGGAACATAGAGACACCCCTTCATGCCCCTCCAGTAAAAACAAAAACAAAACATCAGCTGGGAGGAATGCAGAGGGGTGATAAGTGGGGACCTTGCTCACCCCCCTCTAGTATAAAGAGACCACTGGTCAGGAAGATTACAGACAGCTACCCCCTCCTCCCTCTTAAAAAGGTGAATGGTGTGTACTGAATGAAGACATCCAAAGAGCTGTACACACATAGCAGCTCCGGCCACAGTGCAGAGGGGGAGGAAGCTGTGGGCGGGCTGTCATTGCTACTCCTCGCTCTGTCCTCCACGCTGCTGAAACTCTCGCAGGGGTGGGTGGTGTCATGAACAGCACAGCCTTCATTCACAAGAGGATTCACATCAGGGACGTGCGGTGAGGTCAGTGGCTGGTAAAGCACTGGCTAGTATCTGAGCCAGATACACACAGGTTACATACACTGCGATTGTTAGAGCGAGAGCAATAATTCTAGCACTAGAACTCCTCTGTAACGCTAAAAATATAACCTGTAAAAAAAATTTAAGCGACGCCTATGGACATTTTTAAGTACTGAAGTTTGGCGCCATTCCACGAGTTTGCGCAATTTTAAAGCATGACATTTTAGGTATCTATTTACTTGGCGTAACATCATCTTTCACATTATACAAAAAAATATAAAAAATTATCTTTAGTGTTTGTTTGTTTTTTATATTTATGAAAGTTTTTTTCCAAAATAAAAGGCGTTCGAAAAATTACTGCTCCCTAGGGTGTCTGCTAAAACAATATATATAGAATGTTTGGAGGTTCTAAGTAATTTTCTAGCAAAAAAATTATGATTTTTACATGTAGGAGAGAAGTGTCAGAATTGGCCTGGGGGGCAAGGGGTTAATTACCATACGTAATATTTAAATAATTATTATATATTGTTTTTAAGGTAATTTACTATATTTTCAAAGACTGAACTCAAGCAGGTGGCTTAACGGACAAATTACTGAAGTTTGAAGTTATAACTTCCAACCAGTAATTTCCCAATAAATAGATAAATAATAAATTATTATCTTATAACATATAGCATAATAATATATAATTTAGCTTGATTATAACAGTACCTTTTCAACAGCAGCAGATTCTCATTCTTCCTCTTAACTGTGTGAGAAAAACATGGGATTGTGGGTAAATCTTATACACATAGACCCATGTATTTCCTTGTAGTTAAGAGGGCTGGGCTGGAATGGGGTATTTGTCTTTTAGACACATGCCCCCTTCTATGACACTGCAGTGAGAGGCATGCCTCCTCTGCAGCATTTTTATTGGACAGCTGGGGCTAATGGTACTTTACCATTGGCCCAAAACTCCAAGCTGTCCATTGAGCTCAGTGCCTCTGACAAGAAGTGAGAGGCACTGTGAGCTCATCCTCTCAGTCTGCTGCAAACAGAGTGTGCCAGCTTGTATTTAAACTGGCCGCTCTGTATGTAGCTTCTGACAGGCTGCGCAAGGAGCCCCGTATCTCCGGCACCGCAGGTCGCCGAGCTACGACCCTCGATTTTTATTTTATTTTTTTTATTTTTTAATGTTCATGGCTTTGCCTCACCTGCCTCCCCTGATTGCACGTCCCTGATTCACAGGCAGGCTGGATGGCAGCGGCGAGGGGGTTGGACGGCAGGCACCCCGCGGGGGAGAAAGAAAAGGGAGGATAACAGTTGGGACTGCAGGTATGCTGCTACTGTGTCCAGGTTAGAGGAGGACAGAAACACACAAGTGTCAAAAACCAGACTGTCCGGGTCATTCCCGTATGGGTGGCAACCCTAATAAAGACATGGATGAGCGAGTTTGGGGTGGAGGAGCTTGACTGACCTGCACAGTCCAGTCCAGACCTCAACCCAATAGAACACCTATGGGATGAATTACAGCGGAGACTATGAGCCAGGCCTTCCCATCCAACATCAGTGCCTGACCTCACAAATGGGCTTCTGGAAGAATGGTCAAACATTCCCATAGACACACTCCTAAACCTTGTGGACAGCCTTTCCAGAAGAGATTAAGCTGTTATAGCTGCAAAGGGTGGGCCAACTCAATATTGAACCCTATGGACTAAGACTGGGATGTGTGTGTAAAGGCAAGTGTCCCAATACTTTTGGTAATATAGCCCCCCGGTTTGTGGTACTCCTGCCCATTGCCACACGGACCATTCTGTCATTCTAATACTGTAGACACCCACACACAGGTTTCTGTCCCTCTCCCCAGTTACAGTGAGCTGAAAGGAAGCCCCACCCACAACCTGGGACAGCAGAGAACACTGTGACTGGCAGCTATGGAGCCTGGAAGAGAAAACAGACTGGAACTATGGGGGATGTAGTCTAAGGTGACCAGATTTTTTAAATAAAATCCAGGGACATATTTTTTTTTTTACTAGTATTGGTGGCAATTAGTGACTCCCTGCCCGTCGCCGCCCGCCTCACAGCATGTCAAGTCTTACTCTCCGGGCCCCGGCTACTACTGGGTGGGAAGCAAAGGAAGATCACTCCGCTAGGGAAGGCAAGGAGATGGGCAGGTGACTGGCTGGGACTTGCGCCAAGGCAGAAGAAAATGCGAGCAGGAGCAGAAAGGGGCACAGACAATGAAAAAAATACACCCCCTAAGCTAGTAGGAGCAGCAGAGCAAGGGGGGGGGGGGGGTATAAATCAGATTTTTTTTTTAATTCTGCACTGTCTTTGAAATTGCCCCAGCCCCTGTTCAAATCCAATCCGGGGACAAAACCCGGGGACAGACTTGGTTCGGGGATAGTGTCCTCAATCCGGGGACTGTCCGTGGAAACCGGGGATGTCTGGTCACCCTAATGAGACATTTCTCTATCAAGCCAAGGACTGGATGGTACTATAAGTCCCAGGAGGACACAAGCTATTGCAGCAGGAAGAAAAGGAAGGAGAAGCCCGGGCTCAGGTGGGTCTCATGTGGGGTGTGACCAGAGACGGAGCTGCCTGCTGTGAGTGCATGGAGACTGGGCTACCACCTCTGCGTGGAAGGCACAGTGGTGTGAAAAAGTGTTTGACCCCCTTCCTCATTTCCTGTTCCTTTGCATGTTTGTCACACTTAAGTGTTTCGGAACATCAAACCAATTTACAACAATAGTCAAGGACAACACAAGTAAACACAAAATGCAATTTGTAAATGAAGGTGTTTATTATTAAAGGTGAAAAAAAATCCAAACCATTATGGCCCTGTGTGAAAAAGTGATTGCCCCCCTTGTTAAAACATACTATAACTGTGGTTGTCCACACCTGAGTTCAATTTCTCTAGCCACACCCAGGCCTGATTATTGCCACACCTGTTCACAATCAAGGCATCACTTAAATAGGAGCTGCTTGACACAGTAAGGTCCACCAGAAGATCATTAAAAGCTACACATCATGCCCAGACCCAAAGAAATTCAGGAACAATTGAGAAAGAAAGTAATTGAGATCTATCAGTCTGGAAAGGGTTATAAAGCCATTTCCAAAGCTTTGGGAATCCAGCGAACCACAGTGAGAGCCATTATCCACAAATGGAGAAGACATGGAACAGCGGTGAACCTTCCCAGGAGTGGCCGGCCGCCCAAAATTACCCCAAGAGCGCAGCGACGACTCATCCAAGAGGTCACAAAAGACCCCACAACAACGTCCAAGGAACTGCAGGCCTCACTTGCCTCAGTTAAGGTCAGCGTTCATGCCTCCACCATCAGGAAAAGACTGGGCAAAAATGGCCTGCATGGCAGAGTTCCAAGGAGAAAACCACTGCTGAGCAAAAAGAACATCAAAGCTCGTCTCAATTTCTCCACAACACATCTTGATGATCCCCAAGACTTTTGGGACAACATTCTGTGGACCGATGAGACAAAAGTGGAACTCTTTGGAAGGTGCGTCTCCAAGTATATCTGGCGTAGAAGGAACACTGCATTTCAGAAAAAGAACATTATACCAACAGTAAAATATGGTGGTGGTAGTGTGATGGTCTGGGGCTGTTTTGCTGCTTCAGGACCTGGAAGACTTGCCGTGATAAAAGGAACTATGAATTCTGCTGTCTACCAAGAGATCCTGAAGGAGAATGTCCGACCATCTGTTCGTGTACTCAAGCTGAAACGAACTTGGGTTCTGCAGCAGGACAATGATCCTAAACACACCAGCAAGTCCACCACCGAATGGCTGAAGAAAAAAAAAATGAAGACTTTGGAGTGGCCTAGCCAAAGTCCTGACCTGAATCCTATTGAGATGTTGTGGTATGACATTAAAAAGGCCGTTCATGCTCGAAAACCCTCTAATGTAACTGAATTAGGACAATTCTGCAAAGATGAGTGGGCCAAAATTCCTCCAGGACGCTGTAAAAGCCTCATTGCTCGTTATCGCAAACGCTTGGTTGCAGTTGTTGCTGCTAAGGGTGGCCCAACCAGTTATTAGGTTTAGGGGGCAATCACTTTTTCACACAGGGCCATGATGGTTTGGATTTTTTTTTTTCACCTTTAATAATAAACACCTTCATTTACAAATTGCATTGTGTGTTTACTTGTGTTGTCCTTGACTATTGTTTAAATTGGTTTGATGTTCCGAAACACTTAAGTGTGACAAACATGCAAAGGAACAGGAAATGAGGAAGGGGGCAAACACTTTTTCACACCACTGTATGCATGATAAGTAATGTATAAGTTTAACACAGGTAATTATTGCTTCAGTCATAGATCACAGTACCCCCTCTGGGTACTGACATTTATAGGTAAAGTTGATCCAGGGAAAATCCGATTACCTCTAGGGGGGTCAGGAAGGGATTTTTTTCCCCCTGCTGTAGCAGATTGGAGCATGCTCTTTTGGGGGGTTTTTTTGCCTTCCTCTGGATCAACTGTGGGTATAGAATGGGGTTTATTGGATTGTACGATATATTTTATTTTTATTTATTATTTATTTTATTTTTATGGTTGAACTGGATGGACTTGTGTCTTTTTTCGGCCTAGCTAACTATGTAACTATGTAACTATGTAATGTCACCTGCATTTAGCTTCAGAAGAGCAGTGCCATATTTGTTCAGGAATCATGCTGGGTCACCATCTACTTCTTGGACTTGGATGCTGGCTCTGAGATGACACAATCATGTAAATCCTGGTGTGCAGTTCTTGGTTGTGTTCACAAATGTCTGACACAGATCTGCCTCTGCTGCAGCCTCTCACCTTGTGACTTGGACTTTTTTTCTTTGTTTTAATTGGTTGAACTAGATGGACTAGTATCTTTTTTTCAACCTGACTATTGCTGGCCATACACTATATAAAAAAACAAAAACGTTTAAACTAATTTTTTTGACCAATAAATCGTTCCATGGACATAAATGAAGCTACTGGCAAGTCTACTTAAAGGGACACTGTAAGGGGTTTCCAGTGATCTCATATTTTTGAATATCTAAAGAATAATGATGGAATGATGGAACCTTTCTTATATCATGCTTGTTGTTTACATATTTTATGACTGTTATTCTTTGTATATTTTCTTGTAAAACAAGTGGTGAGATTAAAGGCATATTCCACCTTTTGAAAAAAATACAAAAACCAAATAAATGTATGCACACATATTTGGAAAAAGCAAAATGTACATTTATTTAGATTTTTTTACACTGGAGCCAGCAGTGGATCATGCAATGCACAGACTCCTCCTTCTGTTCAGGTCTGTACTGAGGTAGGGACCTTCAGTTACAGAGCTGGAGGAAGTATCAATGGAGTACGAGTGCAGTGATGTCAACACACTCGTTCTCTATTGAGAACATGGGCATCTGCATGGGTGGGCAATGGGGGCCCCCCTCCTGGAGCAAGGTGTCTGCACACAGACACTCAGGGCCAATTACTGCAAGCTGTCGCAAAGGGGGGGGGGGCGTTGAAGCTGTGACAGTCACTAAATGTTACATTCAGCAGGAGCGGTGCCTCCCCGACTCCCTAGACTCTCTTATTGCACCGTCCGCTGGCCTCTCTGCTGCCCACTGTACTGGTTTCTAGACTCGCCTGGCATCTACCAACCAGTGACGTCACATCATGAGGCGAGGCCCCAGCATTCAGAGCGGAGGATGAACTTCTTCCTCCTTCACGCCTGGTCAATTTTGGCTCCACCCACCTCCTCCATCTTCTCCAGGCAGCGCGGCTCAGAGCCTGAGGGAAGAAAGGGAGCACGCCTGAAGAGCTGAGTGTGAGCTGTCCACCTGCACCAGCACCTGCCTGAGGTGAGGCAGTCTGTGTCCATGTTCTGGAGCTCATCTAACAGTACTACTTGTATAACTGCGGTCAAGGTGTTAAATTAATTATTTCATTATAGATATGCGGGAGATATCATTGCTAATTTTCAAAAAATGCTCTTTACGTGGATGTAATGCTGACCCTCGGGTCTGAATGCTTTCTAAGCCAGAGCCTGTATGCACATTAGAAAAGTTTAAGGAAAGTTAAAAATTCTTATCTGCATACCTCCTCCGGGTTAATGAATATAAATATTGGAACAACAGAGCCATGGTGCTGGCATTTACAGAAAGAAAAGTCAGTAGTGGAAACCTCTGTAAACATAAAAAACAGATTAGAAATTGCTAATCAGACAATGGTAGCTTGATCCTTCTATTAAGCTTTTGCATCAGGTTTCTCAAACCTTGCCTGCGCTTTATGAGATAAGGACTAAGCCCCTCCCCTTCATGACATTGTTGAAAAGGAGCGGAGCATGAGTGACCTTAAAATGATTCCCTCCCTGAAAAAAGTCCTGCGGACACCCATACGTGACAACTATGAGTTCCTTTGCCATGGTGATGTAGATTGTTCATTCAGAGATATCTGTGAATAAATGATGCGGCTGTGAGGGCGGACAACCACGCCAAATTAAACAAGTTACAGGTGCTAGTGGGGAGCACACCCATGATTCTGTAAGGTAGGGGGGGATGGATGTCTAAAGGTAAAAAAGTGCAGCACTAAATGTAAGAGACTGCTGTGACATTGTATATATTCTGATGACTTGTCTAGTGGACAGAATACACAAATGCGTGTCTCTCCCATTGTGTGCCTCCTAGGTTGCAGTTTCATTGTTAATTGTGATAATTAAGCCACTTATTGTTTCTGTCAGTCTGCTCATCTCTTGAACCTGTGATTAATATTGTGACCACTGTACCTTGTTATTGAACCATTGTGGGATGTTTACACTTATGATAATGTGTAATGTACTTTGTATCCAGGGTGGAGGGGCTTGATGCTAAATAGTCTGGGTGGGCACAGAGTCACCCAAGTGGCTAGTTGTTTATTTAACTTAATGTTTATAGTATATGTTGGCTGTTGTTTAGCTATGTTGATTGTGTTCCTGTTTACAGTTTGTATTGTTAGGGTAATATTATCAGGAGGGGAATATCCTCCTGTGGGGTATAAAGTATGTGTCTGTGTTTCAATAAACAGTCATTCCTTTGGTTCTAGCCCAACACCTTGTCTGTGTACGATGTTTGGGGTAGAAAGGGCTGGTATTAGCTCTCGGTATACTAAAAACAGTTTGGAGGGCAGGAGGCACTGTTTGGCAGAAAGAAGCACCTAATCGGGATGCCACGCAATTAGTCACAAGACTATTTATCAACTCCCCATTCACCTTCTGGACACTCCTCTCAAAGGATTGGTCAGGCCATGATAAATTTTCAGGCTGGTTTGAATTTGAATCTCCCGCTATGTTCTGGAAGCTTCTTCCAGAGGCAGGGGGGAAGCAATCAAACTCCCAGCCTGTGAAACCATGAACAGACAAGAACAAACAATCACTACTCCCTTTGACCACAGAAGAAGCCAATAACTACATTTACCTAGCATCTAATGCTTAGAGGGTGCTACGAGAGTCCAGTTGCTTCCTCTGTATGTATTACCATAATGTAGTCAGCATATGTATGTAGCATTGATCCCTTAGTTACTGTTGGATTTACCAAGCCAACCTAGACTTTCTAACGATGATCTGGCCTATGGCTGCATGAAACTACTCACTGACCCCCAGCGGTGACCGAATTACAGACATCCACTCAGTTAATCTTCTGTTGTAAAATGTGTTGGCTCAGTGTCTAAGGGAGAAAAAGTTATGGGTGAAGGATACCACAAAATAGCAGCAAAATTCCTCCACTCTGTAGTATCATGTAGGATCTTTGCTTCTACCACAGGCTAATGTGGCAGAGGCAATGAAGGCCAGACACTATCTTCAGGCCCTTTCACAGTGAAGTAGTGGACCTTTAAACAGACCTGGGCCCTGTTTGGGTCTAGCACCAAATTCCTAAATCTGTGCCAAAACCATATTCCACCTTCAAAAGCCAGGCATGAGGTAGGTGTAGAGTTTGGTGCTGCAGTCCAGGGTACTGATTCTGAACTAGCGGTACTAATTCAAGATAGGAAGCTGGCACCCAACATATGTCCCTGCTAAAACATAGCTCTTATTAGAACAATTGGTAAACTCACAGCAAAAAAAGCTGATGTTTTTCGGCAAACAGCCTTAGTCATAGAATTGCTTGAATTCCTCGATCTGCCTTGCCTGTCCAAGGAGGGTACAGCACCCAGGGTGGCAGAGTGGAAGTCCTGCTGGATGGGGGATTGGTGTCCACCCTGAGAGGATCCTGGCACACTCTTGGACAGAGAGGAGAAGTCTGGCAGAGTCTTAAGCCCTGAGGCTGAATGGAGACCTTTACCCTAACCCTCTCTCTCTCTCTCTCTCTCTCTCTCTCTCTCTCTCTCTCTCTCTCTCTCTCTCTCTCTCTCTCTCTCTGAGCCAATGCAACAAAATTAAAGGAAAGGAATAAAGTGACTCGCCTTTCTTCAACAAGTCCATCCCCAGTCCCTGGGGTAATGATAGCCTCTCCCTGCATTGGGGGCATGTTCTCCCTTTCCCCAACCAGGAGGGGGGGGGGGGTGCTACAAATGTATTACTGTATATGCAGTCTGACTGAGGGTACGTTTGGGCTATAATAACAAAGTGAAGGTATTCATTTATACACATCTATTCTCAGACCTAAAACTGGATTTGTGTCCAAAAGAGGGACTATCTTTTTATTACTGGAACATTTGCAAGCAATGGTAGTGTAGATAAAGGCAGAAGATAAATAAGATAAATAAATAATAAATGCACATATTTGAAGTTTTGTTAGTTCTGATATAAATTTGGTGTATAGAGGTGGAAGTGAGAGAAAATTGCTGTGTACGGAAATGATCTTGCACTTGGGTGTATTCAAGTGTCAGGTTCAGAAGTTTAAGCTATAAACGTGATCCCTGACTACTCTCAGCTCTGTTCTCTAGTCATAGCTCATTTATATCAGTTCTAATTTGGGTTAAAAAAAGCAGATTTTACATAGTGAGAGAGGTCCACATCAGTAATTCTAAATTTTTAATATCCAGGTTGTGACCTGAAAGACTAATTCTGCCCTGAAATAGTACTCAGTCTGCAAATTATAATTTTTATATCTCTATTGGATGGCTGAGAATGTGGGCTTTATTTTCTTGCATTAAAGCAGAACTGTACTCACCTACTCTCCAGCGATACAATGCTTGTGAGCTCCCATTTCTGGTGCTGACATCTATTACCTAGCTTCTTCTGGGTTCGGAGTCTTTGGCCATTTTGATCAGCCTGAACAGAATGACATAACTCCCATGCACGGGGGATTTATTGATCCAGCAGATCTGTACAAATAAAAGAGTGTGAACAGGGTATGAAGCTTTTATTACAAAAGAGACTTAGTGTATTAAAAAACAATTTGTCTAGTGAAAGCGAATGAACAAGAATTCTGTGCGAATGGGGCTAAAATATTCCTGTGCTAGTCAAATGTTTTTCATTGATTTAAAATGGAAAATACTGCATTTGGCCACTAGATGGTGCAAAGTATCATAGAATAATTCCAGGATAATTAGGCCCCTTTCACACTGGGGTGCCGGTAAAACGGCATTATTTTTAGCGCAGATTTACCGTTGTTTTAGTGGCACTATTCGGCTGCTAGCGGGGCGGTTTTAATCCCGAAAAAGGGTTAAAACTGCTGGCAAATCGATTTGCCGGTGGTATAGCTGCGCTGCCGCATTGATTTCAATGGACAGGTGTGGTGAAGGAGCGGTGTATACACCGCTCCTTCACCACTACAAAGATGAGTTTTTTTAATGTCCTGCAAGCGCACCGCTCCAGTATGAAAGCCCTCGGGCTTTCACACTGGAGACACAGCAGCGCCTGTTTCAGGGTGCTTTTCAGGCGCTATTTTTAGCGATGTAGCGCCTGCAAAGCCCCCCAGTGTGAAAGGGGTCTAAGTGTCATCTAGTGGCCAAATGCGGTATTTTCCATTTTAAATCAATGAAAAACATTCAGGGCTAATTCACCAGTCACCGCAAGGATGCACATAAAACAACTGTTTTCTGTGTGTCCTATTCATACTGCAACACAGCCTGGAGCTGCACTGCAGTGAACTGCATTAAAATGCAAACATGCCTCTCATAAGAAATGCATCTATTCAGATCAAATATCCAATCAGATATAGTTGGAGGGTGAGGGGAGGTCCACCTAATGGCAATTTGTCTCCAAGTCACTCGCTCGTGTAACAGTAAACCATCTTGGTGGCTTAAGGACTGAGCTATCAAGATAGCCCAGTATACATATTAAAGGATCCACTGAAAGATTCAACTCTAAAATCCCATTAAGTGTACCCACAACCTCTGCCCAGTACCTCTGGAGTTTTGGGCATCGCCATAGTAAATGTATCAATGACCCCGGATTGCCACATCTGGAGCATGCCAAGTCAGTTGTTAAGTCAATATTAAACAAAAATTCTGGGGTCCTATACGCCCTATGCAATATATACAATTGTGTTAATCTAAATGAGGGTGAAAGAGATACAAGGGGAAGAGCCTGAAGAATCCTTTCCCAGACCTGGTCAGAGATAGAACCAATATCGCGCTACCATTTATCTCTAGGTGGACTGGACAATGAAACTTATTAGAAGTACGTTGTAATAGAGACTTATACGTAATGGATATTAGGCCTTTAGTAGCAGTTGCCTAAACCACTCTTTCCAAGACTGGGACCGGGGAAAACAAAAGAGAAGAAGAAGAAGAAAATTTGGCATATAAGAAATCTAGGGTTCAAAGAGAATTCTCTTACCAACTGATCAAAAGATTTTATACAATAAAAATCAATTGGTTAGTATAAAAAATCATGAATCTATACCTCAGGATGGTACTATAAAGTTACCCTTAATAATCGCTGTCAAGTTCTACATTTAACCCTTTAGGTGTAAGTGTATCAGTAAGATATATCCAGTGTGTTTCACGTTTATAAAGTTCCCTCACTATGTTAGAGCCTCTCCACGCTGGTTTAACCCGATCCACACCCCAACATTTTAAACCTTTCATTTCTAATCAGCTTTTAGAAGTGTTTAAGGGATTTGTACTGCAGAACTTGGAGCAGTTGCCCCCCAAGAAGAATGTTAACCCTAGATATATACAAGATGGAATAGAACTGTTGGAGAAAAGGAAGGATATAATAATAAGACCAGCAGATAAAGGAGGAGGGGTAGTTATCCTATCCAAAAGAGTTTTACCATAATCAGCTAACGGAAATGTTATCTGATGCAGAAACATATAAAAAACTGCAAAACCCTACTTTACAATATAGAGAGGAGTTGGACTAGGGCTTTAACTAATAAAGAGCGGAAATATCTGGTCCCCAGTAGTAGCCGTATACCTACTATATATACCCTCCCAAAAATACATAAAGATCCCCAAAACCCCCCTGCCAGACCTATTGTCAATGGTATACGATCTGTTACATCTAGGATGGGACAGTACTTGGATCAATTTCTCCAGAATAGTGTTGTAAAAATAAAGGCTTATCTTAAAGACACTAAAAACTTTTTACAACTTCTGCAGAGTCGAATTAGCAGGAAGAGATGAGGTATATTTAGTGACCGCAGATCTGTCATCTCTATATACAGTTATTCAGGATGAAGATGCTTTATTGGCCCTTAATTGGGCCTAAAGCCAAAGAGATGACCTCCCTTATACTCAGAAGGTTTTCTTACGAAAGGCATTCCATTTTTGTCTCACTCATAATTGTTTCTGGTATAATGGCAATTTTTTCTCCCAGAAGAGAGAAGTTGCTATGGACGCGAAATTTGCGCCCTGTATTGCAAACCTCTAAATGGGGTAATGGGAGGACAAATCTATTTTTGGAGTAAGGTGAGATGAATTGATGTTTTACAGACGATATATTAAAAACCCTTTCATGACTATGCCTATTTCTGACATTTGGTGTTTACAAGTTAAAATCCCTATTTTTTGCTAGAAAATTACTTAGAACCCCCAAACATTATATATATATATATATATATATATATATATATATATATATTATATTTTTTTTAGCAGAGAATCTAGAAAATAAAATGGCGGTGGTTGCAATATTTTATGTCACATTCTATTTGTGCAGCGGTATTTTGAACACATTTTTTTTGGAAAAGGGACACTTTCATGAATTAAAAAAAAACAAAACTGTAAAGTTATCCCAATTTTTTGGTATAATGTGAAAGATGATGTTACGCTGAGTAAATAGATACCAAACATGTCATGCTTTATAATTGCACGTACTCGTGGAATGGCGACAAAATTTGGTACCTAAAAATTTCCATAGGCAACGTTTAATTTTTTTTTTTACAGTTACCAGGTTAGAGTTACAGAGGAAGGTCTAATGCTAGAATTATTTCTCTCGCTCTGACGATCGTGGCGATACCTCACATGTGTGATTTGAACACCGTTTACATATGCGGGCGCGACTTCCGTATGCGTTTACTTTGCTGCGTGAGCTCGCGGTGACGGGGGCGGTTTGACATTTTTTTTTTCTTATTTATTTTATTTATTTTTATTTTATAAAATTGTGTTTTAAAAAAAAAATATTTGATCACTTTTATTGCTGTCACAAGGAATGTAAACATCCCTTGTGACAGTAATAGGTGGGGACAGGTACTCTTTAGGGAGGGATCGGGGGTCTAAAAGACCCCAAATCCCTCCTTTGCACTTCAAAGTATTCAGATCACCGAAAAGGGTGTATCTGAATACTCTATATTTTTTATTAAAACGGCGCCATTGGCAGCCGAGTAAACAGGAAGTGACGTTGTGACGTCGCTTCCGTGTTTACATCGAGGAGACTGGAATGAAGCCGTTTCCGGCTTCATTCCAGTGTGTCACTAGCTGCCGGAAGTTGCGGATGTTGGATCGGACCTCCCGATTGAACAGGAGGCCCGGAAAGAGCGGAGGGAGACGGCAGGAGGGGGGGCGTCTCCTCCCGCTCCTCCGGGATAACAACCGAGTGGCTTTTAGACGCATCGGTTGTTATCCTCGGAAAACAGATCGCCGGCTCTAAACAACAGTACCGGGATGATGCCTGCAGCTTCGGACATCATCCCGGTATAACCCTCAAAAGCCAAGTACGTAGATGTGCATACGCTTGGCGGGAAAGTGTTAATGATCTGTTTTTTACACGGGCAGGATCAGAAATATCGCTCCAACTGTTTATTGAGCACCTAAATACTAATAAAAACAATATCAAATTAACAAGTCAGTGGAGCAAAGATGAAATTAACTTCCTGGATGTTCATGTGTATAGACATAACGATAGGCTGGAGACAAAGGTGTTCTTAAACCTACTGACCGCAGTAGCTACCTAACCTCTAGCTTATGAATATTCCTAAAGGCCAAATCATGATGGTCAAAAGAAACTGTTCTACTGCCAATGATTTCATTGCACAGTCAGAAGTAGTGAAAGGAAGATTTGTAGATAAAGGATATAATCCACAGTATTTGGATACAGTTGTAGAGGAAGTACTGGCACTACCCCGTGAAAACTGCTTAAAGCGGAGCTGCACCCGCACAAAAAATATTAAAAGTCAGCAGCTACAAATAGTGCAGCTGCTGACTTTTAATAAATGGACACTTACCTGTTCCTGGTTCCAGCGGTGTAGGCAGAATGTGACGAGAGACCGCTCGTCTCTCGCTGCCCCGCCGCCATCCTCTGTTAGGGAATCAGGAAGTGAAGACGCAACGTCTTCACTGCCCGGTTCCCTACTGCGCATGCGCGAGTCGCGCTGCGCGCCTCTATTGGTCCCCGCTGTGTCCTGGGAACTGTGTTTCCCAAGACACAATGGGGCAGCTCCGGATAAGGGGTGGGGCAGCTCCGGATAGGGGCGGGGCAGCTATACGGAAGTGGGTGCAGATACCTGTATTATACAGGTATCTGCACCCCCCTAAAAGATGCCAATTGTGGCACCGGAGGGGGGGAGGAATCCGATAAGCGGAAGTTCCACTTTACGGTGGAACTCCGCTTTAAGTGATGTAGTACCTCGTAGGAATAATGACAGCCAGGAGTGGGGTTTTATTTCTGGTTTTCACTGGCAATACAAGGAGGTAGAATCGATATTTGAGGCCCATTGGCATATATTACTTTTGGATAAAACACTAAAACCTGTACTTCCAATTTCCCCAAAATGTATCTAAAGAAAGGCACCTAGTTTTGTGGATAAGGTGGTGAAAAAAGTATTGGACCCGCTTACTAGACAACCATCCTTTTGGGATAGAGACAGTTTCTTTGCGTGCAGGAAGTGTAGAGCATGTAGAGAGGTCACTAGACCAATGAGCAGTCTGGAGAGATTCACCTCCACTTCCAACAAGAGGGAATTCCAAATTAGTGAATTTATTACATGTAACACCACTCATGTGGTGTACCCTTTGGAATGCCATTGTGGGCTTATTATATAGGCCGCACAAAGAGACTTCTAAGGATTAGGATTGCCGAACATATATCAGTTTTAAAATGTTGGGGTGTGAATTGGGTAAAACCAGTGTGGAGAGGCTCTAACATAGTGAGGGAACTATCTAAACATGAAACACACTGGATATATCTAATTGATACACTTACAACTAAAAGGGTTAAATGTAGAACTTGACATTCATTGTTTTATCAGTGATTATTGAGGTGACTGTATTGTACCATCCTGAGGTATAGATTTATAAAATTTTATACTAACCAATTGATTTTATTTTATAGTGATTTTATAATTCTATTAATTGTATTACTATTAATAACACTATATGCATTAAGTGGTTTCAGTTTGTGTTTCATATATACTGGATCTATGATATGATTGATTAATGCATATACTGTATTGCCAGCAATGTTTGATTAATACTAGGTTGGCGTAATAAGCTTGTTGATTTAATCTCGCTTGTACGATTCATTTGGGTCCAAGTCATTTATTGCCATTTAATTATGTGTATATAGAATGATGATGAATTAGTATCTAATGATTAATTTTAGTCCAAATGAGTTTTAGGTGGTTATTGAATACTTGGACTCATTAGTTAGAAAATGTACTGATTACTGGTAATATGTTTGAGATCCGATCGCTTCAGTAGGTTTATCTGTTGCCTGTGTGTGAGGATATCGCCGCTAGCGTGCACCACTGTGAGTTGAAGTGGCTAGCACACCAAAGGGTTAATAGGCTGAGCGAAGGATCAATAAGTAGCCGGGACGTTGCACCGTGGGGTCACGCCCACAGACAAAGTCGTAATGACGAAACGCGCCTGGACGTGCGTGCATGCGTGTCACAGTCAGCGAGAGACAACCAGGGGGAATCAGCGCAGCTGCGTAAACTACACTGGCGGTTCTCTGTATCAGTGGACTGGTGACTACGTTTTGCATTCTATGCTCATAGATTTTACTCTGTTTGTAAGTGCAATTTTTAGGGGGTAGTGTTTTGCATTAAAAGTGTTAAACAGGATCACACTGTGTGGAATCTTTCTTTTTTATGATTGTCTATTCATGGAGTGATTTGCAGCCCTAACCAGACCTATATCTTGGATGACTTCCTTCTGACAAGGCTTGTGATTTACTGGTTTCTGGTGAGCTTGAACCCCTCGGGGAGTGTGACACACGCGGTGTGGACCTGGGTGTAGGTGCACGCTCATAATAATCTATTAGGACCACCGTCTCCCTTCAGAACTGTATTCACTAAGTGTCGTCCTTCTATCCCTATATGATCAAACATATAAATGGCGGTCATGTTTTAAATGGACTGACAGGAGTGCTGCTAAAGTATTGGATTTGTACAGTGTTTTAGGACTGGATTCTTTGCTATCTTTACTATGTTTTATTTTTCATAGTAGCTGCTATTGTTTTCAATTACTGTAGAGTTGTTTGTGTATACTGTACAACACTATTCATTGATTTTTGTAGGTAGACTGTTTATAATTTTAATAGCAATATAGCGTGAGTAATATATGTATTTTATTGTTAAACCTGAATTCTTTACTTAAAGCGGACCTTCAGTAATATTTTCAACTTTCCATCTATTAAACACTTCAGCCCTGGAAGGATTTACCCACATCCGGACCAGGCCACTTTTTGTGATACGGCACTGCGTCGCTTTAACGGACAATTGCGCGGTCATGTGACGCTGTACCCAAATGAAATTGATGTCCTTTTTTTCCTACAAATAGAGCTTTTTTTTGGTGGTATCCGAAAATAGAGCTTTCTTTTGGTGGTATTCGATCACCTCTCCGTTTTTTATGTTTTGCGCTATAAACAACAAAGAGCGTCAATTTTGAAAAAAAAAAATATATATTTTTTACTTTTGCTATAATAAATATTCCCCCCCCCCCCCCCCCCCCAAAAAAAAAATGTAAAAACACAAATTTCTTCCTCAGTTTAGGCCGATATGTATTCTTCTACATATTTTTGGTAAAAAAAAATCTCAATTAGCGTATATTGATTGGTTTTCGGAAAAGTTATTGCATCTACAAAATAGGGAATAGATTTATGGCATTTTTATTATTATTTTTTACTAGTAATGAAGATGATCTGTGATTAGCGGGACTGCGACATTGCAGCTGACAGATCGGACACTTTTGACACTTTTTTGGGACCAGTGACATTTATACAGTGATCAGTGCTATAAAAATGCACTGATTACTGTATAAATTACACTGGCAGGGAAGGGGTTAACACCAGGGGCGATCAAGGGGTTAAATGTTCCCTAGGATGGTGATTTCTAAATGAGGGGGGAGTGGACTGACAGGGAGTAGAGAGAGATCGCTGTTCCTAATCACTAGGATCAGACTATGTTACTCTACTCCCCTGACAGACCAGGGATCTGTTTGTTTACACTGGCAGATCCCCATTGTGCCTCTCTGTGAAGCAATCCCCCCGCCAGCGAATGGGCATGCGCGCGCCCACAGATGTCTGTGTACGCGCCCGACTTAAAGCGGTTCTGCACTCTGAAATTTTTTTTTTTTTTTTTGGGCTATATGCCTAGGGCATATAGCTCAATTGGGGGACTTACCTGTTCCATGTTCCATCTCGATCGCCGCCGGTTTTCGTCTTCATCTTCTTCTTGTCTTCTTCTTGTCTGCTGGGGTCCATCTTGCCTGTGGGCATGTGAAACCCCACAGGCAGTGTTGATGGCCCAGCATGCACCGCCGTTACTCGCGCGTGCGCAGTAACGGCACATCTGCCGACATCTCACGAGATTTCGGCAGATGCGGCCGAAATCTCGGGAGATTTCGGAAGATGTGGCCGAAATCTCGCGAGATTTCGGAAGATGCCCGCACTGACTCCTGGGATCAATGACACCAGATCCCAGGAGACAGTGCGGCGTGACGACGATCGACGCAGAGACCCCGCCCGCCGCCGCAGAGGGAGAAGACCGGAAGTCTTCAATTACAAGGTAAGTAAAAAAAAAAAAAAAAAAAACATTTCATTTAGTACTCTTTGCCTGATTTGGAAGGCAAAGAGATTTACTAAATGAAATGAGTGCCAAACCGCTTTAAATGGAGATTCGCCCAGGAGAGCCAACGTGCCGCAGTACCACTGTGGCGGCTGTTTGGGAAGTGGTTAAATCTTCTGCCCTTGTTGTTTTAACTTTGGATAGTAAAACATTTTTATTTCTGCCAGTAATTCCCTTATACAGCCCACTTCCTGATAAAAAGCCTAAGCTTATGACATCTCTAGCTAACTCTCGTGAGCGTTTGCCAGGAAGGGAGGGGGGGTGAGTCATTAGAGGGCCAATGAGAGCTGAAGGGCTTCAGAGCTGGAGGTGTGCCTTTGTGTGTCTGTGTAAATCCAGGAAGTGAACAGGCAGCAGCTTTAGTTGCCCACAGTTAAAATGGCTGCAGCCAGACTCAGTGGAGGGAGATTTCTGCAGCATATTTGGCAAGTCCAGAATCACAGTATATATAAAACAATAAGCAACGTGGTTGGAGGGAAGCTTCACAATCGCAAAGATGTTTTTATTACAAATTTAAACAAAGAATAAACCAAAAACAAAAATTTTATAATTAATCAGCGTTTCGGCTCAGTGGCAAAATTACTCATGACAATCGTTTCTACTTCTTTTCTATGAAATGTTGTAGCAATTGCTATGCTTAGCTACAAATCACTGTAGAAGCGTGATTTTAGCAAAGTGCCATTTAACCACTTCAATACCGGGCATTTTTACTCCCTTCCTGCCCAGGCCAATTTTCAGTTTTCAGCACTGTAACACTTTGAATGACAATTGCGCAGTCGTGCAACACTGTACCCAAATTACATTTTTATCTTTTTTTCCCCACAAATAGAGCTTTCTTTTGGCGGTATTTGATCACCTGTGCGTTTTTTTATTTCTTGCGCTATAAACAAAAGAAGAGTGACAAGTTTGAAAAAACACAATATTTTTAACTTTTTGCCTTAGTAAATATCCCAGTTTAGGCCGATATGTATCCTTCTACATATTTTTTGGTAAAAAAAAATTGCAATAAGCGTATATTGATTGGTTTGCGCAAAAGTTGTAGCGACTACAAAATAGGGGATAGATTTATGACATTTTTATTATTATTTTTTACTAGTAATGGTGGCGATCTGAGATTTTTATCAGGACTTTGACATTGCGGCGGACATATCAGACACTTTTGACACTATTTTGGGACCATTCACATTTATACAGCGATCAGTGCTATAAAAATGCACTGATTACTGTATAAATGTAACTGAATGGGAGGGGGTTAACACTAGGGGGTGATCAAGGGGACAGCTGAGGCTTCTGTGCACATCGCTGGATCGAGAGGGGGCTCAGGTGAGTATAAGGGAGGGGCTGTGGGGGGAGCAGCACACAGAAGGTATGCTTAAGCCTTTACAACCAGTGGTGTCGCTATGGGGGTGCAGGGGGAGAACAAACCTAGGTGACACCCGCCAGAGGAGTGACACCCCAATGGTGTCACACCCATCTGTGACAGCCCCCCAAAATTAGCCTGCCCAGTGCCCTGCAGGGCTCGTTCTACTATTGCTGCCCCTCTAGGTCGCTTTTCAGAGATGTTTGACAGGCTTGCAGAGGTGAAATTTCCCCTCCTTGTTGCCTTTTTAACCCTCAAAATGCTGCCACAATCAGTCGCAGGACAGCTGTGGTGCAGCCCTATTCACTTGAATTGGTCACGCTTGCCAGCAGTACCAACCACTGAATGCAACATGCCATTACATTTTGGCTGTACCTGCAAAGTACTAAGAAAAAATATATGATGTTCCCTGTGGGGTTTTTTTGCAGCAAAAAAGGACAATATTTTGGCAAAATCAAAAGGTTTTATTAGATGTAGTATCAAAAAAATCACACATGTAGATTTATATTGTTAAAATACGAGCTCTGGTTTACATTGCAATTTATCTGGCGAAAAAAGGTACATGCAAAAATCTGTGCAACAATGTATTACATTCACAAGATAATTGTAATCACCTGCAAAGTAAGGCATCGTGGCCAAGGTATGTGTACATTTCTGAGCGGCTGCATTTCTGTGTTTAGGTGGCCAGTTGAGGGGATCTCTAAAAATGTGGTTCAACTGCCTGCTTTTACTGACCCACAGCCATCCACGTGCAAGGGCCTTAACAATGGACGTCTCTTATTTGCTCCCTTTTGGTGCAAAAAAAAAATCTGTTGATCCTGTCTGAAATCCAATTAGCTGAGATTTCCATGTGATTTACTACAAAACAAAGTGCAGTGCATGAAAAAAAAAAATCTTAAAACAGTCCAATGAAAGTCCAAACAGAATAATGAAGACTTGAAGAGGACTAAGGGTCCCAGCAGGCACTAATGCGGCGTATACATGGTCGGAATTTCCGATGGAGCTTTTCATCGGATTTTCCGTGTGTATGCCCAATCAGTCTTTTTCTGTCAGAATTTCCGACGGACTTTGGATTGAGAGCCTGTTCTTAATTTTTCCGACGGAAAACCTTTCTATCGGATTTTCCGATCGTGTGTATGCAATTCCGACACGCAAAATTCCGACACGCAAAATTCCGACGCATGCTCGGAAACAATTCGACACATGCTCAGAAGCATTAAACTTCCCTTTTATAGTGCCGTCGAACGTGTTGTATGCCGTGGTGTTATCGACCGTCGGAATTTGGTGTGACCGTGTGTAGGCAAGACAGTTTGAGCGAAATTCCGTTGGAATTTCCGACGGGAAAACCATCAGAGCTTTTTCCGACGAGAATTCCGACCGTGTGTACGCGGCATAAAGACTTCCACGTGGCAGGCACAAATCAGGAAACAATGGTGACAGACCCCCCCACCTCCAGAGCACTCGCTTCCCTCACCTCTATTAATGGACCACTGAGCTAGTCAAATGCACAGGTCCCAAAAAAGGGTATATCATCCAGACAGAGCCGGGAACTCCACTCGATTTCCCCAGGGCGGGAATAAGGTGAGACAAGAAAATATCTAAGTGCTCACTGTTTGGCTAATTAAAACAGCTTTATTAATGCTAAAAAAGTTACTCACAAACATCCTTGTAACATTCTTGATGACTGTTATCAGCTCTCTGTGTGAACCACACAACACCTCCCCCTAATGTTATGTAAATGAGGAAAAAGGGTTCTGTAGTTCTAATGTGCAAGGGCGGATTTTGGACGAAACTTGTCTTGCATACACACGGTCGCACAAAGTTGTCAGAAAATTTGATCGTTCGGAACGAGGTGACGTATAAAATGTACGACGGGACTACGTAGAGGCCAGTAGCCAATAGCTTTCGTCTCCAATTTTTTTCTGAGCATGCATGGCACTTTGTGCGTTGGAATTCTCGGCACACGATCGGAAAAAGTCTGATCGGATTTTGTTGTCAGAAAATTTTAGATCCAGCTCCCAAACTGTTTCCGACAACATAGCCTACACACGATCGGATTTTCCGATAACATAATCCGATCTGACATTTTCCGTCGGAAATTCCGACCGTGTGTACAAGGCATTGGAACTGGTAAGCTGCAATATATTACATTTTTACTCTTAGATTTAGATAAGCTTTGAAAGGCTAAATGCCCTTTCCAACAACGAGAACGTAAATAGTGGATTATTTATTCAGTTGTATTTTGATGGAAAATTGAAATGGAATTGGGATTGAACAATTAGATTTCCACACTTATGGCTGGCTTTATCGTCTAAAATAAAAAAAATATGTCAATTCATTAAGCTGACCATACATGTGGAAATCCAATCAATATATTTCAGTTTCAAATCTGTTTACCAGATAAATTGAATAAAATGAACAAATCCACTATTTTCACTCTATTGCTGTGCAATGAAGTTGAAGAAATCCCAAATGAATATGGTGGAAAATCGATTTTTATTAGATTGCCGTTTTATTAGATTTCCATGTGAATGCAATTTTTCTTTTAATGTATTAAATTTGTCTTAATCGGGGAAGGGCTAGAGTGCCTCTACTCTGGGTGGAAGAAAACCTTTACAATATATTGAAGAGGCAGTGGCCAAGGGGTAAAATACCCCACTGGCCCAGTCAGCCCCCAATCTTAATTCCTGCAATTAATGGAAATATGGCAGTCAACTGATAAATGGGAGTTTTTCTTGATTCTTTTAATCACTTTGCTTTGTTGGCAGTCCAAAGGTGGTTGAAATTGGTAGGTCATACACCTACCAATTTCAACCACCTTTGGACTGCCAACAAAACATGACTCCTGTACAGGGCTGTGTTGTGGGAGGCGCCTCTCCTGCCTCTGAATCACCCAGACATTACATGCACTGTCCAGGACTGAGCTGTCAAAATGCTTGCAAGCTTTTTACATTTGCGCTCATTCATATTTGTAGCGCAAAAACGTAAAAAATACCGTGCTGTCCCTTTAAACAATATACACACCGGCCAGCACAGCAAAAAGACAATTGCAAACGGAAATAACAAATAAAAGTTCAGCGCTAGAAGAACGGTCTCTGAATAAAACCAAGACCGTAAAGTGATCATGTCAATCTCAAACGTGTGTAATAGACATGTAAAAAAACTAGGGCTGTTACTGATTAAAATTTTCGTGTTCGATTAATCAATTTTTTTGAAACCGATTAATCGACAAATTTTGATTAATTATAACGCATATACAGATCCAACTACTTTTAGCTGATCTCCTTGCATTGCAACTCTGCATTAGTCAGTGGTAAATGTTGTATACACTATATACAACCACCCGACACTAGTTAGTTTCCACAATCCATGACTTAACTTCACAGTTCACACAAATACCTTTTAAATTGAAACTGTAGCACTGACGTAAGTATTTTTTTCCCCACAGTAGCGTGACAATCCCTCCACCTCCGGTCTAACTAATCACTCTCACCTTATGGCATGGACCCCTGTGCAAACAGGTGGCCATGCAAGTGGGTATCAAAAGGGTTAACACGGACCATAAACTTCTCTCACATCTCCTTAGATCTCAGCAAGGACGCCAGGTCATGGGTAGAAAGAAAAGATCTAAGTGCTCACCTCTTAAGTATAAGATTAAATTTTTGTGTTCAAACACAAACTACTGACATAAATATGATAAAAACACAGCATGTAAAGCCGACAATCACGTTAGTTCTGTAGGGCAGCAGCGGGTGACGTCATGCGTAGCTCCTCCCCCGTATGCGTTACGATCAATCAGAACTTCAACGTCACTGGTCTCCTCCCCCCTTCCCTTCATTAGCAGACGGAGGCACTTGGGGAAGGGGGAGGAGTCTGGTGATGTCGATGTCTGTGACGTCACCGGATCTCCGACAGAACTCCCTGAAGACCCGGAAGCCGGCGGAGAAGTGAGTACCGATCAAAAGAATTTTGATCGATCAACAAAAATTAATCGATTAATCTAGGAATTAATCTTTAATTTCCACATCCCTAAAAAAAAACATAAATTTATTAATCCACAAAAAAATATAAGATGAACATAAAGTCCACAGATAGGGAAACCAAACGTGTGATGAGTCCAGACACATAAGCTAAATTCTCATAATATCCTCATGGCATCAAAGATGAAGATAGGTTTAAGGAAAGTTGCAAGTAGAATATCCACCACAAATTGGATGAAGGCTTACTGGAAAGCTTGGACTCAAAAGGACGTATGCCTGATGAGTCAACAAAGCTTAAGGTGAAGTACACCAAAAGATGAGGGCATCCATGTAGGCCACCTCTGGCTTAAAAGTCAGGTGTTCCCACGATCCTTCAGATGACTCTCAAGGGCAGTAACCCCCAGGGTAGGCAATCATAAAGCGGGGTGGATAAAGTTCTCCCATGTATTCATGTCTCTCTGCACACCACAGTGATTGTGATATTTGTAGCGCAACATTTTTTGAAAATACTTCGTACAAGAAACATGAGTCTAGTGCATTAATATAAATTGTAGTTAACCCTAATTATTTCTTTAACCCTAACATTTGTTGCTTGGGCATGTCCAAAGAGTGTTATAAGGAAGTGCCATACGAATAGAAAAGATTATTCATGGTACCTTTGTCCCATCAGGATATAAACAGAAGGGAAAGAGAGGCTGTATTCGGACTTTGATGGTACCGTATAATTAACCACTTCAGCCCTGGAAGAATTTACCCCCTTCCTGACCAGAGCACTTTTTGCGATTCGGCACTGCGTCGCTTTAACTGACAATTGCTCGGTTTTGCAACGTGGCTCCCAAACAAAATTGATGTCCTTTTTTTCCCACAAATAGAGCTTTCTTTTGGTGGTATTTGATCACCCCTGCGGTTTTTATTTTTTGCGCCATAAACAAAAAAAGAGCGTCAATTTTGAATAAAACGCATTATTTTTTACATTTTGCTATAATAAATATCCCCCAAAAAGATATAAACATTTTTTTTTCCTCAGTTTAGGCTGATACGTATTCTTCTACATATTTTTGGCAAAAAAAATTGCAATAAGCGATAATTGATTGGTTTGCGCAAAAGTTATAGCATTTACAAAATAGGGGATATTTTTATGGCATTTTTATTAATAATTTTTTTTTTTACTAGTAATGGCAGTGATCAGCGATTTTTATCATGACTGCGACATTATGGCACACATCGGACATTTTTGACACATTTTTGGAACAATTGTCATTTATACATCAATCAGCGCTATACAAATGCACTGATTCCTGTGTAAATGGCACTGGCAGTGAAGGGGTTAACCACTAGGGGGCAGTGTAGGGGTTAAGTGTGTCCTGGGGAGTGTTTCTAACTGTGGGGCGTTGCTACATGTGACACATCACTGATCTCTGCTTCCAATCACAGGGAGCAGAGATCAGTGACACTGTCACTAGGCAGAATGGGGAGATGCTTGTTTACATTAGCATTTCCCCGTTCTTCCTCTTTGTGAGACGATCGCGGGTATACCCGCAGGCCGCCTCTTAAAGGGCAACGTACTGGTACGTGACTCTGCCTGGACGTGCCCTTCTGCCGCAGTATATCAGATTCGGCAGACCCTCCAGAGAAAGGGGGACCTGGTTTCAGCCAGATGGTCCCATGTGAAGTACCTCAGTCCCCGTCTGGAGCCTAACGCCCCGGGGGATCAGGGTAAGGTCCATCCCTAGGGAGGACACCGTAACACCCGTTGCACGTTTTGTGTTTCACTCTTTATATGTGTGCACTTTTTTTGGCACCGGGTGGAGTTTTTGGGTGTGTTTCACACGCCACTGGCTTTTCAAAAGAAAAAAGATCTACATGAGGCAGTCGGCAAGCAGTTAATTGATATTAGACAGTCAGGAATAAAATTATTTGATATTAGACAGTGAGGAATAAAATGTTATTACAAAAGAGAATACGATAGCTCGTTTTACAAAAATAGATAAAAACAAATCATGACAATCAAGAAAATTGCATCCAATCTTTAACAGCTAGAATATCAAAACATCTATATTCTAGTTAGTCTACATGTTTCACAGACTTGGCCGCTTCTTCAGGAGTTTTTTATAGTTAGACGGTATGGAGGAGTGATTGTCACAAAAGTATACATATTATTTACAGGATACTTTGTATAAATACAACAAATAACATTGCATGTATATATAAGATATCTGTTGCAAAAACACCCACCATCCATACGTCTTACCGGAGGGTGTCAAAAGGCCAGAGGCCTGGCAAAGAGGCGACCCACCCTGGAGGGCAAGGGAGCTTTTTCGGAAGGCACTGAATACAGCTAATACTATCCTATTGAAAAAATTAGTAGGAAAGAAGAGTTGTCAAATGTATCCAAAATCATCCCTCAGGGTTGACAGTTAATACCTATTCCCACACTGCCTTTTTTAATTGTGATCACTTTTATTAATCATTTTTTTGTTACGTTGGTTTTTGTGAATAAAACCTTCCTTTTTGATCTGCACTATTAGAGTCCCCCCCTCCTTTTTTTCCTTCCTTCTCTATGGTTTGAAACATTTGGGGAGTACCTCATGGGAGCTTTCGCCACATCAGTTGTGGTGATCTGACATCAGTTCCAGCTTTTTCCGTCTTTTGATTCATCATCCTGAGCCTGCAGTTCCTGCTTCATGGTTGCTGGTCCACGTTCCATTCAAGTCGTCTATGGTTTGACCATCTGCATCCCTTCTGTGAAGTCGGTACCTGTTCCACGGAGTCCATCAGTCCATCTTGGGATGTCCAGTCTGCCGGTCTCCTTGAGCTTCTTTATGCCTGTTTGACTCCCTGTTGCCGACAGGGGGTCCACCAGTTCCGGTAAGCGCACATCCATTCCATATTCACTAAAAAAAGTGTTGTATGAGAGGATCCAGTTCAAGACAGCCTCGTTTTGACACCATCATTATTTTATTACTTTGGGACATTTGTATATCGATTGTCTGCACTATATTTGCATATTGGACAATTTATGTTCACAATTGGTCCATCCCAGGGAGAATATCCCATTGTTTTCACTGATTTGATCTTCTTGCTTTGGGCACTGTTTATTGGTTTCACATCTATTTACACAATTTAGCGCTACATTCTCACCCAGAAGCAATAGACTTGAAGCAATATACACCTAAATGTATCTGTAAAGTTACATACCTAAAAAAGGGGGGCCTTTGTAATTCTATATATACGACCATACAGGCTCAATAGGGTGTTTTGATTGGTCTCTAAATGGGAGTTATGTCTAAAAAAAGAGAGAGGGGCACAGCTCTATATATAGTGCACCATGTCTATATAGAATATACCCTTTTAGATGAGATCAAGATATAAGGCTGTACTGATCAGTAAGGCGTAAGTTCCTACAAAGGATGTAATAATATATAGTGTTATCAATATCTGGATCCACAAGAGTGCATGCATATTTCTATGTATACATCAATCGTGCATTGCACAGATTAACCTAAACTGATTTAAGTGTGTGAAAATTTCTTACCTTTGTCATTATTAGTTATTGTCTATACTTGCAGGGAACAACGAGCAATGTAGATCTCAGCCATATTTAGAGCTGCAGGACACAGTATTTTGGACACTATCCAAGGATAAATAATATATCCTGGGGACAAGTAAAAAGATAGATTCAGAAATAGTCCTTGAGCCAAAGCGTAGTCTGGGCCAGTAAATGCTATTTAAAAGCTTACCAGAGAGTGGACATGTGCAATTCGTTTAGTTCCTAATTCGTTTTATAACGAATTTGTCAAAATTCGTTATAAAACGAATTAGGAACTAAACGAAACTAAATTTCCGAATTTCCGAATTTTTCAATTTCCGAAATTTCACAGGACACAGGAGCGAGCGCTGCTCACTGTATCCAATTCAGAAAAGGAAGGGACCGGTAAATGACAGATTTACCGGCCCCTTTCTCAGCTCTCCATCCTGACACATCCCTCCAGCAGCCGGTGGGAGAGGAGGGAAGCTGGCTGCGGGGGACGAGGGGGGAAGACGAGGAGAACCTGTGGGGGGGAGGACACGGAGGGGGCGGAGAAGGACGCAGAGGGGGCGGAAGAAGGACAGGGGGCCAGAGGAGGAGGACACAGGGAACAACCAGGAATGGTCGGTGCGGCCGGAGGGACAGCTGTGAACACTGATCTCCCTGTATAGCTTTTTAGCCAACACCCACGGAGGGGAGAAGAGATGCGGCTGTCGGCTAAAAAGCTATACAGAGAGATTGGTGTTCACAGCTGGCCCTCCCGCCATACCGATCATTTCCTGCTGTAAACCAGGGAACCATTTAGGAAACGGCCCTGCAGCCGGGCTATCGGGAGGCGCTTGCGCATTGATCGCTGTAAAAGTGACAGCGGTCCCAAAAATGTGTCAAAACTGTCCGATGTGTCCGCCATAATGTCGCAGTCTCGATAAAAATCGCAGATCGCCGCCGTTACTAGTAAAAAAAATTATTAATAAAAATGCCATAAAACTAACCCCTATGTTGTAGACGCTATAACTTTTGCGCAAACCAATGAATAAACACTTATTGCTATTTTTTTTTACCAAAAATATGTAGAAGAATACATACCGGCCTAAACTGAGGAAAAAAATTGTTTTTTTATATCTTTTTTGGGGATATTTATTATAGCAAAAAGTAAAAAATATTGCTTTTTTTTTTTTAAATTGTCGCTGTTGTTTATAGAGCAAAAAATAAAAACTACAGAGTTGATCAAATACCACTAAAAGAAAGCACTATTTGTGGGGAAAAAAGGACTTCAATCTTGTTTGGAAGCCACGTCACACAACCGCGCAATTGTCATTTAAAGCAACTCAATGCGGAATCGCAAAATGTGCTCTGGTCTTTGGCCAGCAAAATGGTCTGGGGGTTAAGTGGTTAAATGGATGAGGAGATCTGTACGAAGGGGCGGGGGCGAGGTATAGGGGGGGAGCTATACTGGTAGAGGTGGGGGAGGGGATATGTACTGTGGGGGAGCTCAATTAACATGATGAAGCTGTACTGGGGAAAGGCAGGGGAGACATTGGGGACCCCATTCCCATCACATGGGGTCTTTTTATAATAATTATATATAGATACCTCATTTGCAGCATGACCGCGCAATTTTCATCCGAAGTATAACAGCGTTGAAAGGTGAAAATTGGCCTGGGCAGGAAGGGGGTAAAAGTGCCCTGTATTGAAGTGGTTAAAGCGGAGTTCCACCCATTTCTGTGTTTATTAAAAGTTAGCAGCTACAAAAAGTGTAGCTGCTGACTTTTAATAAACAGACACTCACCTGTCCCACGGTCCAGCGATGCGGCCGCGTGGAGCCTCGGTTTTCTCCTTCCCCTCTCCGTAACGCCGGCATTGTGTGGGCACCCAGCTGTGACAGCTTGTGGCTTCACAGCCGGGGGCGCACTGCGCATGCACGAGTCGCACTGCGCGTTCTGAATGGCCGGGCAATCTTCTGGGACCTGTCATGTGTCTCAGAAGATTGCAGGGAGGGGGGAGAGGAGAACTTGAAAAGTGGGAGCTGGGTACCTGTCAAAACTAGGTACCCACTAGACATTAGAAAATTCGTACATTCGGGAGGATCCGAAATACGAATTGCTATGCTTCCGAATTCTGTACGAAATACGAAATTTCGTTTATGATATTCGGATGCAAATTCCGTTACAACAGAAACGTGACTGGTGATAAATTGAAATTCATCATAACGAACATTCAGAATTGTTACGAAAAGTTAACGAACCTATAAGTTAAAAACCCAGGAAGTCAGCACAGCACAGGGATGGTGGGAGCCCCTCATAATGATAAATTCATCATCGCGAAAATTCGTAATTGTTACGAAAAGTTTACGAACCTAACGAAAATTCTTATTTATGCAAATAAATTTTAAAACGGAACGGAACTAAACAAATTTATTGACGGTGCATATGTCTACCAGTTTTTGTGTTAGTTTCATTCTTTTATATTGTTTTGTTTTTCGTGTCATTCGTTATGATCGCAATTCGTAAAAAATTTGTAAATTCATAAATTCGCAAATTCATAAATGTGAAAATCCCAAAATAAGAAAGAAAATCCAAAAATTTTGAAAGAATAACTAACTAACTTTAAAATTAAAATAAACTGAATATAAACAGCGCCCAGACTAGGGGGATAAAAACAAATAAATACCTAGGGGAAAAAAAAAAAAGAAGGAAACTAAGAAAAAAAGATAAAGAAAAATATAAATATATATTTATATTTTTCTTTATCTTTTTTTCTGTTTCCTTTTTTTTTTCCCCTAGGTATTTATTTGTTTTTATCCCCCTAGTCTGGGCGCTGTTTATATTCAGTTTATTTTAATTTAATATTTTGTATCTCCATTGACCGTTACCTTTTAGGTGTATAATAGCAGCCTTCCCTTTTCTTTTTATTATTATTATATTTTTTTATTATTATTATTTTTCTGTTGCTTTTGCTTTTTTCTGCTTTCTTTTTTTCTGTGAGCGCTGGGTTCAGAAGTAATTATTATTTCTGATTCTTGAGCATAATAGTTAGTAATAGTTGAGTTATTATTAGTTAGCTATTATTTAAAATTTTCGAGTTTTCGGATTTTCGAAAACCCAAAAATCAGAAATAATAACTAACTAATAATAACTCAACTATTACTATTAAATTATAGGTATTGGAATTTTCTTTTTAAATTTGGCTAATTCGGATATTTCCAAATGTATTTATTATTTATTTCAGGTACTTATATAGCGCCGTCAATTTACGCAGCGCTTTTACATATACATTGTACATTCACATCAGTCCCTACCCTCAAGGAGCTTACAACATAAGGTCCCTTATGCTGGCCATACATGGTTAGAAAATCGTTCAGAAAAAACTTTGCAATTTGAAAAATCAGCCAAAAGTGCATGCGAGAACGCCATCATTGTATCAATATATAGATGCCGCCCAATATTCAACATTTTATCGATCGATAACAACATAAACAGTACATTTGTCCTCAATCGATTATATGATCAGCGGAAATGATGTAGCAAATTTTCGACCTTTGAGAATCCTCCCACTGAAACCCGTAAGATATCGTTGCCGTGCACAACACATCTATCGTTGGAGGTGTCTATGTACAATATTTTCTATTTGCCGATGTGAACGAAAAGTCGATAACTAAAAAGATCTTTCTGTTCGTTGCTTGTTGAATTGACTTTCGGGGTTACATTTTAACATGCGCATGCACTGTCAATTTTTCGAACTAAATTTGTTGAAAAACTAATTTGGAACGAAACAAAATGCACATATCTGGTACCCACTCCCTCTAAAAAAAAAAAATGACATGCCAAATGTGGCACGTCAGGGGGTCAGGGGTCCTTAAAGCGGAAGTTCCACTTTTGGAAGTGGTGGGGGGTGCACCGTGGCCTCCTCGCCTTGGATTCTGGGGGGGTCCTTGTCCCAGCGCTGCTCCTGTACGTGGGATTCGTTACCATATCTTGGCTGTGTAGAATACAATGACCCCGATGAGGTCATACGTCTGAAGCTATCCCTCATGTTCCCTATAGATGGCAATCAGGAGACAACAAACTTCTCAACTTCCCAAACTTCTTTTCTTTCCCTAAACTTTTCTCAGTGTTTGTCCTGGGAGTTCCGCAGACAGCTGGAAGTGGGACCTTCACCCTGGAGCTGCCCATAGCATGGTCCTTCCAGGATCTCCTCCATCCTGATCCCTACACCCCCCCCCCCCCCACCTCCTCCTAGTCCCTATTCTTTTGCTGTCTTCAGAGCAGCTTTCAAGGAATTTGGACAAAGGGAGAGCCCTGATCCCACCTCCCTCCACTGACTTTATCTAGGAATGTGAAGTGACCCTAGGGTGACCTTGCTGGGAGTCCCTGAGTGGCACAATCTAGAAGGAGGGAGGAGGGTAGTGGGGGGGGGGGGATCTGTAGTCCTGTAGTCTGGGACTAGGACTTGATCAGCCATAGTGATCACAGAGGGAGGGGGGAAGGCAAGGCTGAAGATCTGCCGGAAATGTCTGCACGCTGCTGACTGCAGACACAGACAGGGGGACAATGCAGCTGGGTGACAGCTCTGGACACACTCGGGGGACCTTCTGCTCCTAGGATCCCGAATCGGGCGACTCGCTGCTCTTCTGCAATAACCCCCCCCCCCCCCCCCCCCCCAAACTCCACTCTTCTCCTCCTTCCAGGATCGTTACAATGGGGCTGCCTACTCTGGAGTTCAGCGATTCCTACCTGGACAGTCCCGACTTCAGGGAAAGGCTGAAATGTCATGAGATTGAGCTGGACCGGACCAACAAGTTTATTAAAGAGCTGATCAAGGATGGGAACATGCTGGTCGGGGCGCTGAGAAGTAAGTCAGAGACAAGTCCCCCCCTTCCAGCCATCTGCATCCCTTCCCTGCATGAGTTACATTGTTGCACATCACATTTCACACAATATTTGTCTTTTGTAGGAAGTTATTGTTATTATGTTGATCATAACACACGTTGCATGTTGTGGCATGTTGGATACATTCACATTTGTTTTTTATTATTACTATTATACAAGATTTATATACTTCCAGCACAGACTTTTATATTGCAAAGGAAGACAATATAGTATGCAGTCTATAGAAGTGAAATTCAATAGAAGAGGGCTGCTCCTAAGAGCTTACAATCTAATAGACTAGCCCGTTGTACTTGCTTTATTTAACCGCTTCAGCCCTGGCAGATTTTACCCCCTTCCTGACCACAGCACTTCTTGCGATTCAGCACTGAGTCGCTTTAACTGACAATTGCGTAGTCGTGCGACGTTGCACCCAAACAAAATTGACGTCCTCTAGAAATAGAGCTTTCTTTTGGTGGTATTTGATCACCTCCGCGTTTTTTTTTTTTTTTATTTGCGCTATAAACAAAAAATAGAGCCACAATTTTGAAGGGTTATGGTTAGGGTTTCCCCTTGAAGAACAAGGTTAGGACTCAGGGATTGGATTGGGAACTCCTCCAAAGGTCAAAAGTCAGCAGGCATGTCCCCAGAGGTCAAAGGTCAAGATGCATGGCTGACCCACCCCCCCACCAAAGTGTTCCGCCTACCCCAACTAAGTCGGGGGAATGAACAAGTTGGGGAATGAACAAGTCGGGGTAAGCGCTGTCACATTGGTCCCTACCCTTTAAGAAGCCCACAAACCAAGGTCCCCGACTCACATTCACATACTAGGGCCAATTCATTTTGGACAGAAGCCAATTAACCTACCAGCAGGAGCATTGCTAGGTCTACAAAAGATCTTGGGCTAGAGCCCATAGCAGCGTAGTAAAGAAAGTCATACGCTTGGGCGGGCATACACATGTATATAATATATATGTGTGTGTGTGTGTGTGTGTGTGTATATATATATATATATATATATATATATATCCCCAGAGAGCCTCCCCCTTAAATCGGGGTCCCCAGAGAGCCTCCCCCTTAAATCAGGGTCCCCAGAGAGCCTCCCCTTAAATCAGGGTCCCCAGAGAGCCTCCCCTTAAATCAGGTTCCCAGAGAGCCTCCCCCTTAAATCAGGTTCGCCAGAGAGCCTCCCCTTAAATCAGGGTCCCCAGAGAGCCTCCCCTTAAATCAGGGTCCCCAGAGAGCCTCCCCTTAAATCAGGGTCCCCAGAGAGCCTCCCCCTTAAAACAGGGTACCCAGAGAGCCCCAAAAGCCACCCCCTAGCGACACCACTGCCTACCAGCATGTCTTTGGAGTGTGGGAGGAAACCGGAGTACGCGGAGGAAACCCACGCAGGCACAGGGAGAACATACAAACTCCAGGCAGGTAGTGCCGTGGTTGAGGATTCGAACCAATGACCCTTTTTACTGCTAGGTGAGAGCGCTAACCACTGCACCACTGACACTATTTTGGGACCATTGTCAATTATACAGCGATCAGTGCTATAAAAATGCACTGATTACTGTGTAAATGTCATTGGCAGGGAAGGGGTTAAACACTAGGGGGTGATCAAGGGGTTAAGTGTGTCCTAGGGAGTGATTCTAACTGTGGGGGGGGGGGCATGAGCTACCTAGGACATGACAGTGATCACTGCTCCTGATGACAGGGAGCAGTGATATCTCTCATGTCACTAGGCAGAATGGGGAAATGCCTTGTTTACATAGGCATCTCCCTGTTCTGCGGCTCCATGACACGATCGCTGGGAGACTGGCAAACATCAAGTCTGCAGGTCCCGCGGGCATGGTCACGATGTACACGGCGGGTTCCATAAACCCCGCATTTGCGGTGCAGAAAATTCATTCATTCGATTTCAGCCCATTCATTTAGAATTTGGGGCTGAAATCACACCGTAGTGCATACACTACTTTTGGAAACTCGCTGCAACCGGAACACATGGTACTTCTGCGGGATCAGGTGCGGGCAAACGAACTGCGTTTGTAACCAGCATTTTGGGTGTCATTAACTTCAAGAGGAAGTAAACCCTGATGGGTTTACTTCCTCTTTGTTTCCCTGCAAAGGTAAAGCATAATGGACTACTATGCATCGCATACTAGCCCATTATGTGTCACTTAACTGACACAGGAGCCTGCGATGTCACCGCTGTCCCCTATTGCACGAAGTGTCCATTTTCCTTCCGAGTATCGCTGCTCTGGCGTTGTGAGTGGCCACAACAGCGATGACGTCACTCCGGCACATGCGTGCGGGAGCCGTAAGTAACAGCATCTTTGCCTTCACTCGCGGCACGTCCAGTGCGCCTGCTCCGTTGTCTATGGCGCACATGCGCTGTAGACAGCGGTGCTGCTATTTCTATAAATATCTCCTAAACCTTTAAGGTTTGGGAGATATTTCTTGGACCTACAGGTAAGCCTTAATCTAGGCTTACCTGTAAGTCAAAGTGGTCTGTAAAGGTTTACAACCGCTTTAATACTGACACCCATTACAGATTGCAACTGCAGTGCGCTTTGAACGTAGTGCTGGAAACGCACAGGGAAGGGGGGTTTCTGGCACCGTGTTCTAGTGTGAACCGGCTCTTACAGGCGTATGGTCTTTAGATATATATGAAGGAGATTTACTAAATCTGGTGCAGCTGTGCATAGTAACCAATCAGTTTCTAGGTTTTATTGTCAAAGCTTAATTTAACAAGCTGAAGCTTGATGCTGATTGGTTACTATGCACAACTGCCTCAGATACAGTGTTTACCAGTTTTAATAAAGCTCCGCCTCTATGTGCATACATTCATTCTATTGGCCAGAATGTTCTTTTTTTTTCCTAGCCACTATAATGAATTTCACACATATATACATTATAGTTACATAGGTTATAAAAAGGCATAAGTTCATCTAGTTCAACCAATAGTAATAAACGGTAAACCTCCGTATGCACAATCAGAGGAAGGAAAAAAAAACACACAAGGGGGTTATTTACGAAAGGCAAATCCACTTTGCACTGTAAGTACACTTGGAAGTGCAGTCGCTGTAGATCCGAGGGGGACATGCAAGGAGAATAAAAAAAACAGCATTTTAGCTTGCACATGATTGGATGATAAAATCAGCAGAGCTTCCACCTCATTTCAGATCTACCCCTCAGATTCACAGCCACTGCACTTCCAAGTGCACTTGCAGTGCAAAGTGGATTTGCCTTTCGTAAATAACCCCCAAAGCTTTATCCTATATGATCCTGCAGGGGCAAATAAATTCCTTCCTGATCTCCAGGAGGCAATTGGATATTCCCTGGATCAACATTATGTGGTTTTATTACATATACTGTATATTAGTATCCAGTTATAGTTTGTTCATTTAGCAATGCATCCAGCTCTTTTTTTTTTTAAAACACTCCACTGAGCTGGCCAGAACTAGTTCTGAGGGTGTCTGTTCCACATTTTCACAGCTCTTACTGTGAAAAAGCCTTTCTGTATGTATATGTGCTCGCCGCCGTCACCCAGATGGGTTAAGTATCGGTCTGACGGCAGGCAAGCGCGGGGGGGGGGGAGCGGGTTACAGTGGCTGCATATTATGGGCACAGGCTGCATACGATAGGCACAGAAGCTGCATATGCTGGGCACAGAAGCTGCATATGCTGGGCACAGAAGCTGCATATGATGGGCACAGAAGCTGCATATGATGGGCACAGAAGCTGGATATGCTGGGCTTAAAGGCTGCATATGGTGGGCACAGAGGCTGCAAAGGATGAGCACAGGCTGCATATGATGGGCACAGAAGCTGCATATGAGGGGCACAGAGGCTGCATATTATGGGCACAGAGTTTGCATATGATGGGCACATAGGCTGCATATTATGGGCACAGAAGCTGCATATGGTGGGCACAGAAGCTGCATATGATGGGCACAGAGGCTGCATATGGTGGGCACAGAAGCTGGATATGCTGGGCTTAAAGGCTGCATATGGTGGGCACAGAGGCTGCAAAGGATGAGCACAGGCTGCATATGATGGGCACAGAAGCTGCATATGGTGGGCACAGAAGATGCATATGAGGGGCACAGAGGCTGCATATTATGGGCATAGAGTTTGCATATGATGGGCACATAGGTTGCATATTATGGGCACAGAAGCTGCATATGGTGGGCACAGAAGCTGCATATGATGGGCACAGAGGCTGCATATGATGGGCACAGAGGCTGCATATGATGGGCACAGTGGCTGCATATGATGGGCACAGTGTCTGCATATGATGGGCACAGTGGCTGCATATGATGGGCACAGTGGCTGCATATTATGGGCACAGTAGCTGCATATTATGGGCACAGTGGCTGCATATGATGGGCACAGTGGCTGAATTTTATGGGCACAGTTTTGACATCTTGCTGTGTCTGTGCAACCACTGTGTCTACATCTACCTCTATAGGCTGCCTGTGTACAGCCTGAGGCAGGGTAAAAGTCTGCTTTAGGCTGGGTTCACACCATTGCGAATTGGATGCGGGATCTCCCCATCCAATTCGCAAAAGTAGATTTTGACCAGCTCTCTATGGAGCCGGTTCACATATCTCTGCAGCAGGTCCGGTGCGTCTTTTGGTCTGTTTCAGGTCCAAATTCAGCCCAAAATTCGGGCTGAAATCGGACCTGAAATGGTGAACCAACACGTATCGGACCCGTGCTGTGATCTGCATGCGGCTGATATGTGAACCGAGCCTTTAACTTTTATTATCATTTTTTTATTTTATTTTTTTGCAATAGGTTTTTATTTGACTTTTTTTGTTTTACAACATATGAGATAGGCTACACCAGTCAAAGGGCACATACCAACGATAAACAGATTGGTGTACCTCTAATTTGAATACAGGTGGTATGCATAATAGACAATATTAGAATGAGTAATAAAAGGAAGCCTTATTTTCAAAAGATGCAAAAAACCCTTGTACCTTTTTGTTTTTGGAAGATTGGGGAATCCTCATTCAGGTGTTTATTGCTGTGTTACTGTTCGGGAGATGTCCCCTCACTTCCTGTCTTGGTGACACCGAGGGCATTGCTGTGAGTTGAACTTCCTGTTTCTGGTACCAGTGACATGTCACCAGCTGCTCGTGGATTCTCCAAGGAAATCTATGAAGAATGCTCCCCAGAAGAGGTAAACAGGAAGTTTGGCTTTGTAATAGTGGGCTGTAAAAGTATGCAAGGAAATACAGCTTTACAGCAGATGTTTGCCCTTTAGTTTGCTAACGCATCACAAACAACTGTTATCATTTTGGTTTTTGTTGCATTTCAGTGCTGTAGATCTACTGCTGTCCATTTGCAGTCACCTACTATCTACATGTACTTCAGCTAGGGTTGCCACCTATCCAGGATTCACCCGCACAGTCCAGGTTATGAATCACGTGTCCCATTAATTTAATATTTGCCCTCTTCTGTAGCCATCCGCCCCTTACACGATATAATAATAATAGACCCGCCCCTTGCTTACACGCTATAACAGATCTGCCCCTTGGTTAGAGTAATAATAGAGCAGCCCCTTGGTTACACGATATATAACAATAATAATAAATGCGCCCCTTGGTTACAGTAATACTAGACCCGCCCCTTAGTTACACGTATAGAATATTTGAAAAAAAAGTCAGTTACTTTGCTGCGTAACTACTTACTTTTCCAATGTAGTAACTGAGTTACTAACGCAATTACTTTTTGGGAGAAGTCATTTGTAACTTAACTAATTATTTTTTTAAAGTAAGATGACCAACACTGGTATCCACGTGAGCATCACAACTGGACCACGAAGCAATGGAAGAAGGGGTCTTCAAGGTGGTAATTTAGCCTTCACATTCTCCAGATCTCAATCCATGAACAATCTGGGGGATGTGCTGGAAGAACAAGTCTGATCCATGGAGATCCCACTTCGCAATTTACAGGACTTAATTAATCTGCTACTAATGGCTTCATGCATTATACCACAGCATACCTACAAAGGTCTAGTGGAGACCATGTCTTGATTGGTCAGGGCTGTTTTGGTGGCAAAAGTGGGACCTACACAATATTAGGTGGGTGGTCATGTTTTGTTGGGTGGTCATAATGTTATGGCTAATCGGTGGTATATCTGTTCATAGTCACTTATCCTACTTGATGACACCATTCTGAGGGGTCAGTGAACTTTAGAATCTGTTTCTTGTTAAAGTGTATGGAAACAAAATGTAATTGTTTGCAGCCCAGCTGTCCTTAGGCCTCATGCACACTGAGTGTTTGCTTAGCTCCCCTGAACTCCTTTTCTCCTAGAAGGAGAAAAGCTGCTTAAAAAACTTGCCTAAAGTCGCGTTTTGCACGCGCGTATAGGTGCGTCAAGAATTTGAGTGCTCTTGAGCGTTCAGTGGTATTTACATATATAACAGTATACTTCACTTGGGTATTAATGCTCTGTCTCCATTAAGTCAACCTTCCCTACCCTTGGAGGCACTGAGGCCGGAGTGTCCATACCAGACACACTGTCATCAGTGCAGCTCACTATCCACAGGTTTAACATTACTGAGCTCCCTGCCCATCCACTGCACCATTTTAAGTAGAAGTCATTGGTGGGTGGCGGTTCTCCTGTGTTTTCTGGGTGTGCTCATTGTAGATATCATAACCCGATCACACACATGAGCTATATGAAATCTGCTTTGGTTTGTTGTTGTTGCCATGGCTTTAACAACGTGAGCATCATTACGCCACCTGACACTTATGCCCCGTAAACACGAGAGGAATTTCCTTCTGAAAAATCTTGGATGTTTTTTCTGACGGAATGCCGCTCAAGTTTGGCTTGCATACACACGGTCACACAAAAGTTCGCTGAACTTTTGACCGCCAAGAACATGGTGACGTACAACACTACGACGAGCCGGGAAAATTAAGTTCAATGCTTCCAAGCATGCGTCAAATTGTTTCCGAGCATGCGTCCATACAGACGATCGAAAATTTCCGATCGGAACTTTTTCTAAACGAAAAATAGAGAACCTGCTTTCGTGTGTAGGCAAAAGCCTACACACGGTCATACACACGGTCGCATTTTCCGACCAAAAGCTCTCATCGGTCTTTTGCTGGCCGAATTTCCGATCGTGTGTACGCGGCATTACAATACTGAAGCCACAGCAGAGCATAAAAAATAATGACAAAAAAGCCTTTTATCCTGAGATCTCCGAAGAGATTACACATAAGATCGCCCTGGAAGGCACTGGTGACGTAGCCTTCTCAGGTGGGAGGCCCTGGCTACATCACTAGCACTTCGGGGGAAACCGGGAAGTGATAAAAAAATGTGTACGTTCACAAAGATACGTTTTTAATTTGCATATGATTGCAAAGTATTTATAGATCAGCATGCAGAGCTGTCATTTTTAGGTTTGGGTGATAAGGTCCCTAAACCAAGGTTTCATATCCCAGCACTCCATCCATTTGAAAAGTAAAATAAAATGAACTTCATGTTCCAAGGTTTCGATTTTACTGAACCAACACCAAAAGAGAAGGTATTGTGCAAAGTTTGTGATATATAATGTGTGTGTGGATATGAACTTAGTCTGAAGATTCCATGAGGGATCGCTTTGTAGTGGTTTATGTGTCTGGATACTAGGACTATTATTTTGCTACTGTTCTAGAGGCTGGCAGATTCCTTACGTAGTACAATAATCATTCATATCCAGGATGCTATAAAGCTGTCTGAGGCTGTATAGGAGAGAGAAATGGCTCTCAGGATATCCTCCTTCGGTCAGGCCTCTGCTCATGGGGCAGCCGGGATACAATTACCAGACAAATGCAGATGTTGTGTCTATGGGTAGCCAACTTCTGGAAATCTCTGGTGCAAGCAAGCTAAATGTGTGCAGGCCTGAAAACAGAACATTGTATACTTTTTTTTTGCGTTTTGCTAGCTTTTGCGTTTTTTAGCTTTTTTTGGCATAACTATACTCCCACAAAAGCTTATGGCTTAAAAACGCTCATAAACGATGAATAGCCAAATTTTTCAATGTTTTCAGCTTTTTTCAGAGTTATGCCCCGTACACACGATCGGAAATTCTGCCAGCAAAAGTCCGATGTGAGCTTTGGTCTGAAATTCCGACCGTGTGTATGCTCCATTGGACTTTTGCTGGCGGAATTTCCAAAAACTTCTCTCAAACCCACTAGTTCTGGGGGGGGGGGGGGGTATGCAAGCCAAGCTTGAGTGGAATTCCGTCAAAAAAAACATCCAAGATTTTTCCGACAGAAATTCCGCTTAGCTAAAAAAACTCCTCTCAAACCCACTAGTTGGTTCAGTCAAAAAACGCTGATAACAGCTTATGTGTGCATGGACGTGCTGGGTTTACTGGCTGCGAAAAAAAATGCCTGAAGCCAAAAACAGCAGCTGTAAAAAGGTCCATCGCAACTAATGCCGCGTACACGCGATCGTAATTCTCGTCGGAAAAAGCTCTGATGGCTTTCCCGTCGGAATTCCGCTCAAACTGTCTTGCCTACACACGGTCACACGAAATTCCGACGGCCAATAACACCGCGACATACAACACGTTCGACGGTACTATAGAAGGGAAGTTTAATGCTTCCAAGCATGCGTCGAATTGTTTCCGAGCATGCGTCGAATTGTTTCCGAGCATGTGTTGGAATTTTGCGTGGAATTGCATACACATGATTGGAAATTCCAATAGAAAGTTTTTCCGTCGGAAAAATTAAGAACAGACTCTCAATCTAAAGTCCGTCGGAAATGCCGACAGAAAAAGATCGATGGGCATACACACGTTGGAAAATCCGATGAAAAGCTCCCATCGGACCGTTTCCATCAGAAATTCCGGCCGTGTGTACGCGGCAAAAGACTCTAAGGCTCCGTTTACACTATACCAACTCCAAAGTCGCACAACTTTCAGTGCAACTTTGGAATATGACTTTGAAGGGACTTTTTACACTCTGTGGCCTTGAAGTCCTATCAAAGGCGAACCAAAGTAGTGCAGGAACCTTTTCTAAGCCCCAGTTCATACTGCCACGACTTTGAATCTGGCATCCCTGCACAACTTCATCGCGGCTTGCATACAACTCCTTTAACAGAAGTCAATACAAGTCGTGCTGAAGTCGCACTAAAAGTAGTGCAGGAACCTTTTTCCAAGCTGGAGCGACTTGAATTGCACTGATTAGAACGGTTCTATTGCCGTTCATGGGGCGCGACTTGTCATGAGACTTTGAACTCTCGAGTCGCCTGACAAGTCACGCCAGTGTAAACCAGGGCTAAAGTTATACAGACTTGTTTAGTATCAGTTAAGACAGCTCTCATAGGGAAACATTGAACTTCACATGTCATCCGACTTGGGGTCTCAGAAGTTGGATCCTATGTTGCATCAGTGTGAACTGAGCCTAAAGTTGGGTTTCAATTGGTTTCTAACTGCTTAGAAGCACCTTTTGTTTGTATACATTGGAGGACTGGCAGACTGCCAAGATTTTGGTACAATAGAAAAAAAGCTTAGATTTCAGTGCCTCTGTTGAGATTTGAAGATATATTTCTTCACAATGCCTATAGCTACATAGATGCATGATGGTTTGTTTTTTTAGTAATTTTACTACTTGAACAGAATATTCAAATACTTTAGTCTGAACGGTGTGGGTAGAGGGAGCAGAACTGTGAATTCATGCTTGTAATCTTCAACAGCTATACTTTTGTGTTTACGTCACGTGAAAGCTGAACTCCAGGAATTTAAAAAAAACACTGTACTGCCAGGGCAAAGTGCTCCTCAAGTCTATAGGGGCAAGAGGAATAAGTTCTAGCACTAACCTTATTCCTCGCTCTGGCAGGCTCCCTCTGCTATCTGAAGCTCCATTCAGTGGGTGAACCCTTGCCATCCTCATGGCTCTGCATTGGTTTTCGTGCAACTGCAGGCCAAAGCACTTTGGAGAAGAGGCTTCGGGGGAATTGTGCAACCTATTCCTGTATCCCTACATATAGTGAGTATTTACCTTTTGCAGTGCTGTCCCCCCCCATCCTGAAAAGGTATTCTGTATGCAAAGCTTTAAGAATTAACATGGTTTTGTTATTTTTGTGTCATTTTTGCTATTTATACAATTAGTGATGCGACTAATAGGCCTTAATTTTAGTTCAGCTGTTCGCACTGTGGTTTACCTCTTCAGGTTCAGTGTTTTGTCTTTCTTCGCTGTGCTATGTAACAATAGATTGCTCTGTTCCTGCTAATTACCTAGTAGTTTCTTTAACCTAATTAGCATGAGTCAGGCTAATTAATTAGATAACACAAATTACCCATGATATGTTCTCACCAACCGAGGCCTAACTGCTTCCTGAACCTCCTATGGAGATAGCCGCTACAATTGGAGATGCCACACACAGAACACCGCACAAATACTGACTTCTATCCCTCTAGACTCCGGAGACAGAACCATATTAGCTCAATTGCACAAAGTAAAAGCTGTGTTCTGTAGCATATAGTGAACCTGGAGTAAAAGTGGGGGTTTTACATGGGGCAGTTATACAGGTATGGAAGGCAAAAGGTGTTATCAAAATGATTTCTTTTCTTGGCTAACTAGAAATATTTAAAATGTAATGTTTTTAAAATCTCCATTTTGAATAGCCTTAAAGGGGAAGAAAGCACTAAATATAGTTTTTCCTAAAAACATTCCCTCCCCCTCCTCCTACCTATCCTGCCCAACAGTTTTTTTTTTCTTAATGGGAGGAGCCCGGAGGGTATTTAAGCAGCCCAAAGGCCGCTGGTCTCATTAGTCTTTGTCGGTTTCCTGTGCGTGATATCTGATACGTCAGACATCTAGGACCGACTCGTTCGAGACAAGCGCTGTTGGTGCCGGTTCGTGAGCTCCGTTTTCGTCTGTCCGTCTCCTCTTGTTGCAGTCCCGCGTCCGTGGTCGTAAGTCGTGTTGTCCCTTCGTGTCGCACTCGTGTCGCCGAGTCGCAGTTTCGTACAAAGAGTTTGGTTCGGCTGTCGCAGGTAGGGCTTCGGCTCCCATGTTTTACGTTCTCATGCACTGCTTATCATGTCACTAAACTGTGGTCTGCGTAGCTCACGAACCACGCGCTGCTTGTCTCGAAAACTAAACACTTACTCGCACGTTTTTGGTTGTACACGATCGGGAGCCATCTAGCGGCACGCACATTCAGGGCCGCCCGCCACTACATTCCGACCGATGCCGCATCCGGCACTCAAGGGTTCCCCTTTCGCGGTCGTGCTACGCAGTCTTCGAATCGTTCAAACGTGACTCATGCACGGGTGCCGTTCGCACTCACACGTATCGTTCATGTCCTGCCATCATTCGAATCGGTGGCGCCAGCGAGCGTGCCGAATCGCTATTCACATTCCAAAGCACTGTTGGCATACTAATTGTACAAATCACTTCGACCGTGTCGAAACATTTCACGTGTTAGCATGACAATCATTTCATCATTTCAAACGTGGCCAACGTATCAGGCCATTCGGTCATGCTAAATCATTTCGCATCAGTTAAAACAGGGTGTTCATGCCATCGCTTCCATCCTGGTCCGGTCGCATCCACGCATGCTCCGATCGGGGCGATCCAAATGCAAGACTACCCGGCCTCATTTCGATACATGCGCCAAGGGCAGAATCACATCACTGGTTGCGTACGTTCTTGATTCTTGCCCCTGTCATGGTATATCATTTCTGTCACCTTACCACGCCCGGCTTGTATGCAGTCACTTCCCTGCACTGATTCGGGTCGGCGTGCCCCAGGCTGGCCTCATTTCAATACATGCGCCAAGGGCGGAATCGCATCACTGGTTGCGTACATTCCTGATTCTTGCCCCTGTCATGGTATATCATTTCTGTCACCTTACCACGTCCGGCATGAATGCAGTCACTTCCCCGCACTAATTCGTGTCGGCGTGCCCCAGGCCCGGCCTCATTTCAATACATGCGCCAAGGGCGGAATCACATCACTGGTTTGCGTACATTCCTGATTCTTGCCCCTGTCATGGTATCTCATTTCTGTCACCTTACCACGCCCGGCATGAATGTAGTCACTGCTTCGCACTAAATTCGTGTCGGCGTGCCCTAGGCACGGCCTCATTTCAATACATGCGCCAAGGGCGGAATCGCATCACTGGTTTGCGTACATTCCTGATTCTTGCCCCTGTCATGGTATCTCATTTCTGTCACCTTACCACGCCCGGCAGGAATGAAGTCACTTCTTCGCACTAAATTCGTGTCGGCGTGCCCTAGGCACGGCCTCATTTCAATACATGCGCCAAGGGCGGAATCGCATCACTGGTTTGCGTACATTCCTGATTCTTGCCCCTGTCATGGTATCTCATTTCTGTCACCTTACCACGCCCGGCGTGAATGAAGTCACTTCTTCGCACTTAATTCGTGTCGGCGTGCCCTAGGCTCGGCCTCATTTCAATACATGCGCCAGGGGCGGAGTCGCAGAAAAAAAAAAAAAAAAAAAAAAAAAAAAAAAACTTTGATTCTTGCCCTTGTCATGTTATAGCATTTCTGTGTCACCTTACCACGCCCGGCGTTAATTGGTCACCCGCTTGTACGAATTCGCGCCGGCGTGCCCTAGGCCGGCCGCATTTCTACAAAAAAAAAAAAAAAAAAAAAAGGGGGGGGAGCTTGGAGTCGGGCCCGGTGGCAGCTGGATGTCACAGTTCGGCCTCAGCGTACCTAGGCAGTCGGCCTAGTTTCATGGTGGCCTCATTCGGTACGGGCTCCAGAGTCCGGCCCACAGTCACCCCCATACGGTACGAACGGGCCGGGCCCTGTCACGAGAAGTTCATTCAGTTAAGGCAACGTGTCAAGTCAGTCGTTCGTGTTGTCATCTGCCATTTGATCCCATAGCGATCTCGGCAGTCGACTCAAGTCACTATCGCCTGTTGTTATCATCTACGTTGGGTTCCGTCGCTCTGGACGGCAGCAGTTTTAGGCTCTTAAATAGGTACCTTTTCTCACACTCTCTCAGGTCAGTCGGATTCAGTAGGTCCACCTGCGCCAACTTGATCAGAGTTCCAGCAGGTAAAAAAAAAAAAAAAAAAAAAAAAAAAAAAAACCCACAGGGGCACGGGGGGCTCCTGCTTTCTTGTGGCAGGTACGTATATCATAGGTGACACGTCCAAACTCATTTCTTGTCACCTTTTAGGCCCAGCCTGCAGACACGTGACCAGTCTACCAAGTAACAGGTCTTGGCAGCCGCCATGTCGTCAGTTGGCAGCGATGACCTCACCACCCCGCTATCTCCGGCGTCAGCCTCCGAGGCTGGCAGTGTCCAGTCTCTTAGGGCGTGGACAATTCCCAGGCTGTCCGCCGAGCTGAGACGCAGAGGGGTACCCTTCTCGTCCACGGCCAGGAAGGCGGAGCTATTCAGGCTTCTCTTCCCACCACCGGCCGCAGCAAGCCCCAGCAGCCAGCAGGCGTCTCTGGAATCGATTTCAGCCGCCGTTGCCCAGCTACACACCCTCGTATCTTCCCTGTCTTCCTCAATCGTGGAGGTCCAGGACAGGGTGTCTCGTCTAGAGGCCAGCCCGGCTGCCACGGTTCCGGACCCCGCGGTGGTCCCAGCCATCAGTGCACCGGCCGCAGGTAGTGAGCTTGCCACGCCTACCGTTCACCCTTCCCACCTGGTGCCACCCAGCGTAAGGAAGGACATCCTAGAGGGCAAAGACGTTAATCTGGCCTCACTCTTGATCTCGGTCCATGACTTGGCCGAGAACAAGGCCTACACCTGGGGGGATGTCTCGGTGGTGTTGAAAGCGAAGGATCCGAGGCTCAACAGGAAGCTCACGGTGCCCGAATTCACGCTCGCTTTCGGCATGTTTAGAGACGTGCTGTGCTCAGCCTCCCCCGGCAGACGGGAAGAGCTGGACCTCTACCTCCATTTGATCGTAGACCTGGGCCACAAATACGGTGGCTCAGCGTTCTACGACTATCATCGGTCCTTCTCGGCCAAAGCCGCAGCCAGATTCGCACAGTTCCATTTGCCAACGGACTGGAGCGTAGTGGACACGGAGTTGTTCTGCCGCCACTTCGCGGGTCTTCGCTCCCCGCTATGTGCTGTCTGTCAGTCAGCGTCCCACACCACGGTCTGGTGTGCCAACATAGCCTCTGTCCATCCGATAGCTAGCACGGCCTCTACCAGCACGAGCCAGGCTCAGCAGGCCCCGGCGCAAGGGCAAAAGCTGGACAAGTTGGGACGTCCGGTGCGGTTGATTGGGGGAGCCGCCATTTGCAACAATTTCAATTACGGCTCCTGCAACTTCAGCCAGTGCCGGCTCTTGCACGTTTGCACCCTATGCCAGAGGGCGCACCCCAGGATTCTATGTGAGGTCAAACAGAAGAACCACGATTAAGCCGGGTCAATGCCCTTTGGCTCGGTGTTTACTTGACCTCACACCCCACTCCGTCACTCGCCAGCTACCTCATCCGGGGTTTCACCGATGGGTTTCATACCGGGCTCATCACCCTGCCCCACTCCACCCACGAATGTCCGAACCTACGCTCAGCAGCAACAGATGTGCCAGCGGTTGACGTCCTTCTGCAGACGGAGTTGGGTCGGGACTTCTTGATAGGCCCGTTCAGTCAGTCCCCCTTTAACATCTGGAGGGTTAGCCCTATCGGGCTTGTACAGGGAATATTTTTTCAAATAAAAACGTCTGGTGTATGATCTGTCAGCGCCTCATTCTTCCGTCGCTCCCAGTCTCAACTCGCTCGTCCCCTCATCAAGTGTAGGGAGCGATATTGTTTCGCGACCAATTTGACCTTCGGGTCTAAGAGTAGCCCTTGGGCAGCCAGGGCAGATCTGGCCATGGGGGAACACTTTCCTGGTAATTGGAACGGTGTGTCCCTGTTCATCCCAGTCGTGTCCACGCAGTCACCTCAGGTGGTGACCGATGCGGCGACATCCACAGGATGCGCCGCCATTTTTGGCCATTTGTGGTTCGCCGCCCCTCGGCCTCCTCAATTACTAGCCACGCCAGGCTTCACTACCACGTCAGCCCTCTTTGGGCTCTTCCCCATCGTAGCAGCCGCTCACCTATGGGGTCACCATTGGTCTGGACAGACTGTGGCTTTCACGACAGACAATCAAGCCACAGCCAAGATCATCAGCAAGGGCAGGCCTAAATCCAGGCCCGTCATGTCCTTCCTCCGCAGACTGGTCTAGCTATCCCTACAGCATCAGTTCAATGTTTTCTGCTCATTCATTCCAGGGAAATTTAACTCAGCGCTTATTCTCATTCTCACCTAGCACTGTCACACAGCACGATACGCCAGTACGTGGCCGGGGTGCCGCTCTACTTGTCGCTTCAAGACCCCGCGAGGCCTTCGGTGTTCTCCTGCCACGCAGTGAGGGCTCTACTACGGGGAGTGCAGAAACACCAGCCGCCAGTCAGCCCGAAGCGGCTGCCTACCACGGGGGAGATCTTCAAGGGAATGTCTGACATCCTGGATAGGTCCCCTTTCGGTCTCCTCCTCAGCCCGTCCTGCAGGCTGCGATACACATGGCATTTTTTTACGGGTTCTACGGCCAGCGAGTTCACTCGCAGCCACCCAGCCGGTCCAGCCTTGCATAGAAGTAGTCTCTGCCGCCACCAGGATCACTATGTCCTTCACTTGGCGACATCCAAAACTCAGCAGCGAGGTTCCGGAGTAGATGTTCACCGGTACAGGTCTCACAACAACTGGTGCCCAGTTGCCGTGTTAAACCGCTTAACGGCACTGCTATCCGACCGCCCAGGGTCCAGTCCGCTTCTACCCTTTCCGGTATAACCCCTCAACTCATCGCAGTTCGTGGAACATGTCCGGGTCCTTCTCAGCAATCTTCAGTTGGACCCCAGCCAGTACTCCGGGCATTCATTCCGGATTGGGGCGGCCACGACGGCCTCAAGACAGGGGGTTCCGGACCATGTGATCAAGGAACTGGGTCGGCGGAAATCGGCCTGCTTCACTCGCTACATTCCTGACCCTCAGTTAGAGATGGCTCAGGCCTTTGCTCGTCTTAATCAGTGACATTACCTTTAATAAATAATTATCCCCTACCTGAAGGTTTTTGCCCCCTTATTTTGGTGTACCATACAGTAGACCAAGGCACACTTTCAGGTCTATTTCATGTTGGTGAGTTTTGTGTTGTTCCTATATGTCATCTTTACTCATGTCGTCCGTAGGGCTCTAGACCATAAATTGGAAGGCCGGGTACCGGCCTGAAGTTATGGGAGGAGCCCGGAGGGTATTTAAGCAGCCCAAAGGCCGCTGGTCTTTGTCGGTTTCCTGTGCGTGATACCCACCCACCCTCCCCTTTTAAAAGCCTCTTCCAAGTATTCTTACCTCAGACTGAATACTCATTCCACATTATTCCATAACTACTTCTTATCATTCTTTATCTAAGGTATGCCCCCTTATTTTGGTGTACCATACGGTAGACCAAGGCACACTTTCAGGTCTATTTCATGTTGGTGAGTTTTGTGTTGTTCCTATATGTCATCTTTACTCATGTCGTCCGTAGGGCTCTAGACCATAACTAATAGAGCAGTGTGTTTAAACAGCTATGAAGAGAGTTAGGCATACAGTCGTAGAATTAATGGAAAACAGTGATAACAGCTTATGTTTAGGGCAGTTGTGTACAGTGTGTAATAATTAATTTATATACAATTTTTATGTTGAAAGTGTAGATTTTATTTGAAAACACTTTTACATAAACTAGTTATTAAGAAATGATGTGATTATTGCTTCCCAGCTACTTAAGTTCACAAAGGTGGACAGTTCCTTTAAGCCCTGTATTACCACATCCATACCACAAAGGGCTAACAAAGCCAGGGTTTGTGACTAGGCGATATACCTCTAAAGAAATGTTTATTTTTGTTACATCATGTCATCTTGTTTTATGACTGAACGCATTTCTCCGTGGAGCAGATGTTTACAATTTACCTAATCAGATAGTTAGTATCCAGCTAACCCACTGTACCAGATTGCAATATACACAAAAGAAACCTCTTACCTAAATCCAAGGTAAATCATATCAGATGAATCACATTGTGAGGCTTCTGACAAAATCTGGTTTTCATCTTCTGAATTGACCAAAACGAAGTAAGATGGAGTTCAGTTTATTGAAACAAGCCTCTGAGCTAAGGCCTCTGGGAGTTTTATGAAACTATGCCATTTTGAAATGAAACTATAGAATTATACAATTATTTAAACAATTAATCACTGAAGGCTGTGACCATTTAAATAGATACTGTCATTTATTTAATTCAAGTGCAACTTGACCTTAAAACTCCCCCTCCCCCATGAAGGTTTCCCCACAAATCTATTCCTTTGATGACCTCCCACTGCAAGAGTCTACCCTGGGCAAGCTCCAGTATCAGATGGTATTGGAGATTACTTAGGCACAACATTACTAACCCAATCACATGACGGTGTTTAGCCTGAACGTCCCTCTCTCCGTTGTCATCCCCCCTCTCTCCAGGTTACCCGCTCCTCCTCCCTCGGTCCGGTGTCCTCCTCCTTCTCAGCGGTGTCCTTCTCCAGGTCCCCGGCTCCTCCCTCTGTCCAGTATCCTCCTCCCTCTCAGCCGTGTCCTCCTCCCTCTCAGCCTTGTCCTCCTCCCTCTCTCCGGTGTCCTCCTCCCTCTCTCCAGGTTACCGGCTCCTCCTCCCTCTATCCAGTGTCCTCCTCCCTCTCAGTCGTGTCCTCCTCCCTCTCTCCGGTGTCCTCCTCCCTCTCTCCAGGTTGCCGGCTCCTCCTCCCTCTGTCCGGTGTCCTCTTCCTTCTCAGCGGTGTCCTTCTCCCTCTCTCCAGGTCCCCGGCTCCTCCCTCTGTCCAGTATCCTCCTCCCTCTCAGCCGTGTCCTCCTCCCTCTCAGCCGTGTTCTCCTCCCTCTCTCCGGTGTCCTCCTCCCTCTCTCCAGGTTACTGGCTCCTCCTCCCTCTGTCCAGTGTCCTCCTCCCTCTCAGCCGTGTCCTCCTCCCTCTCTCCGGGTTACCAGCTCCTCCTCCCTCTGTCCAGTATCCTCCTCCCTCTCAGTCGTGTCCTCCTCCCTCTCTCCGGTGTTCTCCTCCCTCTCTCCTGGTCCCGGCTCCCCTGTGTTCTCCTCTGGTCCCCCCCCCTCGTCCCAGCCCTGTCAGGATTGAAAGCGGAGGAAGGAGGAAGGAGCCAGTAAATATTTGATTCACCAGCTCCTTCTTTTTCTGAATGAACAGAATCAGTGATCACTGACTCTATCCATTCATAACTGAAACATCATAGTTACATAGTTAGCTAGGCCGAAAAAAGACACAAGTCCATCCAGTTCAACCATTAAAAAAAAAAGAAATAATAAAATAAAAATAAAAATATCGTACAATCCAATAAACCCCATATTATACCCACAGTTGATCCAGAGGAAGGCAAAAAAAAAAAACCAAAAGAGCATGCTCCAATCTGCTACAGCAGGGGAAAAAAATCCCTTCCTGATCCCCCGAGAGGCAATCGGATTTTCCCTGGATCAACTTTACCTATAAATGTCAGTACCCAGTTATATTATGTACATTTAGGAAAGTATCCAGGCCTTTCTTAAAGCAATCTACTGAGTTAGCCAGAACCACCTCTGCAGGGAGTCTATTCCACATTTTCACAGCTCTTACTGTGAAGAAACCTTTCCGTATTTGGAGATGAAATCTCTTTTCCTCTAGACGTAAAGAGTGCCCCCTTGTCCTCTGTGTTGACCGTAAAGTGAATAACTCAACACCAAGTTCACTATATGGACCCCTTATATATTTGTACATGTTGATCATATCCCCCCTTATTCTCCTCTTCTCAAGGGTGAATAAATTCAGTTCCTCTAATCTTTCCTCATAGCTGAGCTCCTCCATGCCTCTTATCAGTTTGGTTGCCCTTCTCTGCACTTTCTCCAGTTCCCCCGATATCCTTTTTGAGAACTGGTGCCCAAAACTGAACTGCATATTCCAGATGAGGTCTTACTAATGATTTGAACAGGGGCAAAATTATATCTCTCTCTCTGGAGTCCATACCTCTCTTAATACAAGAAAGGACTTTGCTTGCTTTGGAAACCGCAGCTTGACATTGCATGCTATTATTGAGCTTATGATCTACCAAAACCCCCAGATCCTTCTCCACTACGGATTCCCCCAGTTGTACTCCCCCTAGCATGTATGATGCATGCATATTCTTAGCCCCCAAGTGCATAACTTTACATTTATCAACATTAAACCTCATCTGCCACATAGTCGCCCAATTAGACAGAGCATTGAGGTCGGCTTGTAAATTGGAGACCTCCTGTAAGGACGTTATTCCACTGCATAGCTTGGTGTCATCTGCAAAGACAGAAATGTTACTTTTGATCCCAGACCCAATATCATTTATAAAGATATTAAAAAGTAAGGGTCCCAGCACTGAACCTTGGGGTACACCACTGATAACCTTAGACCAGGGGTCTTCAAACTTTCTAAACAAAGGGCCAGTTTACTGTCCTCCAGACTTTAGGGGGGCCGGACTGTGGCCAATTGGAGTAGAAAAAGTCATTGGGCGAAATTGTGCCCCATCGTTAGGATCATTGGGAGGAATTGTGTTCCATCAATGGTGTCATTAGGCCCATTGTTGATGTCATTGGGATGCATTGCGTCCCATCATAAGAGTCATTGGGCCCCGTTGTTAGTGTCATTGGGAGAAATTGTGTACTATCATTGGTGTCATTTGGAGGAATTGTGTCCCATTATTGGTGCCATTGGCCCTCATTGTTGGTGTCATTAGGAGGAATTATGTGCCATAATTGGTGTCATTGGGCCTGATTGTTGGAGTAATTGGGAAGAATAGTGCCCCATCATTTGTGTCATTGGGAGGAATTGTGCACCATCTTTGGTGTCATTGGGAGAAATTATCCCCTATTGTTGGTCTCAGTAAATGAAATAGTGCCCCAAGGGCCTGATAAATATAAGCAAAGGGCCGCATCTGGCCCCCGGGCCGCAGTTTGGAGACCACTGCCTTAGACCATTCAGAGTAAGAATCTCTAACCACAACTCTCTGAATTCTGTCTTTTAGCCAGTTTTCTATCCATTTACAAACCGATATTTCCAAGCCTGTAGACCTTACCTTGCACATGAGCCGTGTGTGGGGAACTGTATCGAACGCTTTTGCAAAATCCAAGTATACCACGTCCACAGCCACGCCTCTGTCCAAGGTTTTACTTACCACCTCATAAAAAGAAATGAGGTTTGTCTGACAACTTCTGTCTTTCATGAATCCATGCTGTCTGTTGCTTAAAATGTTTTTTTCCAGCAAGAACTTGTCTATGTGGTCTTTTATTAATCTCTCCAGTATCTTCCCAACTATAGAAGTTAAACTAACAGGTCTATAGTTACATGGTAAAGACTTTGTTCCCTTTTTAAATATAGGCACCACGTTCGCCCTGCGCCAATCCAGTGGTACTATTCCCGTCATTAATGAGTCCCTAAAAATTAAATACAATGGTTTTGAAATTGCAGAGCTCACTTCTTTTAAGATCCGTGGGTGGATGCCATCTGGTCCAGGTGCTTTATCCACCTTTATTCTGTCTAAATATTTCTGGACCATATCACTTTTGAGCCATTGTGGATCATTCGGGGCTGTGTCAATACCACCCCCATTGTGGACATGAGCTCCCCCATGCTCCTTTGTATACACAGAGCTGAAGAAAGTATTTAATAAATTAGCCTTCTCTTTGTCCCCTGTCACCCACTCTAGATTATTTTGTAAAGGGCCTACATGCTCAGACCTGACCTTTTTACTATTAATATATTTGAAGAATTTTTTTGGGTTTGTCCTACTATCTGTTGCAATCTGTCATTCGTTTTGAATTTTTGCATCCTTGATTTCCTTTTTACATATTCTGTTAAATTCTTTGTAACATTTAAACAACACTAGTGTTCCTTCACTTTTATATTTTTTAAAAGCTCTTTTCTTATTGTTCATAGCTTTTTTAACTTTGACCGTAGTTATGATGCTTCAGTTTATGAATGGAGAGGAGTCTCTGTTTCCTCTCCATTCATCTTCAGTGCAGCTGAGGCTGCAGAGAAAGAGACTGGGAAACCTGTGTCCTTAGTCCCTTTCCCTGTCTCAAAGGGGAGATGTCAGGGGTCTGTTTAGACCCCTGATATCCCCCCCCCCCAAAAAAAATAAAAACAGGGCTGATAATAAAAAAAAAATTAAAAAAAAGAATTGTAATAAATAAATATTGAAAGGTTAAATTGTAAAAATAATAAAAAATGAAATAATAATAAAAAATATATATATATAAATTGTAATTTTTTTTTATTTTAAATAATAAAATTGTAAAAATAAATAAACTGCTGGCACAGTCCATGCCTCATCAGTGCCACCTATCAGTGCCCATCAGTGCTGCATATTAGGGTCACTGTCACACAACATTAAAAAAAGTATCTGTAATCGGTATTGTGAGTACTTGCAAAAAAAGGATCGGTACTTGTACTCTGTCTTAAAAGAGTGGTATCGGTGCAACCCTAAAAACAATAAAACTAACACAGCCAACTCATCAAAAGACTAGTAAGCTACAATATATTCAATTTTGGTTTTTGGGCTTAGATATGCTTTAAAGTGGTTCTAAAGTGTAAACTTTTTGACCTAAATGCCAACCTACTTGTTCGTAAACACTTACCTGGCTTTCCTCGGCTGCAGCGGCTCTGTCCTGTTTTCCTGGTCTCACAGGAGACATTGAGAGCAGCGGGAGTCATAGGCTCCTGCTGCTATCATTCAAATCCTGTGAGGAGGGAGTTGGGGATGTGGCTGAGCTATATGTATGTGTATGTATGAATATGAGTTAGGGACCTTAGAGTGTAAGCTCCTTGGGGGCAGGGACTGATGTTAATGTACAATATACTGGTTATTGTACAGACATGCTGGTAGGTTAATTAATGTACAGACATGCAGGTAGGTTTATTGGCTCCTGTCTAAATTGGTTCTAGTATGTGTATGTATGAATGTGAGTAAGGGACCTTAGAGCGTAAGCTCCTTGGGGGCAGGGACTGATGTTAATGTACAATATGCTGTATATGTAAAGCACCACGTAAATTGACGGCGCTTGAAAAAAGTACCTATACAAAATAAATAATATACCAGTTGCAGCTATTTGTACACACAGGTTGCCATCTATTTGCCATCATTTCTCAATGATATACAGAAAGCCTAGTCGCTCTTCCAAAACCCACACACAAAGTGCTTTTGAACCCTGTCACCTTGTGTTCCACTTATTTCACAATAATCTTTTTATAGCAAGCAATTTTTATCTTTATTTTGGCGAGTATTAACTTGCCGATGTATTTAAAATCTTTACATTATTATGTCTCTGTTCCTGTCTCAGACACGACATAATAGCAAAGGCAAACTGAGAACAACACCGATTCCTTGGAAAAAAAACTCAAAATTGAATTGCGCCGTTACATGCCTCTCTTCCATTGAACAAACGAAACCCAATTTCTTTGAATGTTTTGCAACAAAGAATTGATTGTCGCCCTTTCAAACTCAGCTACGGATAATCAGTAGAAAAGCTTTTCAACCCCCCCCCCCCCCCCCTGACGTGTTCATTGTGGTCGCTGGGGCTTGTTTTTGACTTTATGTTTAAACAGTTTTAGAAAAGGGATTTATTTTTTATTTTTTCTAATGCCTTATGCCCCGCACACACGATCGGAAATTCACAAAGTTGTCGGAAAATCCGATCATTCTGAACGTGGTGACGTTCGTTGCATACGACGGGACTACGTAGAGGCTAGTATCCAATAGCTTTGGTCTTGTAATGTGATCTGAGCATGCGTGGCACTGTACGTCGGAATTCGCTACACACGATCGGAAAAAGTCCGATAAGACTTTGTTGTCGGAAAATTTGAGAGCAGGATCTTATCATGATCGGACACACCGCCCTTGCGATCGCTGTGCTGCGCGCCCCTGTGGGCACGTGCCAGCATGTTATCCTGCTTGACGTCATATTGTGGCCAGTCAGGATAGCAGAACCACTTCCCAGCCGTCAATCTGTTATAGGCCGGGCGGAAGTGGTTAAAGAAGACGAGAATTGTGCACTGCATTTGGAGATTTCATAATTTGCCACGTCACGAATGATAATTCTCTATTACGAACGCTAGTTTACAAGACCGACTGCTTCCAGCTCGTCCTTGCTTCTGAGCATGCGTGTTTATACTTTGGACTTTTGTCTGACGGACTTGTGTACACACGCTCGGAAAATCCGACAACAGACATTTGTTCTCGGAAAATTTTAAAACATGCCATCCAACATTTGTCCATGGAAAGTCGGCCAACAATTGTCTGATGGAGCATACACACGGTGGGATTTTCCGCCAACAGCCTGTCATCACATATTTCCCCTCAGAAAATCCGATCGTGTGTACGAGGTTTTAGTGGTTAAAGCTATAAAATCACAATGAGTTCCGTTATAGAACGATTAACACAAACATTTTCTTTTTATGTCGTAAAAAAAATGCTATCTTTAGATCGGCTTGTCATAAACAGAAGGAATATAGGGACACAATTTTTTTCCTCCCACACTGAAGTTACAGAAGATGAAGATGAATAAGAGATGCTGTTTTTTTTTTTTTTCCCATGACCCCTTTGGTTCAAGCTGTTCCAAGGACTAGATGTTTAGAAATGTCTAGATAACGGCCTCAATTTTTCAAATTCTCTAGCCGGCATACTCCAGTGACAGGAATTTGATCTGTGCCCCAAAAGAGCTTGTGGCAAACTCTAGTGTCACTGGGGGACGGTGCTGGGAAGATAACCGGGGTTTTCGGCAGCACAGTTTTACTACTACTTACTACTCGCGGCCTGTCTGTGTACTAACTTCAGCCATAGAGATGATGTATATAAATCAAAATATCAATCTGCGCAATCAAATATAATAAAATAGTGCAAAATGGATGAATAAACTAATAATAGCTGCTATCACTAACAAGTGCTCTCACTCCACTTAAATAAAATAAAAATAACAAAAACAGTGCTGCGCTATAATGTAAATAAATAATAGTGATACATCTGAGTATCCAATAATAAAACGTAATTAATAATACAGAGAAAAGAATAAGTGCTGTAAAGTTCATATATTATATCCAGTGACTGATTGAAGTGAATTCAGAAACGCATGTCGTCAGAGCATTGACTTCATCAGTAGGGGTCCCTACTGAAGAAGTCAACGCCCTGACGACATGCGTCTGGGGGGCGGAGCTTGAATATTGACGTCACATCACGGCCATCTCAAGACTTATTGTGTCTGAATGTGTTTCCAGCTTACATGGCTTCCAGTGCCATCCTTGTGAGTTGTATACGAACCTTTTTTTTATAGATTTTGCCTTCCTTCTTTTGCATATTCATCCTATTTGGCGAGACCATCAGGGTTCGTGTCACATGGGAGTAGATGTCTTGGAGGAAGGAGGTGATTATCAGCACTATGCCAGCTTTATCTATTATCCCCAGAGGGGAACACTGCTGATTTAACTCAGATGTGAGGTGAGCAGCCTGTGAGACTGGTGGAGGAGAGCGCAAGCACTTTGGATTTTTTGCACTATTGATTTATCAATGTTTCTGAATTCACTTCAACAAGTCACTGAATATAATATATGAACTTTACAGCACTTATTCTTTTCTATGTATTATTAATTACGTTTTATTATTGGATACTCGGATGCATCACTATTAATTATTTATTTGCACTAATAGCGTAGCCCTGTTTTTGTTATTTTCATAGAGATGATGTGCTGGGAATTGCCTATAAATTGTTCTCAGTGATTATGGATGTAATCATTTAAACATGTAGGTCTGGATTTTCAAAAGCTGCGTAAGACAGAGAAAGTTATGGTATTACTTTCATTTATGTGTATTGATTAAAGCAGAACTCAAAAAGGGACTGTAAAAAATATAATAATAATAAAAATAATAATAAAACGATGGACAGCAAGAGTAAAAATAACAACAGAAGCTTTTGCTGCAATATTCGCCTTCAATCTGGCTCCATCACCTAAAGTAAGTCCTCTCCACCACTAGATGTCACCATTTTCATCAGTTCAGGTGGTAGGACCATATGTTGATAATATTTCCTCCACATCCTGATCCTAGGTATATGCTCTTCTGGATAAATGATATACTGGTTGCTTATTGATGAATAATTACTCATTTTAGTTATAGCACATATAGCAGGCTGGAGAAGCACAGGTAAATCAGAAATGCATGGGATGGACAGTGCAGTTACAGTAGTGATGCGTGGGATAGAATGTGAAATTACAGCAGAGATGCGTGGGATAGATGGCGCACTTAAATCAGAGATAGGTGGGGTCACTGGGGTGGATGGTGCAATTACAGCTGGGATGTGTGGGATGAACGATGCAATTATAGCACAGATGGGTGGAATGGATGGGGCACTTTAAATCAGAGATGGGTAGGATGTATAGTGCAATTACAGCCGAGATGCATGGAATGGACAGTGCAATTATATCAGAGATGGGTGGGATGGACAGTGCAATTATATCAGAGATGGGTGGGATAGACGGTGCAATCATAGCAGAGATGGGCGGGATGGACTGTGAAATTATAGCAGAGATGGGTGCAATGGACGGTGCAATTATAGCAGAGATGGGTGGGACAGACAGTGCAATTATAGCAGAGATGGTTGAGATGGATGGTGTAATTACAGCAGAGATGGGTGGGATGGACAGTGAAATTATAGCACAGATGGGTGGGGTGGGCGGTGCAATAAAAGCATAGATGGGTGGGATGGACAGTGAAATTATAGCACAGATGGGTGGGGGTGGACGGTGCAATAATAGCAGAGATGGGTGGGATAAACAGTGCAATTCTAGAAGTGATGGGTAGGATAGACAATGCGATTCTAGCAGAGATAGGTGGGATGGACAGTGCAATTATAGCAGAGGTAGGTGGGATGGATGTTGCAAATATAGCAGAGATGGTTGGGAGGGAATGTGTAATTGCAGCAGAGATGGATAGGATGGACTGTGCAATTATAGCAGAATTGGTTGGGATGAACAGTGCAATTATATCAGAGATGGGTGGGATGGACAGTGCAATTTATATCAGAGGTGGGTGGGATGGTGCAATTATAGCAGAGATTGGTGGGGTGGATGGTGCAATGGATAGGTGGGTTGGACTGTGTAATTACCGTAATTTCCTGGCATGAGGATAATGGAATGGATTGCCATTTCTGACCTTCTTCTAAAATTGCTAGTTGCCTGAATTTTATACTGGTCCACTGATTTGAGACATTGACCTTGCACAAGTATACAATTGAGGAAAGTCAGTAGCCCTTATCTATGACTTATGATGTTTACTTGTGGCCCAGTGACTAAGTATTGAAGCAAGATGCTCATTATTATGGACATACAACTAGCCTTTTCAAAAGTAAAGCTCTGCAATGGCAACCTCTATGTGTCTTATGACAGGTTTTCTGAATAGAAAGGCATAGTGTACCCTGTGAAGTCTACAACGCAGTGGAAGTGATTATAGCTTTTATGGTTTGTTCTTTGAAACAAAAGTAGAATATTTTATTATAATATATGGGGTCCATCTTTATTATGTATTAAGGTATATAAGGTACAATTGATGGTCACTTTAATGTCAACCATGCTTTGCCTCTTGCTTTTCCTCTTGATATTCCCTCTAAAGTTTGCCATGCACGTAGCAATTTGTGATAGTTGTGTGTACAATTTACACAATTACATAGTAGATAAGGTTGAAAAAAGACACGGGTCTATCAAATTCAATGCATGTGTTTTATTGCATGCGTATGACCCAGAGTAATGCAAAAAACAACAAGCATAGGCTAAGGTAGTATAAGGGGTTAAGAAAAAAAAATTGATTGCAAACAAGTGATCTATCATTTGGAGATCGGCTAAAAATATTGATCAAAATATGCTCCATTGGTTTGTAAATGTAAACAATCTATTAAAAACGATCATTTATTCTATCAGAATTGTGATCAGTTATCCAACACATGCAGACTCAGAGTCGTAATGGCTGATTGACAGAGTCTCGTTAAATCCAAAGCACGCTAAATCAATCCAAGGTCTTTGGTTTGAGATTTTTATTCGGTCCAAACCATAAATATACATGTGTGTAGAGGGCGAGGCTGTTGTAAGCTCTCTTTTTCATACTACAGCTCTTCAATAATCCCTGGATAGCAGCTGTGAAAACTCTGATTTAAAAATCAACTTCACCTTCTGAAGTCTGATGTCCATAAAGTCTGCTCAGATACAGTTAGTGGTGCTCTCCAGTTTTAAAGGTCCTCTGTTTTTGCAGTGTAATACACTGTGCATGTGACCCCATCATCAGGCTCCTAGGAGTGATGTGGAGGATAGCTGTAGCCAGAATTCTCTGAGTTTATCACGTTTTCAGAGGTGGGATCTGCTTTATGAAGTCTGTGTCATTTGATCTTACTAATATGAATTTGCCTGGTGACTGCGTATAACAGTATGATAGCGATAATTGGAGGCTTATTGAATGGGAGAGGCAACAAGAAGTTTGAAATAGGTGGGTTTGGGAACACCTACCCTGCATTACAAACAGGTCAGCAGACGTTCCCGGTTCCCCTTGAACTCTGCACTCTGTACGTAGCACACTTCTGAACTCTTCACTCTGTACGTGACGCACTCCTGAACCCTGCTCTCTGTACATAGTGCACCCCTAAACCCTGCACTCTGTGCATAGGGCACCCCTGGAACTGCACTCTGTACATAACCCACCCTTGAACTCTGCACTCTGTACATAGCTCACCCATGAACCCTGCACTCTGTACATAGCAGACTTCTGAACTCTGCACTCTGTATGAGACGTACTCCTGAACCCTGCACTCTGTACGTAGCACACCCCTAAATCCAGCACTCTGTACATAGTGCATCCCTGAACTCTGGACTCTGTACGTAGTGCACTCCGGAACTCTGTATTCTGTACGTTACGTAAACCTGAACTCTGTCCTCTGTTCGTAGCATACCCCTAAACTCTGCACTCTGTATGTAATGTAATCTTGAACTCTGCACTCTCTCTACGTAATGCACTCCTGAACCCTGTATTCTGTATGTAGCGCACCCCAGATACAGCCGGCCCTTTGATGGCAACTGAACTGCTAATATGGCACACAATGAAATAAAATTTGACAGCCCTGACTTACCTGATCCTCTGCTCTGCCAGTAGATGGTATTCCCCCTCAATTCAGCAGTGGACCCTCTGTGTCATTATGTCCATGCAGGGCTTTGCATTGGTCTTGATGACGTCAGGACCATAGACTGCTGGAGGGGAGAAGATGTTGTGAACCAGTCTAGCAGCCCGAAGGATCAGGTAAGTAAATCTATGTTAACAAATCCCCAAGACCCAAACAAGCAGTTAACACATTCATTGCAGGTGCAGCCCCACTGCGAAGGCTCATTATCAAGTTCCCTGGAGTTGGTCTTTAAAGTGTTACTAAACCCAGGACAAGGAAATGCAACAGTTTTAGTAAATATTAAGTGCTAAATACCTTTTATCATCAGCAGTATATAGCAGTCTTGCGACTTCTCAGTGTCTGGTTAAAGATTGTAGGAGAAGTTTTCATTCTCCTCTGACTGTCCTATGAGGCTGCATGACCCCTGACCCTCTGTCTGGACAGTGCTGATTGGCCCTGTTCTGATCATATGCACCCTCCCAAAAAAAAAAAAACATAACTCTCTAGCAATACACACCAAACTGAGCATGTGCAGAGTGACTCCACGGCTCAGTTTTTTCAAGAGATGGATTACAACACGCTTTACTGATTTTACAGTTGTGGGTTTAGTAACACTTTGACTGTAAGCGGTGTCATTCACATGGCTGTGCTATGTGGTAGGACTGTTTAAAGTGGTTGTAAACTCTTATAACACACTTTTTGCTACAGGTAAGCCTATAATAAGGCTTACCTGTAGCTACCCTGGATATCTCCTAAATCTGAACGGTTTAAGAGACATCCCCTGTATTTGCATGTTCCAACGTCATCGGCACATGTGCACTGAAGCATACTGAAGCAATGGCATGTATGTGCCATTGCTTCAGTTAGACTGTGCCGCTACCAGCGGCTCTCACGTGCATGCGTGGGAGTGACGTCATCGTAGCTCTGGCTAATCACAGCGCCGGAGCCTGCGATACTTGGAAGTAACTCCGGGAGCGATCTCGCCAGCCGGAGCGGTGAACGAGGACCACTGCGGGGGCTTCGATCTAAGGTAAGTAATACATAATGAGCTAGTATGCTATGCATACTAGCTCATTATGCCTTTGTCTTGCAGGTTTTTTTATTTACATTTTTTGTGTTTACAACCACTTTAAATGAAAGGAAATTCGAATCCTCTGGCAGGTAAAACAGCTCCCTTATATATTTAACCACTTTCTGCCTGCCGTATAGCAAAATGACGGCGGCAAAGTGGTTGTGTTATCCTGACCGGACGTCATATGATGTGACTAGGATAACAGAGCGCAGCGCGGCAATCGGAGGTGCTGTGTGTCAGTCTGACACATCGCAACTCCGATCGTGGTATGGAGCCTCTGACAGAGGCTTCTTACCATGTGATCAGCTGTGATCAGTCCCAGCTGATCATCGTGTGAACCAGGGAAGTGCCGGTAAACGGCTTCCCTCGGTTCACCCTTACAGCGAGAGCCGATATCGGTGGCTCTCCCTGTCGGGGGGGGGCTGTGCTGATAATCAGCACATTGATTATCAGCACAGCCCCCATCAAAAGGTGCCCATCAGCTGCCAATCAGTGTCCATCACCTGCCAGCCTGTCCCCCTCTATAAACACCTGTCAGTACCTAAAAAGGTGCCGATCACTGCCCAAAAAAGTGCCAATCAGTGCCCAAAATAGTGCCAATCCTTGCCCCATCAGTAATGCCTGTCAGTGCCCCATCAAAGTGCCACTCAGTAATGCCTGTCAATAGCTCCTCATCAGTGCTGCCTATCAGTGCCCATCAGTGCTGCCTATCAGTGCCACCTATCAGTGCCCATCAGTGCTGCCTATCAGTGCCATCTGTGCTGCCTATCAGTGCCACCTATCAGTGCCGCCTATCAGTGCCCATCAGTGCTGCCTATCAGTGCCATCTGTGCTGCCTATCAGTGCCCATCAGTTTTTTTTTAATTGTCGCTATTTTTTCGTTTATAGCACAAAAATTAAAACCTGCAGAGGTGATCAAATACCACCAAAAGAAAGCTCTATTTGTGGGAAGAAAATGATAAAAATGTTGTTTGGGTACAGAGGTTGCATGACCGCGCAATTGTCATTCAAAGTGTGACAGTGCTAAAAATTATCCTGGGCAGGAAGGGGGGGAAATGCCTGGTATTGACGTGGTTAATCTGTGTATTTAGCTGCTTTAAGTTTTTTTTCTTATTTATTTTTTCAGCCTTTTTAACGGTGTTACTTTGTATACAACTTTTCACTGTGCTTCATTTTCCATGTACGATCTATGATAAATCCCAGCATACTTGTTCATCATTTTATGCCATTTAAACGGTCATGACTTATAAAGTTAATCGTATAACCGGCTCTGTGTTCACAATCTGCTGTGTGGGCAAAGCTTTCCCAGCGTGATGTGTTCGGCTTGAAAATAAATTGAGTGCAGGAAGTGTAGCAGCTGGTGGCGATCACAAGTGCACGATGGGGGACGCCTGCGGTTCTGCTGCATGTTGCTGTCAGTTGGATACCTTATATCAGATATTTGCTATTCCTTTATTCTTCAGACTATTAAACTGTTCCATTAAATATTTAAGTGTTTACCGATACATCACAGAGATAGAAACTGGTGTGTAATCTTGAAATCATGAAAATTAGTTTACTAATTAAAAAACAATCCAGTCAAGATGAACATCACTATTATCCTTTTATGTCAGCTTGTATTTATTTGTAGCAAGGAGAAACTTCTGTTATAGAAAGATTTAAAATTAGGTCTATAATAAAGGCATTTTAGGTTGTCCCCATGTCACTAATTTTTGGGGCCCCGTTGATATAACATAGGCCCCATTCACACCTGTCAAGTGCACTTCTGCTAGCACATTTCCACACAGTGGTTGTAAACCATTGAAATTAAAAATGAACAAAGCATAGCCTTCTAAAGTGCGTTCTTGCCTCAATCCCAAGCACAGTAATTTCTGTCTGCTGTCTCTTCCCTCTGCTATCTGCATGGGCCACTTCTGACAGTCTATGTCAATACCAAGCAATTCCGGGTGACAACCCCCCCTTCCAGCACACAGCAGGAGATTGACAGCCTCAGCTGTGGATGTTTCCGTGTGAGACTGTGTACATTTTAGAGCGAGGGTGCCCTTTTCCTCCACTCAGGTCTCAGATTACACTCAGCTCCCTTCTCTACATTGAGCAGTGTGTGATGTCAGATCTCCGCCCCCTGCCTTCTGGAGCAGAGACATTCTGTGTAAAATGTGTGATTTAGGACAGTGGTCATCAACCCTGTCCTCAGGGCCCACTAACAGGCCAGGTTATATGTATTACCTTGGGGAGATGAAGACTAGAATACAGCAATCACTGAGAAGCAAATCATATCACCTGTGATGTATTTTGGTTATCTTGCAAACCTGTCCTGTTAGTGGGCCCTGAGGACAGAGTTGATGGCCACTGCTTTAGGAGGCTGTAGAGGAGAGAGGGCTACAGATAAACAGGTACAACTTACAGTGCCTTGAAAATGTATTCATGTCCCTTGAAATTTTCCACATTTTGTCATGTTACAACCAAAAACATAAATGTATTTTATTGGGATTTTATGTGATAGATAGACCAACACAAAGTGGCACATAATTGTGAAGTGGAAGTTAAATGATAAATGTTTTTCAAATTTTTTACAAATAAATATGTGAAAAGTGTGACGTGCATTTGTATTCAGCCCCCCTGAGTCAATACTTTGTAGAACCTCCTTTCGCTGCAAATACAGCTGCAAGTCTTTTTGGGTATGTCTCTACCAGCTTTGCACATCTAGAGAGTGACATTTTCGCCCTTTATTTAAAATAGCTCAAGCTCTGTCAGATTGGATGGAGAGCGTCTGTGAACAGCAATTTTCAAGTCTTGCCACAGATTCTCAATTGGATTTAGGTCTGGACTTTGACTGGGCCATTCTAACACCTGAATATGCTTTGATCTAAACCATTCCATTGTAGCTCCGGCTGTATAATTAAGGTCGTTGTCCTGCTGGAAGGTGAACCTCCGCCCCAGTCTCAAGTCTTTTGCAGAAAAACAGGTTTTCTTCCAATGCCGCATACACACGATCAGATTTTCTGCCAGCAAAAGTCTGATGTAAGCTTTTGGTCGGAAATTCCGATCGTGTGTATGCTCCATCGGACTTTTGCTGGCGGAATTCCCGCCAGCAAAAGATTGAGAGCAGGTTCTCAATTTTTTGGTCAGAAATTCCTATTGTCTGTACCAATTCCAACGCACAAAATTCCTACGCATGCTCGGAAACAATTTGACGCATGCTCTGAAGCATTGAACTTAATTTTCTCGGCTCGTCGTAGTGTTGTATGTCACTGCGTTCTTGGCGGTCGAAAGTTCAGAGAACTTTTGTGTGACCGTGTGTATGCAAGCCAAGCTTGAGTGGAATTCCGTCGGAAAAAACATCCAAGTTTTTTCCATCCGATCGTGTGTACACGGCATAAGATTGCCCGGTATTTGGCTCCATCGATCTTCCCATCAACTATGACCATCTTCCCTATCTCTGCTGAAGCATCCCCACAACATGATACTGCCACCACCATGTTTCATGTGGGGATGGTGTGTTCAGGGTGATGTGCAGTTTTAGTTTTCCACCACACATAGTGTTTTACTTTTTGAGCACCTTCTTCCACATGTTTGCCGTGTCCCCCACATGGCATCTCGCAAACTGCAAACGGGACTTCTTATGGCTTTCTTTCAATAAAAAAAACTTTGAAGGTGTGACATGTGGGCACCTATAGGTGCTCATACCTCCTACAGCTTCCTAGCCTCTCCTTTTATGGCTGAAGGCCTGGGCTGTTGACTGACAAGGCTCTGGCACTTTGCGAATCTCTCCCACTCCTCCATGCCTTTTGCGTATTCCTATTGGCCAACAAGACTGTCCATCATATTGATAAGCCAATACGAATGTATGGGGGCGAGGCAAGGCCCAATTTTTGCCTGTCAGACCGGCAGGAAGATGTGCAAGGCTGCTACAGCTATGTGCACCTCTGATTTCCTGCTCTACGCACCTGCAGACATTTCTTGGATTGGTGCTCCTACATCTTTTCAAAAAATAAAATCTTCAGGGAAGGGGGAAAGGGCAGAGGGTGGTGGGCTTATAAAACGTGGGTGTACTCAAAGTATGGTGTTTGACTCCAGGCAAGCCATCCCTCCCTACCTCCAGCATCGGGTGCAGGCTCCCTGAAGTCACAATCTGCTCCACATACACAGCAGGTCAATCCTTATGGATAAGGAAGCCACTCACCATTTTAAAAGCCTGTGTTGATATTTATTAACCACTTCGATACCAGGCACTTTTGTCCTTTCCTACCCAGGACAATTTTAAACTTTCAGCGCTGTTGCACTTTGAATGGCAATTGCGCTCACAACACTGTACCCAAACAAAAATTTTTATAATTTTCTTCCCACAAATAGAGCTTTCTTTTGGTGGTATTTGATCACCTCTGCAGTTTTTATTTTTTGCTAAACAAACTAAAAAAGGCCGACATTTTTGGAAAAAAAATTGTTTTTCTTTGTTTCTGCTATAAAATTAGTTTTTCTCCTTCACTGACGGGCACTGATGAGGCGGCACCGATGGGCACTGATGAGTTGGCACTGATAAGGTGGCACTGATGGGCACTGATATATAGAATTGAGGGGCACTGATAGGCAGCACTGATATGCAGCACTGATGGGCACTGATAGGTGGCACTGATAGGTGGCACTGACTGACTGACTGAGCACTGATGGGCACTGACAGGCGGCACTGATGGGCACTTACAGGAAGCATTGATGGGCACTGACAGGCGGCACTGGTGGGCACTGACAGGCGGCACTGATGGGCACTGACAGGCGGCATTGATGATCAGTGTGCTGATTATCAGCACAGACCCCCCCCCCTCTGACAGGGAGAGCCGCCGATCGGCTCATCCTGTCAGCGCGAACCGAGGAATGCTGTTTACTGGCACTTCCTGGTTCTCGTGATGATCAGCTGTGATTGGTCACAGCTGATCACGTGGTAAAAAGCCTCTGTCAAAGGCTTCTTATCACGATTGGAGATGGGGCACGTCAGACTGACACACCGCACTCGCGATCGCCGCGCTGTGCACCCCTGCGCGCGCGCGCCGGCATGTTATCCTACTGGACATCATATGACGCCCAGTCAGGATAACAGAACCACTTTCCGGTCGTCATTCTGTTATAGGCCAGACGGGAAGTGGTTAAAGTATCTGATGCACAGACCGTACCACATGGCACGTTTAACCCTAAAGCGTTTCACTCCCACTTGTCGCTTATTCGTACAGGCACTAGTCACAGTACTCTACGGATAAACTCCATGCAGGAGTGAAAAGCGCCAGGTGGTACAGTCTTTGCACCAAATGCTTTAATAAATATCACCATGGGCTTTTAAAACAGCGAGTGGCTTCCCATTCTTTATCCACAAGGATTGAACTGCTTAGAAAACATGGTGTTTGACTTTAATTATTGGACAACTACTTAGCTCTTCACCCTTTGCCGGCAAATGAAATAAAATGCGTAGTGCGTGTCAATTAAATTCCAGCAACTCCTTTTAATGCCGTTTCCTTCTTTTTTAGATTGCAGTTCTTTGTTAATCCGCTCCCTCAAAATGTCTTGTAGAAAAAAGTATTTTTTTTTTTTTTACAACTTCTCTAAATTCTGTCAGTAAATCTTTCACTTTTGTCCCAGTGCTAAGATATAACATATGGTAAGAATAAAAGAGCATATGGAACGTGACACCTAAGTCCCAGAGAGTAATGTAAACGTTCCTTTTTCCTTGGAATGGTTTTCTTTCATGTCTCTGTGGATTTGCCCATGCATGCTCTAAGCATGTCAGGCTTGTGCCCGGATTATGCCGTTCCTGGTCTTTGGGGTCCTCTGCACCAGATCTCATTTGCAGGTCTAATTTATCTTCACTAACGTTTAAAGCGCAACTGCTCCTCTGTCTACATTTTGACAGATTTAATTTTGGAAGGCAGAGCTGTGATAGAATCAGTTTTTTTTTTAGTAGCGTGTGTTGCCTTATCTTGTGCTTGTCCCATTATCGGACAGAAAGGTCATTCTTTCCATGAGGCAGGGTGAGAATTTTGTCCCAGGTGGCATCATCTACGAGAAAAAGGTTCTCACCTTAAGCCATGGCTGCCTTACTGATTCCTGCAGCATTGCCATTCAAAGTGTACCTCTAGTAATTTCTACAGTGATTTACCAATGCAAGGAAAGGAACATTTCCTTGCAATACCCCTATAATACACAAGCTTAATGTATTCTAGTAAAGTTAGTCTGTAAACTAAGGTCTGTTTTGTTAGTTTTTAGCAGTAGTTTGTTATTTTATAAACTTGCAGCAGGCCGTGGCCATCTTAAGTGTGGGCATCTGAAGCCAGACTGTATTTCTTCCTGGATCTCATCCTTGCAGATCTCGTACATGCTCAGTGCAGCATAAGCAGTGTAATAGGTTTCAGGTCAGGTTTCCATAGCAAAGGCAGTTTGAGAGGAAGTTGCTGCCCCTTCCCAGGAGGCATTGCAAACAGGATATGATGCGAGGGGCCGCGGCCAGGGAGGAGGAAGTGAAAAATGAATACAGCAAATATATAGTCTGTGCTGAAAAAAAAAATAAAAAAAATATCCAATTTATTTACAGTGCACAGTTTAGTGAGGGATGCTGAAGAGTTGTAAAAGTGGGTGGAACTCCACTTTAAGCCCCGTGTCGGTCGGCATCGGCAGGGTTCAACAGAAACCGGCCGACATTTGGCCCGTGTGTACTGCAGCTGGCTTCTGTCCAAGGGGCATGAACAAGAAAAGTCTGCCGACTGGCACCTGATCAGCGCTCTCCGCCAGTGATGGGGGCCCCTCAGAACACAATAGAACAGCAGGGGAGATTGCTGTACTAACATCGGATTGTTAGTGCAGCTGCTCCAACATGAGCTGACAGTTTTTTTTTCGTTCAGCCCGCAGGGTTGAGCGAAAAAAAAAAAAAATAGCAGTGTGTACTAGGCATTTAAGCAGAGCTCCACCCTAAAGTGGAGCTTCCGCTCATCAGATTCCCCCCCCCCTTCCGGTGTCACAATTGGCACCTTTTGGGGGGAGGGGGGACAGGATACCTGTCTTTGACAGGTATCCTTTCCTACTTCCGGAAGTACGCTGCGGTGCGATGCGGCCGTGACGTCACTGTGGGGCTCCCTCCTCCTCCTCCCTCGGCCGCCGGGCTAATAGGAGAGAGGAGCGGGGCCTCGCGCATGCGCAGTAGGGTTCCCGACGTGAAGCCGAAAGGCTACACTGCCGGGTTACCTTACCCGCAATGGCGGCGGCAGCACCCGACAGCTGATAGAGACATCAGCTGCGGTGCCGACATCGAGGGACTGCAGGACAGGTAAGTGTCCATTTATTAAAAGCCAGCAGCTGCAGTATGTGTAGCTGCTGGCTTTTAATTATTTTTTTACCCGGAACACCCCTTTAAAGTGGTTGTAAACCTCAGACATGAAATATGAATAAAGCATATACCTCTATAGTGTGTACAGTAAAACCTTGGATTGTGAGTAATACGGTTTACGAGCGTTTCGCAATACGAGCTGTTTTAAAAAAAAAATAAAAATCCTGTCGGTTTGCGAGACGAGCAAAATTCAAGTCTCTGGGGTGTGCAGTACCGCATTTTGGCCAGAGGTGCAGGGGCGCCAGTGACGCTCGGAGACACTCAGAGTCGCTAGCTTCCCAAGCTTCTCTGAGAGTTTCCGAGTGTCACCGGCACCCCCGCCTCTGGCCACATGCGGTGCTGCATAGACATGCAGTGGCTGTGGAACAAATTATCTGAGTTTCCATTGATTCCTATGGGGAAACTTGCTTCAAATATAGGAGTGCTTTGGATTACAAACATTCTTCTGGAACGGATTATGCTCATAATCCAAGGTACTACTGTACTTGTATCAATCCAGATCACTAAGTGTCATTTCTGCCTGCTATCAGCATAAATCACTTTTTCCTGACACCAAGAGAAAAAAAGGTGACAGGGGTGAGAGCTCCAGCCGATTGACAGCCTCAGCTCTGTTCCTGTTTGCTGTGTGAAGGGGGGTGTGTCCCTTCCCTCCAATAAGCTCTTAGAGCTCTCCTCACCGAGCTCTGCAGTGTGTAATTTCAGCTATCCGCCCCCTCTTTTCTGAACTCTCAGACAAGCTTATAGTTATTCAGCACTTTGAATGGATGTAGACATGAGAAGACTGCAGATAAGCAGGTACACCTTATGTAGGAGCATTTGTTTCATCTCTGCGTATCGCCAGTCACTTCACTGGGTATATGTAAGAGTTTACAACCACTTTAAAGCTAAAATGCAGCTGTACCTTCAGTCATGCACAGTTGTACAGGCTCCTAAACTGAAATTGCTTATTCTGATTTCATAGCACATGAGCTTTTAGAAACTGCAGCAAGTCATATAGAATCTCATTTAAAGTGGTTGTAAACCCTTAAAAAAATAAAAAAAAAACCTGCAAGACAAGGGCATAATGAATTACTTACCTTAAATCGAAGCCCCCGCAGCGGTCCTCGTTCAGAGCTCCGGCAGCCGACATCTCTCCCGGGGGTTACTTCCGGGTATCGCGGCTCCGACGCTGTGATTGGCTGGAGCCGGGATGATGTCATGCGCGCAGGAGCTGCCGGTAATGGCACAGTGTAACTGAAGCAACGGCACGTACGTCCCATTGCTTCAGTTTGCTTAAGTGCGCATGTGCCAATGACGTCGGCACATGCAAATACAGGGATATCTCCTAAACCGTGCAGGTTTAGGAGATATCCAGTGTAGCTACAGGTAAGCCTAATTATAGGCTTGCCTGTAGTATAAAGTGGTTGTAAAGGGTTTATAACCACTTTAAGGGCTGAATGAGGACCAGTATCAGCCCTGATCCATCTGCATTGCATAGAGAAGCACAAATACCAAGTGAATATTTAATTGGTTCCAAAATGAGGTGGATCCAAAGGTATGAAAGCGGAGAAATTGTATTTACAAAGGTCATTAGCATGTTGTTTAGGGAGAAAAGAGGAACCAAAGAATGCAAAATATAAGCAGATTAAACTAAGCTTCAATGCATTAAATTCAGTTTACTGGGGTACTTTTTTTTACAAATTTTACAGATTTTTTTTTTTTGAATTGTATGTAAACCCTGGAGAATATGTTAATTTAAAGCAAAGCCAAATCCAACCACACACAGGTGTTCTCTGATTTTATTTGTGCATCACAGCAACAAAAAATGTTAAATTGCGTCTGGCCATTTTACATCACTTGGACAGCTGCTACTTAATAGCCTTTTGCCTGATGTAGGTCTAAGAAATGTTGTGCTTTCCTACATACAGGTCATGGGTCCCATACCTCATGGAGGAACGCATTGTTTCCTTGCCAGAAGACCTTTGGTCAGCTTCTAAACGCTGCTATTACAAGCATATCCCAACCACACAACATCCCCGTACCAAAGGTTCTCTTCTTTGGTATGGGGGTTCATACTGTCTGAACAGGATTTTTAGTTATGTATTAATAAGCATTTTTGTGTGACACAGGCTGCCAAAAGCACAAAAAAATCCAGTTCTTTTTACTCTTTAAAGGGGAACTCTGCTTAGCACAGTTTGCATCCAGGCTGGCCATATTGTTTCTTTTAATAAAAACAACCCTTCTTGTGCGGAGTACACATGATCAGACTTTTCGGCCGGATTGTCTGGCGGACTAAGTCCGCCGGACATTCTGCCGGACTTTCCAGCGGAGGTCCGCCGGACTTTCCGAACATGTGGACTTACCCACACACGCCCGGACTTTTCCGGCGGACAATCCGCCGGAGTTTTGGCCAAAGTCCGCGGGACTTTTGAAATGAACAGACTTGCCTCAGACACGGAGGAAAGTCTGTTAATTTAGAACGTGACACCAAGTAGACGGGACTAGCGAAGGAAGTCAATGCCGCCGCGCTAGCCCCGTCACCTGGTATGGATTTAAAGGGGAATCCCTATGCCGGAAAAGCGGCGTGGGGGTCCCCCCCAATCCATCTCAGACCCTTATCCGAGCATCCGACCCTACCCATTCACCTAAGCAAAAAAGTGTAAATAAAAAAAACAACACAATTTTTTTTAATACTTTATTGCACAGCTCCGGGGGTCTTCTTCCGTCTTGGGGGGTCTTCTCGTCGGACTCCTCCGCTATTTTCTGCTCTTTTACTAGCTCTTTCACTAGCGGAGGAGCCCGGCTTTCTTCTTCGTCGTCGCCGCCATCTGGGCGTCTGTTAGCAGCCCAACCAATTTGGTTGAGTGGGCTAAGTATACTTATACTTTTTTGGAGGATTCTACCACTTGGGGGTCCACGTATATCACTATTATTGACACAGTCTAGGCCGGGCATCACTAAATGGTGAACCGCAGTCCGAATTCGGACTGAGTTGCTGTCCTATTCGGACCGCCGCAGTCCCGCCATTTAGGAGCCATATTTTCACCCAAGCTTCAGCCGCTGTCATACTCAGCAGAGTGAAGAGCGTTAGGCTATACAGTTCTGAACAGGGGGCAGGGGCTGCAGTAGTTAACTTTTCAAATTAAACAGCAGGTGATTGGTTGCTAGGACACAGGGCGGTCCTAGCAACCAATCCTTGCTAGTTAACTCTATACAGTTAACTCTGTATAAATATAGGCCTGTCAGGAGAGAGACCAGCGCCGCTGCAGATGGGCACAGCGCTGCATCGAGAGAGGGTTCAGGTAATTATAAGGGGAGTGAGGGGGAGATACAACAAGTGGGGAATGAATGCATTAAGAACCCAAACACAAATGTATGGTCCTGGGAGCCCTGCTACATAAGAGATCTAGTGGAGCTACCTAATAAAGTACAAGGTGGGTGTCACCAAGCCATATGCATACCAAAAAGAAAAGAAGAAGTAATGCAGACACCCAAACATCTACCACTAAAAATATAAATGTATATAAATAAATATAAATGTAAACCATAAAAAACACAGTAAGCATCGCAAGACCTGCACCTCCCACCTGCCACCACCCCCCCCCCCCCCCACAAAAGGCCCTGGGACTGCCCCCACACAACCCAATCTACTCCAGAAAAAAACCTGATCCCTGCGGCAACTTAGCTGGAAGATCCTGGCTATCACTGTATGTATTGCCAACTTCTACAGTGATTTATAGCATCCCAAGTGGCCCTTTTATTATCAGATATAGATACTTACATTGAGCCAAGCTGACCCAAGGTAAGCAAGCAAAAATATAATGTAATTCCTAGATTTCTCCTTTCAACACCTATAATGTGTAATAATGTGATTCTAGCCTAGGCTTATTGGTATCAGGTATTCAGGGCTGGTGCAAGGATTTTTGACACCCTGGGTGAAACCTCATTTTGTCGCCTTCCCCCTTGGCTCCACCCCTGACCCCACCCCCTTTGCCCTGCCCATGTATACCCCACCTTTTTAATGAAGCGCCCATCAAATTCTACCTCACCAGCGCACATCAAATGCAGCCTCACCAGTGCCCATCAATGCAGCCTCTCCAGCACCCATCAAATGCAGTCTTACCAGCACCCATCAAATGCAGCCTACCAGTGTTAATCAATGCAGCCTACCAGTGCCTATCAATGCAGCCTACTGGTGCCCATCAATGAATGTTTGCTTGCTTCCATTTATTCGGGAGTTGGGACACAGACACAGTCCTCTGCCGCCGCTGTGCCTCTGACAGTATGTGCAAATGGAGCAGAGGCTGCCTGCTGATGCTGAGACTTAAGCCGCGTACACACGGTCGGAATTCTCGTCGGAAAAAGCTCTGATGGTTTTCCCGTCTGAATTTCCGATGGAATTTCGCTCAAACTGTCTTGCCTACACACGGTCACACCACATTCCGACGGTCAGTAACACAGTGGCATAAAACACGTTCGACTGCACTATAAAAGGGAAGTTCAATGCTTCTGAGCATGCGTCGAATTGTTTCCGAGCATGCGTCGGAATTTTGCGTGTCGGAATTGCATACACACGATCGAAAAATCCGATAGGTTTTCCCGTCTGAAAAATTAAGAACAGGTTCTTAATCCAAAGTCCGTCGGAAATTCCGACAGAAATAGACAGGGGGCATACACACAGTCGGAAAATCCGATGAAAAGCTCCCATCGGACTGTTTCCATCGGAAATTCCGACCGTGTGCACGCAGCATTAGTTTTTTGCTGCAGAGAGAAGAGAGTAGGAACACCAGTGTCTGGGTGCCTAGTTTGCCTAGTGGTAGCACTGGCCCTGCAGGTATTTTAATCAAGGCAGAAAGAAGTACTTTCATCCAAAATAATATACCTGATGATTTTATGGGAAGTTTGGGTTTTAATCATCAGCCTACTTTTAGTAATTTGTTACTTATTTTAATCCAGTCAGCATTGTTTCTTAGGGAGTTTTTGCAGCAGCTAATGAGCACAACCAACTTGAGATTTTCCTACGTTTCTTCATCTTACTTTCAAGAAATGTCTGTGTTTTCATTTATCATTTTTCTAAAACCCAGGGGAGAAGGCTGTCCTTTGCAGTCTGGTAATACCGAGCATTGCTTCCATGGGCTTTTTTTTTGTACAGAATTTGCTCTTTTCTCCTTGAATTGCATTATTTTTTTTCACTTTAACAAGAGATAAATTGGTCAAGGAAAGGTCAGAGTCTGGATGATGGAACGAGATGCACACACACTCACATAATAGAATAATAAATAAGGATGCAGTAAGTCTTTGCAAGCACAATCCATGTGGTTCATTCCACCCAATTGCTTATAAGAACGCAGTAAGTGGAACGTGAGCTCTGCTTAGCCATAGATGATGCTGCTAGTAGTAGGAGTCCATAGAGCAGGGGTAAGCAACCTCGGCACCCCAGCTGTGGTGAAACTACAAATCCCATCATGCCTCTGCCTCTAGGAGTCATGTCTGTGATTGTTAGGGTATTGCAACGTCTCATGGGACTTGTAGTTTCAAAACAGCTAAAGGGCCAAGGTTGCCTACCCCTGCCATAGAGGTATCTTCCTTCCGAATAACCAGATTCAGAAGCTCATGAAGACCACACCCTTTATCAAGTTAAGGATAAATGCCTTAAACATGGAGTTATGCTAATCAAACAGGTAAAGGTCTCCTCATAGTTTGTCTTTTGTAATACCAGTTGTATTCTTGCTCAGTGTCAGTTATCTGGTGATCTAGGTCTTAGCCCCCCTGCTAATGAAGAACTCCCTTGTGGTGGATACAGAGTTTTGGTAAATCTAAAACAAATCTAAACACAAAACCAAAAATGTAATATATTGCATTCTGGCAATAACACAATTCCTGTCCTAGCATGACAACACTCATTCACCCCACTGTATAAGGGCAACAGAAACAAGACTTGAAACTGTTCTCTATGTAGTTCTGTATACAGGTGGTCCTCAGGTTACAAACAAGACTGGGACTGTAGGTTTGTTCTTAAAGGGGTTGTAAAGGTAAAAGTCTTTTCACCCTAATGCATTCTATGCATTAAGGTGAAAAAACATCTGACACTAACGGCCCCCCCGTTTTACTTACCCGACCCCTCGAAAGTCCTGCGCTCACCCCCGACATCCTCTTCGCCGCTCAGCCTGGCCGTTGATTGGTTACAGTGGAGGGAGTGAGCCATTGGCTCGTGCTGCTGTCAATCACATCCAATGACGCGGCGTGCCGGGGGCGGGGCCGAGTGATACAGTGAGCGGCTATGGCCACCGGCTGTATCACGGGAGCGTGCCCGCAAGCACTCCTCACCATGCAAGGGAGCTCGCATGCAGGTGAGAAGTCTTTGCGGGGGGGGGGGGGGAGCCGAGACAGCCGCGAGGGACCCCAGAAGACCAGGTTCGTGGCCACTCTGTGCAAAACGAGCTGCACAGTGGAGGTAAGTATAACATGTTTGTTATTTAAAAAAAAATAAAAAATTACCTTTACAACCCCTTTAAGTTGAATCTGTTTGTAAGTCGTCGGAACAGGTACATTTTTTAAGTGTAAAAAAAAAATATTTTTAAGCTTTTTGGATAACATAGGGAAGGGTTATCATCACCCCTGTAATGTTTGTTTTGCTGTCTGTGCCCCTGTTCAGAAGATTTCACCTCACTTTCTGTCCCAATGACAATTGGATTTTAAAAATTGTGGGTTGTTGTGGAAACAAGCCTTGGTGATAAAGCTTCAGTGGAGACACTTTCTCCCATAATAACTCTTATGCCCCGTACACACGGTCGGGAATTCTGACGGAAAATGTCCGATCGGACCATGTTGTCAGAAAATCCGCCCATGTGTGGGCTCCATCTGACTTTTTCCGTCGGAATTTCCAACGGAAAAAATTTGAGATCCTGCTCTCAAATTTTCCGACAACAAAATCCGATTAGACTTTTTCCGATCGTGTGTAGAGAATTTCGACAAAGTGCCACGCATGCTCAGATCAAATTACGAGACCAAAGCTATTGGCTAATAGCCTCTATGTCAGGGGTGCCCAACCAGTGGCCCGGGGGCCACACGTGGCCCGCGGAGCCCTCTGATGTGGCCCGCGACCTCCTACTCTGGGATGGTGGTTTGACAAGCCCAGATCGCAGGTTGCCGACCCACCATCCCAGGGCATCAGTGTTGTGAATGAAGCCGGCGGTAGAGAAAGCAAGAAGCTGCAGAGCCGCATAAGCTGATGCTTCCTTTATAGCGCCGGCTATCGTCACAATCGATACCAAATGCACTCTGCCTGGGACAGCAAAAGCTGGGGAAAACTGAATGGAAGACTGTTATTAAAGGTGTGTATGTTACTGAAATCAGTGTATATATGGGCATATCTGTTCTTCAGTGGTTACTAGGCTGCTGTTAAACTAATCCTTCACCTGCGGGTTACCTGCACTGAGCCATAGAGTTCTGTTTATTACATGTGGCTTTGGTGCGCTTTCAGAAAGTGAACTATACTATCAGGATATAATAGAAGTCTATGGCAAAGTGCAGCTAACCTGCAGAAAAGCCACAGATGCACATGGCGCATCAGTGTGAAAGCAGCCTTAGGACCCGATCGGACCCTCCATTCACCTCTATGTCCCTTTACCCCTGCTTACCTTCAATCCGATACGCTAAAAAAAAAAAAAAACAGAAGGGGAACCGTCCCCTTCCGTCAGATTGAATTGGAGGGCCCATAGAGTAGCATGGGCTGTGTCCATATCCGTTCTGCATGTGCAGCGTAGATACAGACCTGTCATCCGCCCATTACACTTATTTTGGCCCGCGACCGGTTACCAAGTCGCTTCGATGGCCCTCGCTCTTCAAAAGGTTGGGCACCGCTGCTCTATGTAGTTACGTCGTACGCAACGAACGTCACCACGGTCAGAATGATCGGATTTTCCGACAACTTCAGTCGGAAAAAATCTGACGGATTTTGTGGTCGGAATTTCCGACCGGGTGTACGGGGCATAAAAGGAGTGAATTTTCCCTTCCTAGGGACTAAAAAAGGAAGTTCAATAGCCAGTAGCCAATAGCTGCCCTTGCGTCGTATTTGGTCCGTCGGACCAGCACACAGACGAGCGCTTTTCCCTATAGCAATTGAGTCTGTAGGACAGATTTGAAACATGTTCTATTTCTAAGTCCATCTGATTTTTTTTATATAAAAACGATTGGATTTTCCCACACACGATCGTAATGTCTGACGGAATGATCCCGTCGGACCTAATCTGCCGGAAAGTCCGGTCATGTGTACGCGGCATTAGAAGGCTGTAGAGAAGGGAGCTCGGAAGATAACATGTACAACTTATGTAGGAGGATTTTTTTTTGTCTCTGTGTATCACCTGAGGCCAGTCACTTCAGTGGGTATATGTACGTAATTATTATTATTATTATATTATTAATCCCTGGCTCCCATGCAGATCCAATGGCTTCAGTATCAGAAAATATATGCAGATCTGACTTTACTCTGCCATTCTAATCTCCATACTTGTTCCATATTGCAGCTACCATTTTTAGGAGATCGCCAAAGGCATCCTCTGTATTTCGATCTGCATAGGTTTCTCCTGAAATCCCTTCAGTGCTGTCAGTTGCTCAATACTTTAGAAGCACAGCATTTCTTGTTCCCAGCATTCAGCTTCAGACATACTATGAACAATTTTGTGGAAAAACTAGATAAGATTTTCCATGTAGTATTCATAATGCCTCTTGGGATTGGAATGCTTCTTTTTACTTAATGACTTGGTCCACCTTTATGGATGAAATTACTTACGTGTCAGCGTTTATCTCCATGTTCAAAACATGATGTCTTGTTAGAAAGGTGTTGCAGACATTGTAAAGCGTTCAATTTTAGGTTTCAAGGAATTACCATTTATTGGTAATTTTGTAGGTTGAGTTTCCCGCTGGCTTCTCTTGGCACGGAGCGTCATTCTCTGCATATATTGCGGAATGTCTGCTAGATAAGCCGTTAAAATCAATCATGTATCATTTGAACCAGATGTTGCTTTGGCTCACCAAGAAATCTTTCAGTATTCTCTTTTTCTCCCCTCTCTAGAGAAGGGCATTAAGATTGGAAAGTTAATATGTGTAGCAAACCTAAATCTTTTTGACAAGTCATACATGATATATATTATTCGTGAATGGAGGGTGCGGGGATGTAGTATGGTCTACTCCAAGGGGGGCTTCAAGTCACCATGGTGTCATGTCACTGAAAGCATCTTGCAGATTAATTATGGAATAGCTGCAATTTTATTGTTACGGAATGAACGCTATAAAAGAAAGCTTTGTTTGGTTTCGGGTTATAGAACAGCAGAGCATTGGCTGAAGGGTTGATTTAGGAGATTTTTTTTAGCAATAAATTGATTATTTCAGAGAATAAGTAAAGACAGTATATTGTTTTAAAGGACTATTATTATTATTATTATTATACAGGATTTATATAGCGCCGACAGTTTGCGCAGCACTTTACAACATGAGGGCAGACAGTACAGGACATTAGAAATCAATACAGGAGGGATCAGAGGGCCCTGCTCGTTGGGGCTTACAATCTAGAAGGGAGGGTCAATCGGAACAAAAGGTAATACTGTGGGGGGATGAGCTGATGGAGAAAATGAAAATACGGTGGTTGTTGTTGTTGTTCGGTGTGGGTAGGATATGCTTCTCTGAAGAGAAGGGTTTTCAGGGATCGTCTAAAAGCTAATAAAGTAGGAGATAGGCAGACAGATTGGGGTAGGGCATTCCATAGGATTGGAGAGGCTCTGGAAAAGTCCTGGAGGCGAGCATGGGAGGAGGTGATGAGGGAGCTAGAGAGCAGGAGGTCTTGAGCGGAACGAAGAGAACGAGTAGGTTGGTATTTAGAGACTAGGCTAGTGATGTAGCTGGGGGCGAAATTGTGGATGGCTTTGTACGTAGTTGTTAGACTATCTATCTATCTATCTATCTATCTATCTATCTATCTATCTATCTATCTATCTATCTACATAGCTCCCAACTGTCCCTGATTTCGAGGGACTGTCCCTGATTTGGAGCAATGTCCATCTGTCCCTCATTCCTCCTCATTTGTCCCTCATTTTGGTCTGATCTATATAGTTGTATATAAAATGCACTTTTTATCTATCAAGTGTTTTTCAGTGCTAAACCTTTCATCTGATTTCTAAATTTCTGCATTTGTAAATTACAAAAGCCAATATAAAGGAATAGTAGTGGTAAAAAAAAAGCACTTGTGGGTTTAACCAATCTTGTTTTTTTTTTTGTACAATTCTCCTTTAAGGGGCGTGGCAAGGGGTGTGTCCTATTCCTGCATACTTTTGCTGATAGGTGTCCCTCATTTCCATCTCAAAAAGTTGGGAGGTATCTATCTATCTATCTATCTATTTATCTATCTATCGTTCCTGTAGCGCACCCCCTAAGGATCCACAGTGAAACTGTGATTCCCCACCCTTCACATCCAGGCACTTTTCACTTTTCACAATTTTCACAGGCACTGTGGAGACAGAGAACAGTCCGTGACTTTGTTTTTTGTGGTTTATTGAGGGTAATAACTTGGATAGGGATGGGAGGTTATGGGATGCCCACTTAACTTTGGCAGAACTTTAGGGACAGTCTTTCTATATACAGTCTCTATATACAGCTCCTTCTTCCAGCACACGCTTGCAGAATCCCAGCTGGATCACTGTGTGAAGATCTGTCAGATTACAGGCAGGAACCAGAGGCACCTTGGTTGTGTAGCAAAGTATTGTAGTGTCCAGCTTGTACTCTTCCTCTTCCACTGCCAACCCACCTGGCTGCAGTAGCCCCTTTACTAGCCCTCCAGGCTAAATTCTCCACCGCAGTCCTTCAGACTGACACTCACCAGCCCACCCAGCTGACTCTCAGGAGATCCCCCAGTAGTGCTGACCTGCTCCTGCTGACCTCTCTACTTGCTCCCGTGCCTCCAGGAAGGACTATCTCCATGTGTTATGGCAGGATCCTTCCAGCACCCGAGCCCCGGCCCAAGGTCACCCCCCCCCCCGACTAGGGGTCACCGACAGCCTCCTCAGCACTCCATCTCCAACTTCCACCCAACTCCCCTTGCTGGAATGACCCATGGCTATTTTTTGAGGCAGTCTGCCATCTGCCCCTTGCAGCCCTTTACTGGGGATTGGCTGAGGCCATCATAAATATTTCCAGCAGCTCCTCCTAACCTTCACCCACTATATCTAGAACATTTTCCAATGTCCCAGAAAACAGGGGGAGGCACCAGCCCTGAGACACTAAACCCTGACCCAGATTCACAGCTCAGGCTTAGCCCTGAGCTAAAATAAATTTTCTTACACTAACAAGCCTGCTCTAAAAAAAAAAACTACCTTACACCTAGCACACACTAGACAGTGCTACATATCTATCTACTGTATCTTTTATATGTGGGCAAGGCCAGGAGATTGGTGCCCAAATTGAAGGAACAATACACAGAGTCCAGAAAAGCGGTTAAGCAATTCTTGCATTGAAGGGTTGTAAGTAAACAGTCACTAAGGCAATTGGCAATCTGCAATAACTGGCACTAGTACAACGGCATTAGTAACTGTGGCATGACCCACAGTATATTTTATTGCTGAGAATGCCACACAGGTATAGTCTACATTACCATCTGCAAGAGAGGTGGCTGTCTGGCTCTTGAGAAGAAGTAGCAAAACCTTCGAACAAAATTCCACGGTTTTGTTGTCGGAAAGTCCGATCGTGTGTACAGGGCGTTAGGGTTACAATATATTTGTCAGCAGGGCTTTTATTCTCGGAGAATAGGTGCAGGAACTCCCCCCTTCTGAGTAAATTCTTGCCTCCACCCATACCCATCTCTGAGCACCGTCCTTTGATTCCACCCCCTACCTACCTCCCAGTACCATCTCTTTTAGAGAATACAGAGCCAAGTATTTTTTTGTGGCGCTAAGTAATTTGTATAGAATTTGTTAAAGATAACAAGAAAAGCAGTAAAATAGATAATCTGCAGCCAGCGACAATAGACCCCAACCACCCATAAACAATAGATTCCCACAGCAGCAATGGATGCCTGCAACAAAATACCCCCCAGCAGCAGCAACAGATCTCCCAGCAGCCACAATCAAACCCCTCTCTCAAGTGACCCCCCAGCAACAGTAGACCCCCCAACAGCAACAACAGACTTCCCCAGCAACATCTGACCACTGCGCAAAAATAGATCCCCTCCAGCAGCCAGCATCAATAGACCCTGCAGCACACCTCAGCACCCCTTGCCATTACATACAGTACATGCTGGAGGTGTCGGAACTGCATTCCTGCTGAAAAGAAAGCCCTGTTTGTCAGGTTCTTATTGCTGTCTGTATCCCTATCTTTTTTTTTTGTTTCACTACCACCAGGGCTGGGCTTCTGCAAAGTCAACATATGCTATGGCCTAAGATAGTAGATCTGCCAGGTGTGGCACACAGTCAACCATTTTTTGTTTGCTGGCTGTGAGTTACACATTTCCAGTGTATGATACAAGATTACAGAATGCTTCTCTGTCTAAGGCTGGCCATAGATGATTCGTTTTTTTGGATCATACCATCTACACAAGCGAGGTATCATATTCTGACAGGGGGATTGCATCAGCTGTCAGAATACACTGATCAGTGCTGCAGCCAATTGACTGCAGTTGCTGATCGAATTAAAATGTTCCCGCTTGACAGAAATTGATGATAAGATTGACTTCTGTTGAGCGGGACTGGCCAGATAGATCAAAATTCTGCCAGTTGCTGTTGAACTGGCCGAATTTCGATCCATCTATGGCCAGCTTAACCACTTAAGGATCGGAAGGATTTGCCCACTAATGACCAGGCCATTTTTTTGCGATGCGGCACTGCATCGCTTTAACTGCCAATTGCGCGGTCATGCGAATCTGTACCCAAACAAAATTGACGTCCTTTATTTCCCACAAATAGAGCTTTCTTTTGGTGGTATTTGATCACCGCTGCGGTTTTAATTTTTTGCGCTATAAAAAAACAAATAGCGACAATTTTGAAAAAAAAATAAACCATTTTTACTTTTTGCTATAATACATATCCAAACAAAATATATAAAAAAACAAATTTTTCCATCAATTTAGGCCAATATATATTCTTCTAAATATTTTTGGTAAAAAAAAAACATCTCAATAGGCGTATATTGATTGGTTTGCGCAAAAGTTATAGCGTCTGCAAACTATGGGATAGATTTAGGGACTTTTATTTTTTTTTTAATTGTTTTTACTAGTAATGGCGGCGATCTGCAATTTTCAGTGGGACTACGACATTGCGGTGGACAAATCTGACCCTAAGTGACACTTTTTGGGGACCAGTGACATTATTACATTGATCAGTGCTATAAAAATGCACCGATCAATGTAAAAATAACACTGACAGGGAAGGGGTTAACACTAGGGAGCGATCAAAGGGTTAACTTTGTTCCCTAGGGGTCAGGATCTTTCCCGAGCCTGGATGGCCGAGTGATGCTTTAGCCCGCTGTCGGAAGAAAACGCGTCAATGAAAAGCAGAATATACTGCACACCTATGATCCATAGGAGAAGTATGGCCAAAAAATCTTTGGCCATACTTCTTTAAGGCTGGCCCTACACTATGCAATCTCATTGTATAATCTGCTTTAGATTGATTGTAGTACAATTGCCTGCCTGATTTATCACTAGTTGAATGAATTGTTTAGGTTTGTCCTCAATTTATGTAGTAAGAGATTTTTTAGAGATTGTACAATCTGAGTGTGGGCCAGGCATACATATTTATTACATGCAAAAGTGGAACTTCCGCTTCACTGCCGGGTTCCCTTACCAGGAATGGCGGCGGTTGCACCCAACAGCCGATCCGAAGATTGGCTGGGGTGCCGACATCGCGGGCTCCCTGGACAGGAAAGTGCCCTAATATTAAAGGTCAGCAGCTGCAGTATTTGTAGCTGATGACATTCATTTTTTTTTGGGGGGGGAGCTGGGCTCCTCTTTAATCAGCCTACTGTCTACCCTTCAGAGGACGGCATTGTGACAAGTAGTGCTTCCTGAATTGAAACATTTGAATGCAGCGGGCCTGTATCGAAGATAATAAGTTTGCCCCCCTTCCTCAAGACTATGCTACACTACCTCCATGAAAATGCACTTGACCATTGTAGGATTTAGGCCCAGTGACCTAATACCTTTAGCGCTATGACCTAGCACCACCCTCCAAAACCCTCTTCAAAGAAGACCCAACTAGGTTTTGGAGTAAAGGCCAGCTGGCCTTATTTTATGTTTAACATTAACATCAACTTTCAACTTATTTAAAATGGGTCAGAGGTGGGGGGAAATAACCAACCACTGGTCCCTGCTAACACATGTTTTAACTTCAAACCTTCTGCCTCCAGTCGGAATCCCCTGACTCGGAGGCGTTACCAAACCAAGCAGTGACCTACCACTTTTTAACCCTTCCAGGTACCCCCTGTAACCTGGAAGTAACATAAACCACTCCCATCACATGGATGGGTAGAGCATGTTTTAAACATGTACCTCTCCGATCTCCTTTTCTAGCAACCCTAAGAGCTGCCTTAGCAAGGACCCCATTCCAGCTTAACCCTTCAATAGGGTGGGAGGGTGGAAAACGCTTCCTCCTCCGCTCTGTGACTGATGTCACTTACCCTTTCTCCTTCACTATTGCCACTCATGGGCTCGGCCCCCCTACACCTCCTCTCTATTTCTTAAAGCATCCTACACTCTTAAAGCGGCAGCTGTGGAGTCCAGCACAGTCATGCCGTCCCTGCGCTTATTTCCTTTTGTCTTTTGCTCCGGGACTCCCTTTATAAAGCTAATGCATTTATCCTTTTATTCAGCCTCTAAATTATCGCATTTGTTATTTTGAAAAGGCAGTACAGAGAACAAGTAGTGGGGAAAAAAAGTACCTGTGGTTTCACAGAATCATTTTTTGTGTATTAATTCTTTGTGGTGTGCAGGGCATTACCGTACAGTATGTGCCCCTTGCCTACATACCTAAAAAAAAAAAAAGAAGTGTACTAAAAGTGTCCCTTTTTCGTATCTCAAATAGTTTCAAGGTGTGGTGTACTATGTATTTACAACTCATGCACTCTGGGTCCCTACACCTATAGCTGAGCTGTTAGTAGATTAGGACCACAGCTCACACTTCTATTTTACTTATCAGTTCTAGATGTACCAACACAAGACAGTTTGGAAGGAAATATGAATCTGGCCCTGACTGACACCCTGTTTGACATGGTGTCACTTGATGTCCCACCATGGGCGATACAGACAACAATGAAAACCTAGCCAAGGCTTTAACATTCCCTACTCTATTCAAATTATTTTTTTAAATTGTCTGAAATTAGACTTTACGTATATAATAATTTTGCTCTCTTATCTACATTACCTTTCTTAGTGCACCCGACACGTGTTATTGTGGGGTGCTTAGTCTGCAAATGTAGGTTTCCATCTCCAAAGTTGGAGCTATTCCTTACTTGCACTCCTTAATGCAGTGTGGTGATATCTGTATACTTTACCTTCAGGGAAGTTGCTCTTTGTTAATCCCCCCACCTACCTTAAAGTGTAACTAAAGGCAAAACTTTTTTTTTTAGCTTTGGATAGAGGGGAGATGGATTAGAACTCCTGGCAGTTTTTATTGCAGTCTGGGCCCCCATTAAGGAGATTCATCCTCTCGATTTGTCCTGTTTACCATTATCACTAAAAGTGAACGTAAAAGAAAGTCCCAAATTTTGGGTTGTCCCCAGAAAAGTAATAGAGGGGAAATCTTCCGACACTAGTTCTGGTAATTTAGGGGTCCCCAAGAAATTCTCTTTATTTGCAAGGATTTCCTCCCACTTCCTGCTTGGCTATGGGACAGGATGTTACATAGTTAGTCTGGTGGAAAAAGACAAATGTCCATCTAGTTCAACCAATCAAAGGGGGAAAAAAATTACAATCATATATACACAATCCCCACAGTTGAACCAGAGGAAACAATAAAAAACAAGCAAATCATGATCCAATTTGCTCCAGCAGGGGAAAAAAATTCCTTCCCGATCCCCCGAAATGCAATCAAATATTCCCCGGATCAACTTTACCTATAAATGTTAGTACCCAGTTATATTACGTACATTTAGGAAAGTATCCAGGCCTTTTTTAACGCAATCTACTGAGCTGGCCAGAACCACCTCTTGAGGGAGTCTATTCCACATTTTCACAGCTCTTACTGTGAAGCAGTGTTGCCAACCGTCAGTATTTTTACTGGCAGTCAGTAAAAAAACAGGCAATTTTCTCCTGCCAGTAAATGCCAGTAAAAGGAAAAAGTTGCCAGTAAAAAATATGGTTGTGATGTTCGGCTCTGGGCCGGGACCATCCAAAGCACTATATCGAAAATAAAATAATATGTTTTTTGCCCTAATATCTACCTTAAATCACATTGATAATTGTATACTGTACTTGTTTGTAGCCTAAATAATAAAATTTACACTTAAAACTGTAATTTTGTAACTTTTGGCAATGCCAGTAAAAACTTGGCTGTGCCAGGAAATTTTGGGTGTCGTGTCAGTAAATTTCAATCTGGTAGGTTGGTAACACTGCTGTGAAGAACCCTTTTCGTATTTAGAGATTAAATCTCTTTTCCTCCCAGATAAAGAGTGCCCCCTTGTCCTCTGTGATGACCTTGAGGTGAATAACTCAACACCAAGTTCACTATATCGACCCCTTATGTATTTATACATGGTGATCATATCCCCCCTCCCCCTTAATCTCCTCTTCTCAAGAGAGAACACATTCAGTTCCTCTAATCTTTCCTCATAGCTGAGCTCCTCCATGCCTCTTATCAGTTTGGTTGCTCTTCTCTGCACTTTCTCCAGTTCCCCGATATCCTTTTTGTGAAACTGAACTGCATATTCCAGATGAGGTCTTACTAATGATTTGTACAGGGGTACGAGTAAAGGGAAATCTCAGCAATGGGATACAGATGGCGAAAAAAAATCTGACAAGGGTTATAACCCTTTCTTGCTCTATCAACGTGAAACATTTTTTTTCGAGTTTAACGCAACCCACCTGGGATAAGGGCCAATCTCCACTGGTGGCAAAAAGGAAATGGCCAATAACCACCACATGATAATGGGAATGTATGGGAGAGTACACACATTAGTATCAGTGCTGTGGAGCATTTAGCTAAGATAGCGAAAGATCATTCAAGGAGTGCCATTGGTCTTAAAGTGTGAAGCTCCTTGTGGACACCCTGGCCATATTACCACTGTGGTTTGAACTTTTTATACCAGATAAAAGAGAACTCATTTAACAACGTAAACAGGTTTCTTGTATATCACAGACTGCACAACCTACCGTATGTGTTTTACACTCTGATCTTTTACACAAAGCAAAGTGAACATTTTCCCCTCGTGCTTCCTTTTTTTTTATTAGCGCTAAATCATTTCCCAGTACAGATCGGAGTTGCTGTCTTACTCCTTAATTTAGTGGGAAGTCTTATGAATCCCATTTCCAGTGTGTTATTTCAGTATTTAATTATTTTAATCAATGACAATTTAACGCAGCGGGTCTCAGATGGCTGGAGAAAGCTTTGAGGGGAAAGTGACCTTTAATAAAGGCCAAGAAGAAAAATTACACCTCATCGCTGGGAGATATTTTCACATAAATGGATGATAATTCTTCCTCTGAATCTGATCACAATTGCAGTCTAAATTTAGATGGATGGCAATTACTATTATTGACCTTTATTTATACACTGCCGTCATGTTGTAGGAAAAAACCTTCAATGTCCATGCTCACCATTTTTGTTTATTTCCTTTTTGTTTAACTTATTGTGCCTTATTTTGTTGTGTCCTTCAAGATCCTTTTACTGGCTGAACTCTATACATATACATATACTCTATACATATAATCCCTCAGTATGAACGGTGACAGCTTTATTGTACTATTCTGCGTGTCATTTTTTTTGGGGGGGGGCAAACAGTCTGCCAACCACCACCCCCCTAGCACTTACCTCATCACCGGAGGCTTCCCCTGCTTGGCGGCAGCGGTCTCCTGTTCTCCTGCTCTCCACAGGTCATCAAGGAGGCGGCGGCTTACATTTCCTCCCTCCTCCTTGGCGGCCTTCGCTTTTCGGCCAATCGTAAAATGGGTCTCACACCCGCTTCTGATTGGCCGGATTGTGGATCAGTGTTCAATATTCATTTGCTGTTGTAACACACCTGGGTGGGATAAGAGCGCATTCTTTGCGACCCAAGCCCACCCTATTTTGAAGCCTATTAGAGCCATCAGGTGCTTAAAAAAAAAAAAACCCTGGCCGCTGTCATTGAAAGGGGCCAGACGCATGAATAGGGAGTGGCTGCGGTGGGGTGGCCGCGGCTTGCCTCACGGATGGTAAGAATGGGGAGATGTTAATGTAAACAAGCATCTCCCCCTTCTGCTTAGGGACAGTGTCACTGTTCTCTGCTCCCTGTGATCGGAGCAGAGATCAGTGACGTGTCACAGACAGTCACGCCCCCCCAGTTAGAAACATGCCCCTAGGACACACTTAACCCCTAAACTGCCACCTAGGGGTTAACCCCTTCACTGCCAGTGTCATTTACACAGGAATCAGTGCATTTGTATAGCACTGATTGCTGTATAAATGACAATGGTCCCAAAAATGTGTCAAAAATGTCTGATGTGTCCGCCATAATGTCGCAGTCACAATAAAAATCGCTGATCGCCGCCATTTGAAAAAAAAATTATTAATAAAAATGCCATAAAACTATCCCCTATTTTGTAAACGCTATAACTTTTGTGCAAACCAATCAATAATCGCTTATTGCGATTTTTTTTACCAAAAATATGTAGAAGAATACGTATCGGCCTAAACTGAGGAAAAAAAATATTTTTTTTATATATTTTTGGGGGATATTTATTATAGCAAAAAGTAAAAAAATAATGTGTTTTTTTTTCAACATTGTCGCTCTTTTTTTTGTTTATAGCGCAAAAAATAAAAAAGAAAGCTCTATTTGTGGGAAAATTTTGTTTGGGAGCCACGTCGCACGACCGCGCAATTGTCACTCAACGCGACACAGTGCCGAATCACAAAAAGTGCTCTGGTCAGGAAGGGGGTAAATTCTTCCGCCGTCATATGACATCGTCCTAGAACGAGAGCCGCACCGTTCCACTGTCATTTGAAGGTGTGCAGGCGGCAACTATTTAACAGGACAGGTTCCACTCAGAACAGGCCTCGCCAAAGAAGTTGAGTGCATGTGCTCAGCGTCATATCCAGAGGTTGTCTTTGGGAAATAGACATATGAGTGCTGCCAGTATTGCTGCAGAGGTTGAAGGGGTGGGGGGCCAGCCTGTACGCCGCACACTGCATCAAATTGGTCTGCATGGCTGTCCTTCCAGAAGGAAGCCTCTTCTAAAGATGATGCACAAGAAAGCCCGCAAATAGTTTGCCGAAGACAAGCAGACTAAGGACATGGATTAGTGGAACCATGTCCTGTGGTCTGATGAGACCAAGATAAACTTATTTGGTGTCAAGCGTGTGTGGCAGCAACCAGGTGAGGAGTACAAAGAAAAGTGTGTCTTGCCTACAGTCAGACATGGTGGTGGAAGTGTGATGGTCTTGGGCTGCATGAGTGCTGCCAGCACTGGGGAGTTACAGTTCATTGAGGGAACCATGAATGGAAACATGTACTGTAACATACTGAAGCAGAGCATAATCCCCTCCCTTCGGCAGGGCCGGATTCCAACATGATAACGACCCCAAACACACCTCAAAGACGACCACTGCCTTGCTAAAGAAGCTGATGGTAAAGGTGATGGACTGGCCAAGCATGTCTCCAGACCTAAACCCTATTGAGCATCTATGGGGCATCCTCAAATGGAAGGTGGAGGAGCGCAAGGTCTCTAACATCAACCAGCTCCGTGATGTCGTCATTGAGGAGTGGAAAAGGACTCCAGTGGCAACCTGTGAAGCTCTGGTGAACTCCATGCCCAAGATGGTTAAGGCAGTGCTGGAAAATAAAGGTGGCCACACATAATATTGACACTTTGGGCCCAATTTGGACATTTTCACTTAGGGGTGTACTCACTTGTTGCCAGCGGTTTAGACATTAATGGCTGTGTGTTGAGTTATTTTGAGGGGACAGCAAATTTACACTGTTATACAAGCTGTACACTCACTACTTTATATTGTAGCAAAGTGTCATTTCTTCAGTGTTGTCACATGAAAAGATATAATAAAATATTTACAAAAACGTGAGGGGTGTACTCACTTTTGTGAGATACTGGATACCCTAGTTTGTATCACTTTGTTAAATACTAAATAATATACAATGATTCTGATTATTTTCACCAAAAAAATGTAGCAGAATACATATTTTTTTACATTTATAAAAAGAAAAAAATTATTTTGTGAAATTCTATAACAGAAACAAAGAAAAAAATAATTTTTTCAGCATTTTCTGTCTATCTTTTTGTTTGTTTATCAAAAAATAAATAAAACAGTGGTGATTAACCTCTTGACGTCCGCGCTATAGCCGAATGAGGGCCACAGCGCAGACCTGAATTTCCGGGAGGCCGCCATATGATGGCCTCCCCTGTGCACGCTCCCGGCGCGCGCCCTACAGGGCACGCGCAGAGCACGCTGTGATCACTGACTCACTGAGACTCGAGTGATCACCGATCCGCCGATCCGAGTAAGTGGCCGGTCCCGGCCCCTTACCATGTGATCAGCTGTCAGCCAATGACAGCTGATCACATGATCAAAACAAAAGCTGACAGCGGAGGAGAAAAAAAAAAAAAAGCTGATCACCGGCTCATCTGCAAGGGACATCGGTCCCGAAGAGGAAGAGGCAATTTATGCCTCATCTATGCCACCTGCCATTGCCACCTGACAGTGCCCACAGTGCCCACCAGTGCCGCCTATCAATGCCCACAAGTGCCACCTATCAATGCCCACAAGTGCCACCTATCAATGCCCACCAGTGGTGCCAATCAGTGCCACCTAGCAGTGCTGCCTATCAGTGTAACTGATCAGTGCCCATTATTGCCACCCATTAGTGCCCATCACTGCCACCCATCAGTGCCCATCACTGCCACCTATCGATGCCCATCAGTGCCGCCTCATCAGTGTACATCAATGACGGAGAAAAATTACCTGTTTTAAAATTTTATAACAAAATAAAAAAAGGTGATCAAATACCACCAATAGAAAGCTCTATTTGTAGGGGAAAAATGCAAAAAAATTAATTTGGGTACAGTGTAGCATGACCGCGCAATTGTCATTCAAAGTTCATCAGCGCTGAAAGCTGAAAATTGGTCTGGATAGCAGGGGGGTTTAAGTGCCCAGTAAGCAAGTGGTTGAATCCCACCAAAAGAAAGCTCTAGTTGTGTGAACAAAATGATACAAATTTAATTTGGGTATAGTGTTGCATGGTTGCACAATTGTCTTTCAAAGTGTGACCGCGCTGGAAGCTGAAAACTGTTCTGGGTAGAAATGGGGTAAAATCGCTTGGTATTGAAATGGTTCCACAACAAATCTACAAATATGACATAAATGTTTTCTTATTTGCTTTTATCTTACCAGTGCTGTAGTCTTTTCATTGTGCTCTTTTGTCTTTCTGTTCTAGATCTATCAATGGCCGTTCAGAAATTCTCACATTCCCTGCAAGACTTCCAATTTGAATGCATTGGAGATGCAGAGACAGACGATGAAATTAACATTGGTAAGATAGCTTTCATTTTTACAAAAGTTTGTTAAAGTGGCACATGTCATTCCTTATGCTATAATCATCTAAATATACGTGTGAAGAGGCTTTTGTGAGCTCTTTATTGTTCCCTCTGTCACGTCACAGCTTTACAGCAATTCCTAGAGAGCAGCAGTGAAAACTCTCGGAAAACTGGAAATCAGGCTACACAATTACATTTCCTGATTGGAAAAAATATATAAATATTTTTATCTCTACAGCAATCCAACCCAACCCCCAGCTAAGTCACAACCAGACTCATTAAAGTGGGGTTGCACACACAAAAAAAAAAAAAATCATTAAAATTCCTAAAAACAATAAAAAAAAAACATTTGGAATTTTTTTTTTTAACTTACCTCTAAATGGCTGTTGCTAGGGGGTCCATCGTAGTCTGCCTCCTTCAGTGCCTGGGCTGGTGACATCATTTCCCCCGGTGCAGGAAGGGCTCAGCTCTGCCTCTCCCTCCTGTTAATCATCTGGGACATAAGACAGGTTCCAGATGACTGCGTGGCCAATCACGGCATGCTCATGCATGCACAGTGGGTGCCCGGCTGTCAACCCTTTTTTTTTTTAATTGATACTCCTCTTTAAAGTGATATTAAAGGTTTGTTTAAAAATCAAAAATAAACATGTTATACTTACTTGCTCTGTGTAATAGTATTGCACAGAGCAAACCTTTTTCTCATGTCCTTCTTCCCATGGTGCTCCTGGCTCCTCCCCCCTTGATCAGTGCCCCGCAATAGCAAGTCACTTGCTGTAGGGGCACTGGTGAGTACCTAATCCCGAGCCCCCCTCTCTTTGTTCAGAAGGCACATAGAGCTGCAGCTCGGCCCTGCCCTGCCCTGCCCCCCGCTCTCTCCTCATTGACTCACTGGCTGTGATTGACAGTAGAGGGAGCCAATGGCTCCCATCATTTGATCTCAGCCAATGAAAAGAATGAGACCCGGGACAGCTGAGGCTCTTGTGCACATCAATGGATCAACAAGGGGCACAGGTGAGTAATGGGGGGGGGGGGGGGGGGGCGACGACGACTGGGAGCAGCACACAGAAGGTTTTTTTTATCCTCATGCATAGATTGCATGAAGGTAAAAAACCTTCAGCCTTTACAACCACTTTAAAGAAAGATTTACCCTTGCCTAGCGAATGATAAATACATTGATATACTTACTTTATTTCTTGTTCCTCCTGTTTTTATGACTAGCCCCCCAAAGACTCTCCCCTTTGTTGCCCGACCTGTTACAGCTTCCTGACATCATGCCTTATACTGCAGGACCAGCAGCCCATCAGGCTTTATAGTTACATAGTTACATAGGAGGTGAGGTTGAAAAAAGACAAAAGTCCATCAAGTCCAACCTATGTGTGTGATTATATGTCAGTATTACATTGTATATCCCTGTATGTTGCGGTCGTTCAGGTGCTTATCTAATAGTTTTTTGAAACTATCGATGCCCCCACTGAGACCACCACCTGTGGAAGGGAATTCCACATCCTTGCCGCTCTTACAGTAAAGAACCCTCTACGTAGTTTAAGGTTAAACTTCTTTTCTTCTAATTTTAATGAGTTGCCACGTGTCTTATTAAACTCCCTTCCGCTAAAAAGTTTTATCCCTATTGTGGGGTCACCAGTACGGTATTTATAAATTTAAATCATATCCCCTCTAAGAGTCTCTTCTCCAGAGAGAATAAGTTCAGTGCTCGCAACCTTTCCTCATAACTAATATCCTCCAGACCCTTTATTAGCTTAGTTGCCCTTCTTTGTACTCACTCCATTTCCAGTACATCCTTTCTGAGGACTGGTGCCCAGAACTGGACAGCATACTCTAGGTGCGGCCGGACCAGAGTCTTGTAGAGTGGGGGAATTATCATTTTATACCTGGAGTTGATCCCCTTTTTAATTCATGCCAATATTCTGTTTGCTTTGTTAGCGGCAGCTTGGCATTGCATGTCATTGCTGAGCCTATCATCAACTAGGACCCCCAGGTCCTTTTCCATCCTAGATTCCCCCAGAGGTTTTCCCCCCAGTGTATAGATTGCATTCATATTTTTGCACCCAGATGCATTATTTTACATTTTTCTACATTAAACCTCATTTGCCATGTAGTTGCCCACCCCATTAATGTGTTTGGATCTTCTTGCAAGGTTTCCACATCCTGCGAAGAAGTTATTGCCCTGCTTAGCTTAGTATCGTCCGCAAATACAGAAATTGAACTGTTTACGCCATCCTCCAGGTCGTTATGGACAAAATAAATAGGGTTTGTCCCAGCACAGAACCCTGGGGCTTCCGCCTCTTTGTACGACTAGTCCCCCAAAGCCTCTCCCCTTCATTGCCTGACCTGTTACAGCTCTCTGACATCATCCCGTGCAATGCAGGACCAACAGTCCCTGCATTGTATGGGAGCTTGCAGAGGGCCTGCCCATAACCCAGAACATCAAACAGCGGAGGAAAGTGCTCCCGGGTAAACGAAGAATAAGGTAAGTAGATAATTTTTTTCATCATACCCTAGGCAAAAAAAAAAAAAACATTAAGCCTTGCAGAGTGGAGGGAAATCTAATGCAAAAGTAAATCCTTAGTTTAGCTTAAAATCGTTTCAATTGAATTATATGAAAAAGAACAAGGCTTTCTTATAACTGGGAGCTATTTATAATATTACTGTGGTAAAGCAGATAATATTCAAATTTGGGACCTGCTAGCTTCACAGATTATGTGCCGTTGCTTACCGCCATCCTACATAATGCTAATTCTGTAGCTCATACTTGATCAGAGCTGGAACACTTATCTTTGCCCAGTGGCCGCTGACTTATTTTTACCGATTCAACCTGTTCCTTCCAACTTATTGAGCTAGAAAAGAACTTTGCCTAAATGTGTAGGCAAGGACACATTAGCAGTGGTTAATGAAAGCAGAAAAAGGGATAATAAAACAAAAGGTTAAATGCACCATCCCTTGTATAATTGTTGCGCTAACAGTACATGGCCTTGTGACCATGTTTTTTTCACTGTGATCCCCCATGCAGGTGCCATTACTGGTGGAAAAGTTTGTCACTTACAAACGTAGCTTGTAAATGGAATATACAGTATGTTTTTATTTATAATTTTTTTTAGTAATGCAGTTAATAATACACAATTGCATACACAACGTTGCTTTTAATGTAATAGATAGGGCCTTGAAAAGGTATTCATACCCCTTGGCATTTTCCACATGTTGTCATGTTACAACCAAAAACGTAAATGTATTTTATGTGATAGACCTGTTGGAAAGAACAACAGCATGGTTGCTAATAAACTGACAATACTGTATGCATTATACCTTTCTATGCAGCAGGTGGCGCTGTAGTATTATAGTGAATAGTTCATGTATTCTATGACATAACAGGATGTATTGTCTATCTGTGTTCAGTGTACTTGTTTGTTGTTCCTGTCTCCGTGATGAAAAGACATGTTCTGATATTTCTCCATGAAAGTAAAGTTAATTACTGAAAACAAAAAGCTTCCAGCGCAATAATTGCAATACTCTACACAACAAGACCAACACAAAGTGGCAGATAATTGTGAAGTGGAAGGAAAATGCTAAATGGTTTTCAACATTTTTTACAAATAAATATCTTAAAAGTGTGGCGTGCATTTGTATTCATCCCCCCGAGTCAATACTTTGTAGAACCACCTTTCGCTACAATTATAGCTGCAAGTCTTTTTGGGTATGTCTCTACCAGCTTTGCACATTCTAACACATGAATATGCTTTGATCTAAACCATTCTATTGTAGCTCTGGCTATATGTTTAGGGTCGTTGTCCTGCTCGGAGGTGAACCTCTGCTCCAGTCTCAAGTCTTTTGCAGACTCTAATGCCGCATACACACGACTGAAAAATCCGATATAAAGGTTTTCAGTTGGAAAAATTAAGAACAGGCTCTCAATCCATAGTCCGTCGGAAATGCCGACAGAAAAAGGCCGATGGGCATATACACAGTCGGAAAATCTGATGAAAAGCTCCCATCGGACTGTTTCCATCGGAAATTCCGACCGTGTGTATGCGGCATAACAGGTTTTCTTCTAAGATTGCCCTGTATTTGGTTCCATTCATCTTCCCATCAACTCTGACCCGCTTCCCTGTCCCTGCTGAAGAAACGCATCCCCACAACATGATGCTGCCACCACCATGTTTCACTGTGGTGATGGTGTGTTCAGGGTGATGTGTAGTGTTAGTTTTCTACCACACATAGCGTTTTGCTTTTAGGCCAAAAAGTCGAATTTTGGTCTCATCTGACCAGAGCACCTTCTTTCACATGTTTTCTGTGTCCCCCACATGGCTTCTCACAAACTGCAAATGGGACTTCTTATGGTTTTCTTTCAACACTGGCTTTCTTCTTGCCACTCTTCCATAAAGGCCAGATTTGTGGAGTGCACGACTAATAGTTGTCCTGTGGACAGATTCTCCACCTGAGCTGTGGATCTATGCAGCGCCCCAAGAGTTACCATGGGTCTCTTGGCTGTTTCTCTGATTAATGCTCTCCTTGCCTGGCCTGTCAGTTTAGGTGGACGGCCATGTCTTGGTAGGTTTGCAGTTGTGCCATACTCTTTCCATTTTCGGATGATGGCTTGAACAGTTTTCTGTGAGATGTTTAAAGCTTGGGATAGTTTTTTATAACCTAACCCTGCTTTAAACTTCTTCACAACTTTATCCCTGACCTGTCTGGTGTGTTCCTTGGCCTTCATAATGCTATTTGTTCTCTAAGGTCGTCTAACAAACCTCAGAGAGCTTCACAGAACAGCTGCATTTAGGTGGACTCTATTTACTAATTAGGTGACTTCTGAAGGCAATTAATTCCACTGGATTTTAGGTAGGGGTATCAGAGTAAAGGGGGCTGAATACAAATTCACCCCACACTTTTCAGATATTTATTTGATAGTTTTTAAAGACATTTTAAAAAACATTTATCATTTTCCTTCCACTTCACAATTATGTGCCACTTTGTGTTGGCCTTTCACATAAACTCCCAATAAAATAAATTTACGTTTTTGGTTGCAACATGACAAAATGTGGAAAATGTTAAGGGGTATGAATACTTTCTGGGCACTGTATTAGTTGATTAATGTGACCCTTGAACATGGTGAACAGAATCACATTTTTATTATGTCTGGTCCCATGGCACCAAGTGATAAGTGAACATCACTTCTGTTTGGAATGTTTCCCTGTTAACAATTAACCTACTCAACTGGTTTTGCTAAGTATGATGTGGGAAATGCCATGAAAAATAGCTTTACCTTCGCCCCAAAGTTGTGACAACATTTTGGAAATTGTACTGTTGTTTACCTAAAAATATTGTTTGCCTTGTAAACTTGCTTGGGTTTATGTATCGCTCTGTAGTTTGATACAGATCGAGCAAGACAATATTTGCAGTATAATACACTTTAATTGTATGTTGCCTGCTTGGCTCATGTTGTGGCTCCCATGTTCCATGTTTTTCACCCGTGGACCCCACCCACAGTACATTTACATTATGAATTTGACATTTAATACTGGGGCAATGGCAGCAGCTAGCAGCCATAACCCCAGTATCATTTTGTTCTGTGGGCGATTCAGCATCAGAATATTCCATGGGATCACTTTTAGAGGTGGTGGGATAGGTCCCCCTCCCCTGCCACTTTACGGTAGTTTCCAGGTTTACCAGAGCCGTCCGTAAATCTGTAAGTGATCCGATCCTTTGGATGGAAAGGCAGGAAGCCGAGAGAGGGTAGGATGGCCCCCACTTGGCTCTATGCCCTTGGAGGACCGGAGTGACTGATGTCACTTTCAGTTCTCAGGCATAAAGAGGTGATTTGTTTTTTTCAAGGTCTGTACCTTCGGTGTCGGCGTGTCACGGAGACACCGCTCGCCACTGAGGGGGGTGAACAGCCATTGGACCTGACTATTTACCACGTGATCGGCCGTGATAAAGTCACGGCAGATCACAGATGGTACCGCCACACTTTGCACGGCACATGCGCACGTTTGCGTGTTCCCAGGAACACTGCTTGTCACCGACGCTGGTAAACAGCCATTGGCCAGCGCCTGTTTACCACGTGATCGGCTGTGATCCTTTCACAGCCAATCACTAAATGTAAATATAGAGCTGTAACGAGATGTTACTGGGTTCTCCTCCTCACACACCAATTGTGTGAGAGAAGGAGATTGCGGTAACATCTCGTTACTGCTTACAGTGTACACCAATCAAACTGTTTGCCCGCCTCCCCAATAAAGAGGACCTGTCACCACCTATCAAAGTACCTGTCACCACTCATCAAAGTACCTACCATAGTTCATCTGAGTACCTGTCTCACACAGTCCATCTGAGTACCTGTCAACGTTCATCCGAGTACCCGAGTACCTGTCACAATCCATCTGAGTACCCGAGTACCTGTCACAGTTCATCTGAGTACCCGAGTACCAGTGTTAATTTCGGCAACTAAATGAATTTTCAGTGATTGGCACCATAGTTTGTAGACTCTATAACTTTCACAAAGACCAAATAATATACACTAATTTGGGTTACTTTTACCAAAGCTATTTAGCAGTATAAATTTTGGCCAAAATGTATGAAGAAAAATGACTAATTTGATACATTTTATAACAGAAACAAAGAAAAGGGCATTTTTTTTCACAAAATGTATGGTCTTTTTTTATTTATAGCACAAAAAAATTAAAAACCCACTAGTGATTAAATACCACCAGAAGAAATCTCTGTGTGAAAAAAAAGGACGCAAATTTCATATGGGTACAGTGTTGCATGACTGAGTAATTGTCAAAGTGTGATAGCGCCGAAAGCTGAAAATTGGTCTGGGCAGGAAGGGGGTGTAAGTGCCCAGTATTGAGGTGGTTAAACTTGTAAAAAAAAAACAGGGTTAGATAATAAAAAAGCTTGTTATCACATGTTACATTCTGCTATAGGCAACATGTATGTTGCTTTATTGTGTCACATCCCATGAAGAACCTTTACCTCTTATGCCCCGTACACACGGTCGGAAATTCCGACCACAAAATCCGTCGGATTATTTCCGACAGATTTTGTCCAACACTGGTGTTGCATACACACGGTCGGACAAAGTTGTCATGAAAATCCGATCATTCTGAACGTGGTGACGTTCGTTGCGTACGACGGGACTACATAGAGGCTAGTAGCCAATAGCTTTGGTCTTGTAATGTGATCTGAGCATGCGTGGCACTTTGTCTGTCGAAATTCTCTACACACGATCGGAAAAAGTCCGATAGGACTTTGTTGTCGGAAAATTTGAGAGCAGGATCTTAAACTTTTTCCGTCGGAAATCCAGACGGAAAAAGTCAGATGGAGCCCACACACGGTCTGAATTTCTGACAACATGGTCCGATAGGACATTTTCCTTCGGAAAATCCGACCGTGTGTACGGGGCATAACAGTACGTGTGTCTATGACCATCCATCTCTAGCTTGGGAGTTCCAGCTGTTTCAAATTTAATTCAACATCTTCTATATATCTTTTTATTAGCCTACTGACACGTCTTCTACCGTCTGGTTTTCCTTTCCAATTTTCCTTCACACCTCTCTCCTTTGTTATTCTTTGTGCCCCATCAACTTAACCCATCTCAACTTAGTTTTCTTATATATTTTACATTGTCTGGTTCTGCATATTTCTTCTTGAGTTCCTATTTTCTATACAGTAGTCCAATTTCACGCAGCACTCTACATATTTTACTGAACACCGCCCATTCCTATGCTGGAAGCTTTTTCTCATCCTCTTGTGTTAATTTCCATGTTTTTAGATCTCTATGTTTCACTGGATCCAATAATAGGTATATGAAGTTTTATTGCCAAAGTTTTGGAAGCTTCATTTGATTTTATTATTCAATACATTGTAAAGTACATCAAACAGAATATTTAATATGACATATTATCATTACAGAACATTCTACTGTATCAACATTCCAAAGTATATGGAAAGAAAAAAAAAAATTGTAGGGACTTTTCATAGTTTCATAGTTAGTATGGTTGAATAAAGACACCAGTCCATCCAGTTCAGTGAGTGTCTACAATTGTCCCTGTACATTGCACACTCACATTGGTCCCTACCCTCAAGGAGCCCACAATCCAAGGTCCCCATTCATATACTAGGGCCAATTTTTGGACAGAAGCTAATTAACCTACCAGCATGTCTTTGGATTGACTACAAATAAATCACGTTTCTTCTTTATTTCATCCTTTTTAAAACTACTTGCAAACATATGTTATGTAAAAAATTCACACAGTCCAACCTTCATATAAAAATACATGTGCTATTTTTGTAATGTAGTATTAATTATGCTACCTCTATAACCAACCATCAAATACTGTATGATTAGGCACGGCACGCTCACAGTACAGAGACCGGGGGGCCCCAATCGCTTCCAGTTTACCTGATCACTGTAATAGTCTCTAGTTTGCTATCACAGTGATCAGTCACTGTGAAGCCCACCCCTATGTTTTCTTTCTCTGTGAATGGAGGAGAGGGATACATCATATCTCTCTCTCCTTGCAGAGAGAAAAAAAAAATATTAAATAATATTAATAAAAAAAAATACAAAAAAATACTTAGATCAAGGTCTAGGTCAGTGTCAGGGTTAGTGTTTGGGACAAGGTCAGGGTCAATATTTCTTTTTGTACCGAATTTATATGATTTATTTTTTAAGTTAGTGTCAGTGTCAGTGCGTTTTTACAGTGCCTTGAAAAAGTATCCGTACCCCTTGAAATGTTCCACATTTTGTCATGTTACAACCAAAAATGTAAATGTATTTTATTGGGATTTTATGTAATAGACCAACACAAAATGTCACATACTGTATTTATCGGTGTATAACACGCACCTTCATTTTAAGAGGGAAGTTTCAGTGCCCATTAATGCAGCCTTATCAGTGCCCATCTGCAGCCTCGCCATTGCCCATCATTGCAGCCTGATCAGTGCCCATCATTGCAGCCTTGCCCATTATTGCAGCCTAGCCAGATATTGCAGTCTGATCAGTGCCCATCTGCAACCTTGCCCATCATTGCTCATCTGCAGCCTTGCCCATCATTGCAGCCTTGCCCATCATTGCAGCCTTACCCATCATTGAAGCATGATCAGTGCCCATCTGCAGTCTTGCCCATCATTGCAGCATGATCAGTGCCCATCTGCAGCATTGCCCATCATTGCAGCATGATCAGTGCTCATCTGCAGCCTTGCCCATCATTGCAGCCTTGCCCATCATTGCAGCCTGATCAGTGCCCATCTGCCGCCTTGCCCATATCATTGCAGCATGATCAGTGAACATCTGCAGCCTTGCCCATCATTGCAGCATGATCAGTGCTCATCTGAAGCCTTGCCCATCATTGCAGCCTTGACCATTATTGCAGCCTGATTAGTGCCCATCTGCAGCCTTGCCAATCATTTCAGTCTGATCAGTGCCCATCTGCAGCCTTGCCCATCATTTCAGCATGATCAGTGTTCATTTGCAGCCTTGCCCATCATTGCAGCCTTGCCCATCATTGCAGCCTGATCAGTGCCCATCTGCAGCCTTGCCCATCATTGCAGCATGATCAGTGCCCATATGCATATTGCCAATCATTGCAGTCTGATCAGTGCCCATCTGCAGCCTTGCCCATCATTGCAGCATGATCAGTGCCCATGTGCAGCCTTGCCCATCATTGCAGCATGATCAGTGCCCATCTGCAGTCTTGTCCCTCTTTGCAGCAGGATTAGTGTGCATCTGCAGCTTTGTTATTGCCGAAATAAACAGAGCCAGATCTCCTGTGTACTCAGCTCAGCTCGCAGTCCCGCCCAGTCCCGCCCCTTGGCCCGACACTTATAACTGACACAGGAGATTCGCCTCTGTCTATTTCGGCGGTGCTCGTTCCCTTCTTCCCTTCCGAGGCAGCCGTTCAGTGTATAACATGCACACACAATTTTCCCCAGATTTTAAGGGGGAAAAAGTGCGTGTTATATGCTGATAAATACGGTAATTGTGAAGTGGAAGGAAAATGATACATGACTTTCACATTTTTTTACAAATAAATATGTGAAAAGTGTGACGTGCATTTGAATTCAGCCGCCCTGAATCAATACTTTGTAGAACCACCTTTTGCTGCAATTACAGCTGCAAGTCTTTTTGGGGATGTCTCTACCAGCTTTGCACATCTAGAGAGTGACATTTTTGTCCATTCTTCTTTGCAAAATAGCTCAAGCTAGATAAGATTGGATGGAGAGCATCTGTGAACAGCAGTTTTCAAGTCTTGCCACAGATTCTCAATTGGATTTAGATCTGGACTTTGACTGGGCCCTTCTAACACATGGATATGCTTTGATCTAAACCATTCCATTGTAGCTCTGGCTGTATGTTTAGGGTCGTTAGGTGACTTCTGAAGGCAATTAGTTCCACTACATTTTAGTTAGGGGTATCAGAGTAAAGGGGGCTGAATACAAATGCACGCCACACTTTTCAGATATTTATTTGTAAAAAAAATTTGAAAACTATTTTTCATTTTCCTCCCACTTCACAATTATGTGCCACTTTGTGTTGGGCTATCACAAAAAATCCCAATAAAATATATTTACATTTTTGGTTGTAGCATGACAAAATGTGGAAAACTTCAAAGGGTATGAATACTTTTTCAGGGCACTTTAGGTAGGCTAAAAAAAAAAGCAAACTGTGCAGTATTGTTTTTGGGCTGTACTACAGGTACATACAACAGCTAACATACATGCATGTGGTATTGCTGCGAACATCAGGAGCAGGAGAATTTAATTTGGGTTGTTTTTTGGTGGAAGGTTATGGTAATATCAAGAAATATACAGCTACATTTAAAAAAAAAAAAAAGTATTTTTTTTTACTATTTTGGGCCAGTTTTATTCAATAATGGATAATCGGAAGATATCCATTACCAATTACCACCTAATGAAAGCCCAATTTTTCCTGAAAAAAACAAGATATAATCCACCTGGATGCACAAAGTAGTTGTGATGATATATACGGTTATACTAACACATGTCAAAGTTGTTAAATTGTGCTTAGGCATTTAGATCTGTTTTTCCCCTAGGCACAAAAAGGGTTAAAGTGGTTGTAAACCCTTACAAACCACTTTGACCTACAGGTAAGCCTAGATTAAGGCTTACCTGTAGGTCCAATAAATATCTCCTAAACCTACATGGTTTAGGAGATATTTAGAAAAAAACAGGCATAGCTGTCTACGGCGCATGCGCCGTAGACAGCGGCGCGCAGGCGCACTGCGCATGCCGAGATTGCGGCGATATGCCACTTTCGTGCGCATGCGCGGGAGTGACGCTCCAGCGAATGACAGCGAGAGGAAGTCACTCCGGGCTTGATGGCGGCGCAGAAGGTCGTGGATGAGGGTCGCTTCGGGGGCTTCGTTCTCAGGTAAGTCATTCATAATGAGCTGGTATGCTATGCATACTAGCTCATTATGCCTTTGCCTTGCAGGTTCCGGTTTTTTTTTTTTTTTTGGAGGATGCTTTACTTCCTCTTTAAGTAGCGGTCACATGATCACATGATCATACCTTGCTTGGCCAACAAAAGGCTCTTCTCAGGATTTAGAAGAGATCTGGCATCAGACCAAGAGGATAACATGCAGCATTAGATTAGCTGTCACAGGCATGGAATCTGGATGGAGGAGTGTGAGTATAACTAGCTTCACCAGGTAAACAATGCAATTAAACCTGGCAGGATGGGTTTAGAGGAGGGGAAAGGGACAGATGAAAAATAGATTTTGCCCAGAGTTGGGCTTTAACAGTAACTTGTCTTGAGTTTTGGGGAAACACAGTAACTTGTTAGCTGCAGGTCTTCCTTTAGGCCCTCAAGAAGTGCAAAGAGAGAATCTAATTGCTGAATCACTGCAGTTGACTTCTGGTAAACCCTGATAGCACGAACCACATTCAAAGTGTAGAGAAATTTGTTCTCTAGCATCTGAGGCTTAGGACAAAAAGAAGGCAAGATTGAGATGGAAGGCCGAAATCAACTTAGGCAAAAAAGATGGCTGCGGTTGAAGAATCATCTTGTCATGGTAGAGTGCCAGAAAGGGCTCCTCACGGGATAGAGACACCAGTTTCAAAATGAGCTTTCCCTATGTGCTGCAGTAATAGCAACCAGGAACACATCCTTCCACGTCAAAAGAACTAAAGGCCCCATACACACTATGTGATTTTCTGAAGATTTTTGTCTTCAGATTTATCAAAACCATATAACTCTTAAGTCAAACCTTAAGAGTTTCAATTTGTATGCAATCAGGCATGCCCTTGCACTACATGGTTTTGGTAAATCTGCAGAAAATCTAATAGTGTGCACGGGGTCTAAGGGAAGGTCTCGAATAGGTTCAGAGGAGGTTTTTGTAGAATCGAAAGAACCGTCATCTTCATAAACTTCAAAACTTAAGCCCTTCCTACAAGGGAGGAGTTAAGCAAAATATAAGGAAATTAAGCTTTAGCTTTGAGTATGCTGGTTATGTTCACTTAACCTTAGATTTGTTTACAACTGTATCAAAGTATTGCAACGTTGAGGGTGCAACGTTTTACAGATTGTTTCATTGATAAGCCTAAGTAGAAAAGCCTGACTCCTGCAGGGTAGGACCTTGCCCTCTATATGAAAGCAAAGCTCAACCTCCTATCTGGAGCCAGGATCTGGCTCTGCCTCGGACTTTTCTACTCAGGCTGTGGCTGCTTTTTAAAGAAAACAATCTGTAAGACTTTCTTTACCTTTTATTTTACAGTACCTAAAAAGTATTTAGCTGATAAAGTGAAAGTTCATTTACGCTATAATCACTTTTCAGAATATTCAACTCAACAATCTAATAGTTTCTCTTCATTCCCAGTTGTTTCCATCTTTCATCTCTATTCATTGACTTTCACAATTGATACTTTCTTTACTGTGCTAAGCTCTTTGAACAAGTTTCTGACATTTTCAAACAGCTCCTATGTTCTCTGGAGCCTCAACCTTTTTTCCCTTTCCTTCCCACTGTATATTTTATTTACCATTCTTCTTTTGTTCTGTAAATTGATCTATATTTGTTTGTATGTCTAACATTTTAGACCTGGCTTAATCTCTTTCTTCTAAAGACTTTCTACATCAACATGGGGACAAGGTGCTATGGGGTGGGGGGTGCCTTAAAAAAACACCCCTGTGTTGAGGGCATGTGGCCTGGTATGGTCCAGAAAGGAGGGCCGCTCGCTATTCCCCCCTTTTTACCAGACCCTTAGCGTGCACAGATAAGGGTCTGGTATGTATTTTTGGGGTTTTCCCTTCAAGATCCTCAGAGCAGTCGCATGCCACGAGTTGGATCAGTTAAGATGATGACTCAACTTTATGCGACTTACATTAAAATCAATGGGCTGAAATCGTGCCCAAGTCAGACCAAAGTAGTGCAGGAACCTTTTTTCAGAGTCGGACCGACTTGTGTCGGACCAGTTAAGACTCTCTCGTAGGGAACCATTGATTTATACACGTTATGCTCCCAAAGTCGGAGCGTATGTCGCACCAGTGTGAACCGGGCCAAAAACTGGAAAGTGCAAAATCTGGTACAGCTGTGCATGGTAGCCAATCAACCTCTAACTTCAAGCTTGTTCAATTAAGCTTTAACAAAAAAAAAAACTGGAAGCTAATTAATTTTTATGCAAAGCTGCACCAGATTTTGCACTCTCTAGTTTCCACTCTAAATCAACCCTAGTCTGCTAATAAAACGCAAGTTTGTGGCACATGTGTGCATGCACTATGGATTCTTGTTTAGGCACTATTGTGCCCAACCACTAGATTAGAAGCTGGAAGAGCTTGTGCACATGCATGGAAATCTGCATGTACAGATTCAACGCCAATTTCTGCCAGCCCTCAAATGTCTGAAAGAGACCAGTGGCACTTTTTATTTTAAATGGCGACACAGAACAGGGGCGGAGGTCATTTTTAGAGTAGTCCGCCTTAATAAGCGCAGTAGAATTGGTTCTCTAAAGCCTTTCAAGGGTTTTCTGACTGCAGATAAGCGGAGAAACAATGATTTTCTGAAATGATTGAAGGTCAAAATCATTTTTCATTGGAGCATTTATAAATTGTACTGTCTTACATTTATATGTAAGAAAATATATGTAGGTAAGAAAAAGTGAGAATTGACAGTCAGAATTAGAGAGCGCCTAAGGGACATTCTGGGACAAAAGGAAAATGTCCTCTGGCTGAGTACTGAGTACTGGAATTTGCATCCCTACAAAACAGGGACGCAAATTCAATCTCTTCCCCTAGTAAAAAAACTTCCCACACTGTAGGAAAACAGCTAGGCACACAGTTAACCCTTTGATCGCCCCTGATGTTAACACTTTCCCTGCCGGCGTCATTAGCACAGTGGCAGTGCATATTTTTAGCACTGATCACTGTATTAGTGTCACTGGTCCCCAGAAAGTGTCAGTTAACCGCTTCCCCACCGCCTAACGCAGATATACTGCGGCAAAATGGCACGGGCAGGCAAAATCACGTGCCTGTACGTGATCCTATAAATGCCTGCCCGTGGGTCGCGCACGCGTCGCCAGCGGCACGCTCGCGACCCGGTCGGGAGCTCCGTGACCCCGGCCGCAGGACCAGTGGACCCGATTGCCGCTGGTGTCCCGCGATCGGGTTATGGAGCTGAAGAACGGGGAGAGGTATGTGTAAACAAACCTCTCCCTGCGCTTCCTACTCTGCCTGTCATTGATTGGCTGTTCCCGGTCATCGGGAAAGCCAATCAATGACGTCAGACGTCAGCCCCGCCCCCTAATGTAAAAAAAAAAACACACACGTCACAGCCCATAACCCCTCCCCTCCCCCTAGTGGTTAACCCCTTCACTACAACTGTCATTTATACAAGAATTAATGCATTTAAATAGCATTGATTGCTGTATAAATGACAATGGTCCCAAAAATGTGTCAAAAATGTCCGATGTGTCCGCCATAATGTCGCAGTCACAATAAAAATCGCTGATCGCCGACATTACTAGTAAAAAAAAAAATATTAATAAAAATGCTATAAAACTATCCCCTATTTTGTAAACGATATAACTTTTGCGCAAACCGATCAATAATCGCTAATTGCGATTTTTTTTTACCAAAAATATGTAGAAGAATACGTATCGGCCGAAACTGAGGAAAAAAAATGTTTTTTTATATATTTTTTGGGGATATTTATTATAGCAAAAAGCAAAAAATATTGCATTTTTTCAAAATTGTCGCTCTATTTTTGTTTATAGCGCAAAAAATAAAAACTGCAGGGGCGATCAAATACCACCAAAAGAAAGGTCTATTTGTGGGGAAAAAAGGACGCCAATTTTGTTTTGGAGCCACGTCGCACGACCGCGCAATTGTCAGTTAAAGCGACGCAGTGCCGAATCGCAAAAAGGGGCCTGGTCCTTTGGCTGCCAATTGGTCCGGGGCTAAAGTGGTTAATGTCCGAATGTCTGCTGCAATATCGCAGTCCCGCTATAAGTCGCTGATTGCCGCCATTACTAGTAAAAAATAAATAAATAAAAAATATCCCATAGTTTGTAGACGCTATAATTATTGTGAAAACCAATCAATATACGCTTATTGGGATTTTTTTGTTACTAAAAATATGTAGCAGAATACATGTTGGTCTAAAATGTATGAAGAAATTCGATTTTTTTTTCAATTTTTTATTGCATATGTTTTACAGCAGAAAATAAAAATGTTGTTTTTTTTCAAAATTGTCGGTCTTTTTGAAAAAAAAACAAAAAAACACAGAGGTAATCAAAAACCACACAAAGAAAGCTCTATTTGTGGGAAAAAAGGGACATACATTTTGTTTGGGTACAGCGGCACAATTGTCAGTTAAAATAAAGCAGAGCCGTATCGCAAAAAATGGACTGGTCATGAATTGGGGGGGGGGGGGGGGGGGGGGTTAAATCTTCTGGAGGTCTAGTTGTTAAAAAATGTTAATTTCAATGGGCTAGCTAGTTAGTTAACTAATATGACGATAGCAACCTGGCAGGAGACACCGAGAAAGGGTTACATATGACAGCAGACATCAGATCATATTTTGGGCTCAAGTGTCGCCCTGTAGTGAAGGTATTATACTGTCCTCAGTAATGGGTGTCCGCTTGTCTCCATCCTTTGTGGTTCCGTTCGGCAATTTGGTATAACATCATCACTTAATTTGGTGCCTGTTGAGTACTCCGGTTTGTGGTCCGAGGCTTTCAAATGGATGGATGTTTGGCAGCAAGCCGATCACGGTCAGGAATCTCCTATGCGCGTCTAGCATCCTCTACTGGGAACATCACAGAAGTGGTGTCACGTGACTGGACGGCTCTGACCATCTGACAGTCTGCCCGCGTGTTGTCACGCGGCGTCCGGACGTTTTTGTTTTAATTGTCTTTACTGTTGTCTTGTGTCTATGTGTTCTTTGGTGTGGTGACTATTTCATCACTGTGATTACTTATAGGCCAGCCTTGGGGAAGCCGTACTTTTTGAAACTTGGGCCTGAACTTGTGCCAACTTTTTTACATTATATTAATAAAAATGTAAGATTTTTATGATAACTCTAATATGATCTGATTTCTGCTGTCATATGTAACCCTTTCTCGGTGTCTCCTGCCGGGTTGCTACTCGTGATATATGCTCTTTCCTTGGTTACGTCAGCAGCACCCTACACGGTAAATGATCTATGAGTGACCATTTTAGATGAGTGGATATACATGTTCTAAGCTGCACTTTGTTTTTTTCTGCTAGTTAGTTAACTAAAGCGGTGTTCCGGCCGAAATTATACTTTTTAAATAAAAATACCCCTTTAATACACAAGCCTAATGTATTCTAGTAAAGTTAGTCTGTAAACTAAGGTCCGTTTTGTTAGTTTATAGCAGTAGTTTGTTATTTTATAAACTTACAGCAGGCTGTGGTCATCTTAAGTGTGGGCATCTGAAGCCAGACTGTATTTCTTCCTGGATATCATCCTTGCAGATCTCACACATGCTCAGTGCAGCACAAGCGGTGTAATAGGTTTCAGGTCAGGTTTCCATAGCAACGGCAGTGTCAGAGGAAGTTTCCGCCCCTTCCCAGGAGGCATTGCAAACAGGACATGATGCGATGGGCCGCGGCCAGGGAGGAGGAAGTGAAAAATGAATACAGCAGATATACAGTAGGTGCTGAGAAAAAAAAATAAAGAAATATCCAATTCGTTAACAGTGCACACTTTGGTAAGGAATGCTGAAGAATTGTAAAAGTGGGTGGAACTCCACTTAAGTTAAAGTTGCTGTGCCGTGATACAAACCATTGTGGCTCTAGCAGTGTGCACTCACTTGAGCAGCTACTAAATTCCATTGGAGGTAGGCGGTTAGGGGCAGTAAAAATTTGGCTGAACCTTTTACTGCCTATACGAACAAAGGTTGTACGATAGAATGTTACCCAAGGGGTAAACTAGCGAACTCTATTTTGGTCTGGCATTTGTCCATAAACATGTTCACTGTTTTCATAATGTAACCTCACTCTCTAAGAATTCCAATATTGTGTCAGGTTCATTGGGACAGATAAAACCATCAGTGAAAGTTGCACAGATACCGATCCCAGCTGATCTGCTTTTCATTCCTATCTTGGCAATTGAACTTGTTGACTTGTTAAGACCTTTAAAGAGTTTAGGTTTGTAATGGGAGCTCTAAAGGTACATCCAAGCCTCTTCAAACACGTATAAACATTATTGGGTGTTGATGGTCTTAAACTGTCAGCTCGCGATGAATGTAAAAATGACTTTGGCAGTTCAGAGCATTGTAAAACTTTCCTGAAAAATTTACATATTCTTCACTCTTAGAAAATGATTAATGAGGGTTGTCCAGAAAAGCCTTCTTGTACTAGAAACCACAAAACAGGAGAAAGCGAGCCAACACGTCATGACTCTCGCATGCTCAAAGCCAATGCTGAAACCACATAAAGGCTTCACAGCTTCCAACTGTCTCTCTTTGGGACCAATGTCCCTCTGTCACTCTATCACACTCTGTAATCCTTTAGGTCTAATGTACTTACCTGAATGTTTAGTTGTTTTGTATATATTTTTTTTATTATTGTCCATCCAAAAAATAAAAGTTTAGATTTTTTTAATTTAGTTTATATTCCTTTTTTATATTTTGCAATCTCATTTTCAACTGCAAGTTGAGCTTCAGATTCCTTTTAGGTTATGACTAAGCAAAGTTAATTCATGAAACGCATCAACCTTTGCTGTTGCTTGTCTGTATCGATTTTGTCATGACACATTTATATTTGGAATACAGAAATACTTTTTATCCTCTACATTCTGGAGTGCGGTCAACATTTCTCTATTGATTGGACATTTGCTCAGATCGCGGACTGGATTATTCTCACCTGGAAAGGCACAATCTCTCCTTCTCATCAGACTCTTGATTCTGTTTAACCTGTTTTACAGAATATTCCTGTTTCAGGATATGGGTGTTGAGTTCAATAGCTCAAGCTAATATTGGTTGTAAAGGCTGAATGTTGAATTCTATGCCTGAAGGTGAAAAACCTTTAGGGTTCACCTTATTCAGCGATGTGCATGAAAGTAGAGGCTCTCCCGGGTCTCTCTCTCCTCATTGGCTGAGGCAGCATCGGGAGCCATTGGCTCCCACTGCTGTCAATCACAGCCAGTGAGCCAATGAGAAGAGAGCAGGGACGGGGCCAATCCACAGCTCTGTGTGTTTAATGGATGCATAGAGCTGAGCTTGGGAGCGAGCACGCACCAATGCCCCACAGCAAGCGGCTTGCTATTGGCACTGATCGAGGGGGAAGGAGCCAAGAGCACCAGTGAAGAAGAAGATCAGGGCTGCTTTATGCAAAACCATTGCACAGAGCAGGTAAGCATGACATAATTTTTTTCCTTTAACCATTTGCCGACCGCAATACGTATATATACTTTGCAGTTTACAAGTGATTTACCGGGATTATGACTGAAGACATCAGCCATAACCCCTGTATCATTTTTTGCAGCCGGGGGCCAGCTTTCTCATGAAACCATTCTGAGCAGCTCATAAGCCACTGGGATGGTTTCCGAAGCGAATGGAGGGGACGTCCTCCCTCACGCCGGTCGCGGGTGTGTCTCTGGCTTACCGTTTCGGCCGGTTAGCTCAAGAAATGATCCGATGGTGCATCCAGCTGTTCCCATAGGTGATCAAAGAATAGATACCCTTTGACCGACTCTATGGCCTTGTAGGACCGGAGGGACGTCACTTCCAGTCTAGGCCAGAAGTTAATTTTTTTTTTTTTTTAAGCAAAAGATCAAAACATTTTTTTTTTGATTGGGGATACAACCGCTTCAGGCAGGTCCTCCGGAATAGAGACATCTTCTCTAGAAGTGAAGAGCCCCAGGTGCTGGCTTATGCATGTAGCAAATGAAGATGAACGAAGAAACTCTGAACAGCCGCACTCCAAAGAAAATTTCTTGTGCCTTTTATTGAAAACTTGGGATCACACTGTACAAGCCACAGCAAAGCAATACAGGAAAAAGCTGACACGTTTCACACTATAATAAGTGGACTTATTATAGTGTGAAACGTGTCAGTTTTCCTGTATCCAGAGTTTCTTCGTTCATCTTAATTTTTTTTGATCTTTTGCTTTTAAAGGTAAAGAAAAGATTTGGAGATTTTTGACCCCAGATCTCTCCATGAAGAGGACCTGTCATCCTTATTTCTATTACAAGAGATATTTACATTCCTTGTAATAGGAATACAAGTGCTAAAAAAATAAATAAAATTTAAAGAGACAGTGTAAAAAAAAAAATAAAAAGTAGAATAAATAAGAAAAAAGTAAAACGCCCCCACCCCTCCGTGCTCGCATGCAGAAGTAGATGCATATGTAAGTCACGCATGCATATGTAAACTGTTTTCGCATCACACAAGTGAGGTATCGCTGCAATTGTTAGAATGAGAGCAATAATTCTAGTACTAGACCTCCTCTGTAAATGTCAACAGGTAACGGTAAATGCATTTAAAGCGTCTCTTATGGAGATTTTTAAGTACCATAGTTTGTCGCCATTCCATGAGCAATTTTAAAGCATGACATGTTAGGTATTTACTTGGCGTTACATCATCTTTCACATTATATACAAATATTGGGGTAGATATTGTGGTTTTTTTTTGTTTTTTTTGTGTATTTTCTCCAAAAAAATTGCATTTGCATTTGCAAAACCGCTGCACAAATACCATGTGACATAAAAAAAATGCAACGATTGCCATTTTATTCTCTAGGGTTTCTGCTAAAGAAAATGTATAATATTTGGGGGTTCTAAGTAATTTTCGAAACTTGACTTCAGTGGGATTTGCATTAGGGCGTTATTACACCCAAAAATTTAATAATTGCAGCTTACCAATCATTAGATGTGGTGGTTGAATTTGTTTTCTTTTTTTTTAGGATTTTGATCTGGCAATAGAGCATCCCCACTCTGGATGAATGAGCATAGGGGGCACTTTTGGACAGTAGCATTGTCAGTCTAGGGGGATTTAGATACACTAACAAATTAAAGCCAAACCCTAGCTCACACTGCAGTTAAACAAGCAGTTACAGCAACAGTTTTCTTTTTTCCTTTATGAGATAAAGATTTTACATAAATGCAAGCTGATCATTGTAAGCCCCCCTGTCAATGTTAAATGTCTTATCCATCTAACTGCAAAAGAGCAGACTTGCTGGCCAGATCACTAGGTGAAAATAAAATAATAAAAGAAAGCAAATGCATCCACCACATCTAAGAATTGGTAAGCTGCAAAATAATAAATGTTTGCTTTTAGGTGTAATATTGCTGTAAAGATCGCAATTTGAGTGTTTTTGGACATGTTCGCCTAACCTCCTGTTGAATCTGTGCTTTGTATAATGTTACTCAAAGCTGTACTAGTGTCTTACAAATAATCCTTAGGATCTTGGATTTAGAAGACAATGAGGTTGATTTACTAAAGGCAAATAGACTGTGCACTTTGCAAAGTATTGTTACTCCAGAGCTTCATACATGAGGTAAAGTTACACTTTGCAGAAAGCACCCAATCACGTGCACGGAAAGTTAAAAAAAAAAACAGCATGTTTGCTTGCACATGATTGGATGATGGAAGTCAGCAGAGCTTTTGCCCATTTACAAAGCTCTGGATCAACAGCTCTTGCAGAATGCAACTGCACTTGGCAAAGTGCACATCCTATTTGCTTTTAGTAAATCAACCCCAATGTTTATTAAAGATTAACCTTTAAAACGCAAATGTACATAGAATAATATCGCTGAATGCATCATGACGTGAATTGTGGAGAGTAGGGCACGCTCTAGACTAAGTGCCTCCCAGGGTCTTGCGGCAGAATGTTTAGATATTTGTTTCCGAATTTCTGACTCCAGGTCATTCTCCAGATGCTTTACAAGAAAAGCATATACAGATAGGCGGGTGTGATTTTGCAGGATCCTGTAGAAAACACAGGTACAGGTTAGGCAAGGTTGTGCTGGTGTGTTGAAGCTGTAAGATAAACACAGCATGCACTGACAGGTAAAGGACATAGCAACATAATAAAATAGCAGAAGCAGCAAATGCTCCAAAGAGCCACAACATCCTAAAAGTGCTTACTCCCTCCAGAGCCTTTTTGAGGGATTGCTACTACCCTATACTGATTTCACAACATACACTAAAAAGTATTGGAACACCTGCCTTTACACACACATGGACTTTAATGGCATCCCAGTCTTAGTCTGTAGGGTTCAATATTGAGGTGGCCCACCCTTTGCAGCTATAACAGCTTCAACTCTTCTGGGAAGGCTGTCCACAAGGTTTAGGAGCGTGTCTATGGAAATGTTTGACCATTGTTGTTTTATGAGAAGGCCTGGCTTGCAGTCTCCACTCTAATTCATCCCAAAGGTGTTCTGTCAGGTTGAGGTCAGGTCTCTGTGCAGTCCAGTCAAGTTCCTCCACCCCAAGCTCGTTCATCCATGTCTTTATGGACCTTGCTTTGTGCAGTGGTGAGCGGTCATGTTAGAACAGGAAGGGGCCATCCCCAAACTGTTCCCACAGAGTTGGGAATATAAAATTGTTCAAAATAACTTGGTATGCTCATGCCTTAACCACTTCAGCACCGGGCGATTTTACCCCCTTCCTTACCAGAGCACTTTTTGCGATTCGGCACTGCGTCGCTTTAACTAACAATTGCGCGGTCTAGCGGCGTTACACCCAAACAAAATTAACGTCCTTTTTTTCCCACAAATAGAGCTTTCTTTTGGTGGTATTTGATCACCTCTGCGGTTTTTATTTTTTGCGCTATAAACAAAAGAAGAGCGACAATTTTGAAAAAAAACACAATATTTTTTACTTTTTGCTATAATAAATATCCAATTTTTAAAAAAAAAAAACAATTTTTTTTACTCAGTTTAGGCCGATACGTATTCTTCTACATACTTTTGGTAAAAAAAATCACAAGAAGCGTATATAGATCGGTTTGCGCAAAAGTTATAGCGTCTACAAAATAGGGGATAGATTTATTGCATTTTGATTTTAATTTTTTTACTAGTAATGGCGGCGATCTGCGATTTTTTTTTTCGTGACTGCGACATTGCGGCGGACACTTCGGACACTTTTGACACATTTTTGGGACCATTCACATTTACACAGCGATCGTTGCTATAAAATTGCAGTGATTACTGTGTAAATGTGACTGGCAGGGAAGGGGTTAACACTAGGGGGCGCTGCAGGAGTTAATGTGTTCAATAAGGTAGTGATTCTAACTGTGGGGGGAGGGGACCAATCGGTGTTCCTCCGTACTGGGATCACATGATCGGTCTCCTCTGCACTGACAGGACGTGGAGCTGTGTGTTTACACATACAGCTCCACGGTCCCGCTGTTTTAACGGGCAATCGCAACATCGCGGCCACCGGGCACGCGCACCGGGTCCCGAGCGACGCCGTGGGCGCGCGTGCGCGCCCCCTAGGCGGCCGGGAATGGGAGGACGTCATATGACTATGGGCGGGTAGGGAAGTGGTTAAGGCCACGTTCACATCGGGCCATTTTGACATGCGATTTGACATGGGGTAGAACTTTTGGCGTCCTTTTTTAGCAGTACCTTTGCCATCCTGTCCTGTTGACTCTTATCAGTTATATAGCTGTTACAGACAGGAAGGAAGGGAAAAATCTCCCCATTGGAGGGGGTCACAAAAATATGAATTCTTCCCCGCTCTGTACAATGTTAAAAAGAAAAAAAAAATGTCCGGAGTTAAATATTATCAGTGGATGGCTCTGTTGGCACCAATCCAGCTGATATCCTTCAATTAAAAAATTGAAGAAGATGGGTGGAAATTTTTTGGCCTACAGTGTGGACTGTCAGAATGCAACAGAGGTGGCAGGATATTTGTGGATGGAGAAATCTGTTAGATTTCTTATGTTTTGTCTGGAGGCTGAACCAAAGAAGTCTATATATGTATGGCCAGCTTTATTATTATTACACAGGCTTTATATAGCGCCAACAGTTTGCGCAGCACTTTACAACATTAGGGCAAACAGTACAGTTACAATACAATTCAATACAGGAGGAATCAGAGGGCCCTGCTCATTAGAGCTTACAATCTAGCTTTAGACTTTAAATGTAATTTTTTTTAAAGCTGTAGTAAACGCTTAAAAAAAAAGAAAAGAAAATGTTCCCCCCTGTAAAGCAAAGGCATAATGTGCTAGTGTGCATCACATACTAGCACATTATGAAGAACTTGTCTTAAAATGAAGCCGACCAGCAGTGCACAGTCACCGCTGCAGAGGCTTCCATCTTCGCCCGGTCTTCCTTTTGGGTTCCCAGGCTTTGGTTGCTTGATTCGCGAAACGCAATGTCACTTTTGCGCATGCGCACAGGAGTCTGGGCTGCAGCACACAGCTCTGAGGGAACGGTGCACTTTTAGGAGATATCCATTTTAGTTACAGGTAAGCTTTATTATAAGCTTACCTTTAGGTAAAATGTAATATGAGAGTTTACTACTGCTTTAATATTATAATCTTTATTCTATTTTACAATACAAACAATCAAATGCAAAATACACAATTCAGAGTAGAAGAGGGCAATAAATAGAAGCAAGGTATCCATTCCGATATATCAGTGGCTGATCCAATTTGTATAGTAAAAAAAGCAACACTCGGATGCTTCTATATTACAGTAATTTCACTTTTGGTCAGTGAGCCATGTGACCTTTTCAGTTTTAGGCATTGTGTGAGGGCGAGGACTTGAACGGCAGACTGATCTTCTCATGGGATAGAACCATCTGCCCCTTTGGGAAAGCAGGTTGCACCAAAAAGGAGCTGAAGGTGAAGTGAGATAATGATGAATTGAGGAAATTACTAGAGCAAGAAAAAGAGATAAAGAGGCCAAAGTGTAGAGTAGGAAGGAAGGGGTGCCTGAGTGGTTGGGAAGGAGAGAAACCCCCATGGTCACAGTTCGAGGCTCTTGTGATAGAACTCATCGCATAAGCCAGGTTTGATTGTAAGAGCAATCGGGAAGAGAATTGAAAACATCTATCATATAGTTGGGCTGTTCGTTTTTTCATACCCATCAGTAGGTTAAGTTTGTGTATCCATTCTTGCATGGATAGTGTGGTTGTGGCTGTCCAGTGTCTGGGAATGATTGCCCTCACTGCCATGAGAAAGAATCAAAAAAGGCCATTTTTATAGTTGACAGGCAGGCTCGGATCATAGTGAGTAAGGCACTAAATGTGTTGAAGACCTTGTCCCAAAATGGTTCTATCTGTAGCCATTCCCATCAAATGTGTGTCTCTGTGCCAGTGTTGGTATGACACCGCCAACAAACATAGGAGACACTGGGAAACATTTAATGTAGTGGGCAAGGACATTGATACCCCCTAGTAAGTATCTCAGAGTTCTTGGATCTCTCTTGGACCACTTTACTTATGGTTAATTTACGCATTAGTATGCATGATTTGGCCCTGACCCCATCTGTGCATTTAAGTTCTTATTCCTATTTTGTCATATAAGATGGAGATTTGTGGAATATGCAAGAGAGTAGTAATTTGTTAAACATTTCATTTTAGTAGAGGATGAGGCGAGGGGAGGCGAGGCGAGGGTCAATTTACTTCTCAGTGGAAAAGAATATTATAACCTTTGAAACACAACAAAAAATGATTGTGTGCTTGAGTGAATTCTGAAAAAAGCAAGCACAAAATGAGCGAGCTGCATGTAAACTGATTCCAGTCCAGCTCACGTAACATTCGCTGTTGTCTGTGTGGCCCTCTGTTGGTAGCTTTTTCATTATCCATCATGAATCTGTTATGATGTTTTATTTCCAACAGCAAAAATAAGACGCTAGCCCAATAATTCAGCATTGCAAAGAGCTGTGTACTGTGTTGGGTTGAAGTGAGATCGTTGTCGTATAAAATACAATTTTTATGTGGATACAATCAGAGATCACACACTGCCCAACAGTACCAGCCTAGATCCAGAGGGAGAGTTTTGCAACAAGTATCCCAGTGTTTGGCTCCGGCCTGTGGGACACCTCCTAAATCATCAGGACTCCCAGAGTCCATTCACACAGGGGCAACTTTGGATCCGACTTGAAGTCGCCCCAAGTTGCCTCAAGTCGCGCGACATGATAAAATCAATGTAAGTGAATGAGAGCCATCTTAATGCACACTACTGAAGTCGCTCCGACTTTAGAAAAGGTTCCTGTACTACTTCAATCCGACTTCTAGGCAACTTGTACCCATTTATTTCAATGGAAGTTGCCTCCAAGTCGGATCCCCTGTCTTAATTGAAGCAACTTTCCAGGAAGTAAAAATTGTTTTCTAGGCAAACCCCTCCCTCCCACAGAGCTGATTATTATGTGATTGGCCACTGGCAAAGTCCCCTGTCCTGGAGGCAACTTCAAGTTGAATTGTAAGTTGCCTCAAGTCGAGCTGTGATTCATACTCAAGTCATGTCCAAGTTGCCTCCCAAAGTCACGCTGGAAGTTGTGTTGCCCCTGTGTGAATGGACTCCCAGGGATTTGTTTAAATACTGAAGTAGTCCCAAATTATCCAAGACACTGTGGGGTATGCTTCCTTTATGCTGCCTAGCCTGGTTGCGGACAGTGCAATGTGTACATCTCTCTGTCCATTCCACATGCACTGGAGGAAGAAAAGGGCACCTCTACAGTAGCAAAATAGAGGTGCTCTGTGCTCAGATGCCCATTATTGTGCTTTTCAATAGGCTTCTTCAATTTACTAAAGCACTAAAAATTGAACACCTTTTTATCAAAGCCCAAGTCCAGCCAGAACTTTGTTTTAACTAATTTTTGGATAGCATGGGTAGGGTTTAAAATGTCTGCCATTTTTTTGTATGTCTGTGTTCCTCTTGGCTAGGGTTAGGCTTTAACGTTAGTAGCCCAAGGCCTGAATGGCACCATCAATGAACCTTTCCAAATAAAACCCCTTTAAGCATAATTATTATATTTGTCTGGTGATTTTCTCATATGAGTTTCCTACTGAGGTTTTTTTTTTTTACGTTTAACTTACATGGTAATTTTTTTTCTTTAAATAGACGCCAAATGCAAATTTGCTGAAAAGAGTTTTCTTTTATTGCTCTGACAAGCAGTATTTAATTTTAAATTGCTAGCTTCAAATACGGTAACCACATGTACATCAAAATAGTAACATTGTATATCCACGCTGGATCTGACACTCCTGATAACACACAACCCATAACACCATAGGTTCCAACTGTCTCCTCTTTTGAACACACAGATCTTTTTTTGAAAAACGTTGTCTCTTTGCTCCATGGTTGTTCTCCTTTCATCCATGAATAGCTAAATGCACTAACATTTCCTTTTGTTGGAGATCTGGGAACTCTCTTTGTTTTGCAACGTGGGAGAGATACAGTGGGGAAAATAATTATTTGATCCCCTGCAGATTTTGTAAGTTTGCCCACTTACAAAGAAATGAAGGGTCTATCATTTGTATCATAGGTGTATTTTAAATGATAGAGACAGAATATCAACCAAAAATCCTGAAAAAACACATGATACAAATGTTATAAGTTGGGTTGCAGTTCAGTGAGTAAAATAAGTATTTGATCCCCAAGCAAAACATGACTTAGTACTTGGTGGAGAAACCCGAGTTGGCAAACCCAGAGGTAAGACGTTTCTTGCAGTTGGTTACCAGGTTTGCACACATCTCAGGAAGGATTTTGATCCACTATTTTTAACAGATCTTCTCTAAATCCTTAAGGTTTCTTGGCTATCGCTTCTTGGCAAGAGACAGCCCAGAAACCTTAAGGATTTAGAGAAGATCTGTAAAGAAGAGTGGACCAAAATCCCTTCTGAGATGTATGCAAACTTGGTCACCAACTATAAGAAACGTTACCTCTGTGCTTGCCAAAAAGGGTTTCTCCACCAAGTAAGTAAAAGCAAGGGGCAATATTCATGCTAGGATGATGATGAACTAATATACAAGCAGCTAGCATAAATATAATGATTGCAATATAAGTGAAAAGTCCAAATGCAGCGCTGAAGGTAGGAGATAAATAAGGAGACGGTGGGTATAGATGGACGTAGGGATGAAAACACCTCAAACCAACTTCAAATGTATTGAAACAGACACCACTGTGCTGACAAATATATCTTCTTACCAGAGGTCAAATATAATCAAGCATTGAAGTATATGTCACATCCAGCGACTCCTGCAGGCAGCATTAATTTTAGAATAGGCAGCAGGAAGAAAGCTCACAGAGATATAAGGATCCTCTTCAGATTCCCAATACTCAGTAATGGAACAGCCTCAGATTCCAGTGACAATCAATAGAAACGATATGTGCCATATAAGAAAGACAAGGAGGCACATAGTGAAGTCTGTAAAAAACAATCCTCAGTTTATTAAAAGTAAAAAGGGGGTACTCACAAACGAATGCTGAATACAAGCATGAGAAATCATAAAGACCACGGTAGTGGCGTGGTGGCATCCTTACATCATCACCTGATGCATTTCAGCCTATTGGCCATCATCAGAACCCTTTTCTTGGCCGCTAGCAGGGGTTAAAAGTGCCCCGCTAGCAGCCAAAAAGCTAAAACTAACGTAAATCGCTGCTAAATATAAGCAGTGCTTTACTTCTAATGCGGCTGCAGTGTAAAAGGGCCCTTAGCAGGAGTGTTCAAGTTTAGGGGAGGAACCGACCAAAAAAGCCTTCTGAGATTGACTGATCATGCTCTAATGAAACCTTAAGCTGGCCTTGCACCTGTAGATGTTCATTCAAAAACTCCCATTTTTGAAACATTCGTTTGATTATATAAAAGTTAACGTGGCTGAATCACCAATCAATTTCAAGCAGAGTGAGCATAAAAATCGAAGAAGAAAGATGGAGAATTTTTATTGAATCTACAGGTAACGGACACATTTCTATCTGTTAAAGTGGTTGTAAACCCTTACAAACCACTTTGGCCTACAGGTAAGCCTAGATTAAGGCTTACCTGTAGGTCCAATAAATATCTCCTAAACCTACATGGTTTAGGAGATATTTAGAACAAAAGAGGCATCGCTGTCTACGGCGCATGCCGAGTTCACGGCGATATGCCGCTTTCCTGCGCATGCGCAGGAGTGACGTCATCGCCGCTCCAGCGAATCACAGCGCTGGAGGGGCGAGACCCGGAAGTCACTCCTGTATTGATGGCGCCGGAGAAGGTCGTGGATGAGGACCGCTTCGGGGGCTTCGTTCTCAGGTAAGTTATTCATAATGAGCTAGTATGCTATGCATACTAGCTCATTATGCCTTTGTCTTGCAGGTTCCGTTTTTTTTTTTTTTTCTGTGAGGAGACTTTACTTCCTCTTTAAATTGTCTCCTGGACAAGAAAAATCATAACCAGTGTTATGCACATGCACGTGTCAAAGTTAATCCAGATTGTCAATCAAAAATCGAGACATTGACATTGAAAAGTTGTTCAAAATTAGTAGAGTTGATAAAAGCTCCATCAAATGCTTGGATGAATGATTTTGATGCTTTCTTGTTTAAAAGTTTGAACAAAATTCGACAAGTGTAAGGTCAGCTTAACGCAACCTTTTTACCCTCAGAGGAACCCTTGAAATAATTTTCAGATCTCATGGAGCCTCTGCTAAAATCATTTCATCAGGGGTCAATGCTCCTTAAAATGGAATAATGTCCACTTTACAGAGGTAGTCAGAATGCCAACCTTACAAATAGCTAAAGAGATAATAAGTGTCATGCTGCTGGCTGTGAAAGGGGAAATTGAACCTGGAACCGTGCAGGCACCATCAGATGGAAGGTCAATCATCCACATCTCAACCCCCAGCAACCTCCTGAGGAAACCTAAGTTTATATGGTTGGGGATGGTTGCTCTAATGTCCATGAATAGCTTTAGTACCTGTGTTTGAGGGTTTGCATCTCTCCCAATATAAGTAAATTGAAATGCAATAACAACTTGATTCAGCTTGATGCAGCTTGAAAGTCAACTGTCAATGAACACAGAAGTGATCTCCAAGGCAGGATGAGTACGCCTGAAGCTCTTTGCATTTGCCCATTACAACAAGCACTTAGTGGATTGGGAGTCATGAATAAAGTGCAGCATTTTTCTGTATTAGCCCATAAGTGGAATGTATACAGCACAGAGATTCAGTGGTATCTCCTAGTTCTTAATCTGATAAGGGATGCTAGGTTGCTCTGTATGGCTGCCTTAAATCAAACTAATGTATGAAGTCATGTTGTTTTTCAGATTATACTTTTATTACAAGTCCCGTTTTGTCAGCTAATGAATAGATTCACTTAACTCGCTTTCCTTTCCTTTCTTCCAGCTCAGTCTCTGAAAGAGTTTGCTCGCCTACTCATTACGGTGGAGGAAGAAAGGAGAAGATTGGTAAGAGCATTGCATCATACCCAGAGTTTGTACTGATACTGTGTAAATGTACTGTGACACATGGCAACCAGTCATTTATTAACTTTGCTATTGGTTTTGATCCTTAAAAGACAACTGTATTCAAACAGAAAACCATATTTGTGTAACATTTGTGTAGCGCACCCCATTAGGACCTGCAAGTAACTGGGATCCCCCACCCTGCACAGCCAGGCACTCCAGATTCAGAGAACAGTCTGTGACTTTGTTTTTTTGGTTTATTGAGGGTAGGGACTTGGATAGGGATTGAAGGTTATGGGATGCCCATTTGACTTCAGCAAAACCTCAGGGACATTCTTCCTATATACAACTCCACTTCTTCCTCCAGCACACACTTGCTTGCAGAACCCAGCTGTGTCACCCTGTAGTAATTTTGTAGCAAAGATCCATTACAGGCAGGGACTTGCAGCCCCTATATTTGAAGAACAGATTGGGTGACACAGCTCCCACTTTCAAAGCACTTCCTCCCTGTGGTCACTGATCCCAGCACCACCTCTTCAGGCCCTGCCAACCCCCTCTGCCCCCCTCATTAGCCCTCCAGGCTAATTCTCCACAGTCCTCCAGACTGACACTCATAAGCCTGTCTGGCTGACTCTTCCTCAGGAGCTCTCCCAGACGTGCTGACCTGCTCTCGCTGTCCTCTCACTTGCTCTCGTGCCTCCAGGAAGGGTCCCCTATGTGTGTTTTAGAAGGAGTCTTCCTGCACCCAAGCCCCAGGCTCGAGGTCACTCCCCACACTAGGGGGCACCCTTAAGGGCCACTGACAGCCTCTTCAGCACTCTATCTCCATCTTCCACCCAACTCCACTGCTGGCATGGCTCATGCCTTTTTATGAGGAGGCCTGTTCCTCGCCAGCCCTTTACTGGGTATTGGCTGAGGTCCTCATAAATATTCTAAACAGCCCCTCCTAGCTTCCACCCACTTTGTCTAGAACATTCTCCAATGTTGCAGAGAACAGGGGGAGGCACCAGAAGAGCTGTCAGGATGAGTCATCCAGCCCTGAGTCACTAAATCCTGACCCAGATTCACAACCCAGACCCTACCCTCAGCCAAGCCAAATTTTCCTACACTAACAACCTATTTACATCTAGCACTCTAGCTAGAGGGTGCTACATTTGTTTGCTTTATGGTGATAATAAACCTGATATTGGTTACTAAAGGTGACCCTGAAACCTTTTAAGCAGTTGTAAACCTGAAAAATAAAAAATAAACTAAGCAGTTTACCTGGTACAGTTAAGCATCAGAAGCCATCTGTCCCCAGTCTTGCAAAGAAAAGTGAGTCCAGCAATGTTACTGTAAATCCTCTCCGCTTTCTTGCAGGGTTAAAAAGCGACACATTATAAAAATTTGTGTCGCCACACCCCCGCTCCTGTGACTGACAGACTACTGTACTTAGTTCTCTCATGCACGAGCCTGAGAGAAGTGGGGGTGTGTGTCCAGCATTTCCAAACAAATTGCTCCCCCTACCTCCTCCAACTCACCCAGGATTGGCTGCTCCGCACCTGAGCATTATTGGCCAAGCTAAAGTCAGGTGGTGCCTTCCACAATTTCCGATTGGTTGGTACTCTCGAGAGGGCATGACCAGCCGCCGGGGATACGTGCCATCCCGCTGTCAGCCTGGAGGTTGCTGGGGGGGGGGGGGGGGCTGGGGAGTGTAGAGATGGGAGGAAAGTCCAGTGAGGTCACGACAATATTATTACTACGGCAATATTCTGAGGGCTCAAACAGGTGCAGGGAATAAAAAAAATTAAGGTAAAAGTACAACGATTTGCTTTTACCATGTGGACACATTAATACAGTGCCTTTCTTTTATGTTGCATGCACTGGAGGTTTGCAACCACTTTAAGTCCACCTTAAAATGTTTTTCTGCCAGAAAGCTCCAATCAAAAACACAAACCGGAAGGTTTTTTGTTTTCCTGCCTCTAAACATTGAGCTCAAAATATGCCTCTAAACGTCCTAATGTGTATGTACACATAGGAGAACATTGAGCTGCTTCTACAGGCAGAACACAAAACTCCCATAGAAGCAATGATTTTTAAGCCAGGTTGCATGGAGCCTAAAGCCTTGTACACACGATCGGACTTTCCGACGGGGAATGTTCGATGACAGGCTGTTGGTGGTAAATCCGACCGTGTGTGTATGCTCCATCGGACAATTGTTGTCGGATTTTCCGCGGATAAATGTTGGCTAGCATGTTTTCAAATTTTCCGTGAACAAATGTGTGTTGTCGGATTATCCAAGCGTGTGTACACAATTCCGTCGGACAAAAGTCCAAAGTACAAACACGCATGCTCGGAAGCAAGGACGAGCCAGAAGCGGTCTGTCTTGTAAACTAGCGTTCATTATGGAGAATTAACATTCGTGACGTGGCAAATTATGAAATCTCCAAATGCAGCGCACAATTCTCTTCTTCTTTAATGGGATAATAATGAAGCTGCTTTGCTGGTGATACTGATGGAGTTATTGCAAATGAATTTCCAAAGGCTTTTATTTTTTTAGTGATATCAAGAATAATATTATTATGCTTTTTTTTTATTTGGGCAAGTTACCACAACACCATTATCCTGTAGTTTTTAAGACCAAAGATACAACTATGTTGGCGTCCCTTGTCAATTTTACATTGTATTTTTTTAAATTTAACTGCCCACTCCCAAACTGTCATTTTGGGAGCCTGCAGGTGTGCCTCTAGAGCAAATGGCTTGCTATGGGGGTACACAAAGAAGAGGAGGAGCCAAGAGCTTTGGCAGGGGACCCCAAAAGAGGAGGTTCAGGGCTGCTCAGTGCACAATCATTGCATAGAGCAGGTAAGTACAACATGTTTGTTATTTTAGAACAGGACTCTCCAAACTTTTCAAACAAAGGGCCAGTTTACTGTCTTTCAGACTTTAAGGGGGCTAATGAGGGTAGAAAATGTCCCGGGCCCAGCATCAGTGAGAATAAACATTGCCTCAGGGTTGGTGGTCAGTAGGAGGAGTACTAGTGCCCCAGCATTTGTATCAGTGGAAGCAATAGTGCCCCATTGTTGGTGTCCGTGGGAGGATTAGTGCCCCAGCATTAGTGTCAGTGGAAATAATTATGCCCCACTGTTGGTGTCCGTGGGAGGATTAGTGCCCCAGCATTAGTGTCAGTGGAAATAATTATGCCCCACTGTTGGTGTCAGTGAGAGGAATAGTGCCCCAAGGGCTGGATAAAGACTAGCAAAGGGCCGCAGTTTGGAAACCACTGTTTTAGAAAAAGAAGCTTTTAAAGGTTTAAACTCTTGGATTTTGTGCTGGACTCCACTGAAAACCCACATTTCCTGCACTAACACCATTCAAACCCACCACAGCCTTGTAAAGGTAAATGCAGTCCCACAATGCTTTAATTTAGCATCTAGTAAGTAAGTGGTTAAAAAACATGGCTCATATATGCGCCCCTCTAAGTCATTGTGAAACTTGCACATATCACTTCTTCACACCTACAGTGTTTCTTCTAAGTCACGTTGGTTGTGGTCAGGCTACTTCCCTTGCCATCCTATCACTTGCTTTGGTTATTGTTCACTTAAAAACTCAACATATGGTGTCAGTAAACCTCAGACAGTAATACTGGTACTAAACAGCTTCTTTATATGAAACATTCAGAAATGTTTGTAGGGTCAGTCCACCCAAAACTTAGGTTTGCAGATTTGTTTGCAGATTCAGATGAGCTGAATGAGGATTACACTTGTAAAATCTATTTCCACTTAGCTTCGTGAAAACGTGAATTGTGCTCACTTTGAATATCCAAATATCCATCTGCAAGAGAAATTTAAAAAATTACTTTTTTTTTTATAAAATGTGATTTTTCTTATTTGCTTAGCTAAGTGGACATTCCCCTTTGCTATGGCTTGCATACGTGGTTAGATTTTTTTGTTAGAATCTTTGTAAGAAATTATGAAAAATCATTGAATTCTATTTGAAAGCCCCTAGACCTGCTACTTGAGTAGATTCCCAAATGTATTAAACAGGTTTCTTTTATTGCTTATGAAATCAATGAAAGAATAATGCAGAGCAAAGTTTATTTAAATGTATAAGTACATTGCATATTTAGAAGTATATGGAGGGGAAATTGTTAAAACTGAAACAGCCAGAATTAGCTGTGCATGGCAACCAATCAGCTTTATGTTTAGGGCTGGCCATACAATATACAATATTATTGTACAATATTCCTTTAGATTTACCAAAACCATATAATATCAGGTCAAACCTAAACACTTTCAATTTGTATGAAATCAGGCAGGCCTTTTCACTAAATAGCTGAAGGTAACTCTAAAGGAAATTGAATACAAAAATTGGCCTTCCCCCCTCCCGCCGCCTTCCCCCCTCCCGCCGCCATCCAGTGCGTCTACCGACTCACCGCTTCCATCGGTGAGTCGGACACAGGATCCGCTGCCCCCCGGATGGTGATCATAGAGATTTCCAGTGGACCAGATGGTCGCCGGAGTCTCTATGATCGTTCGGAGGCCGGGCACAATGTTATGACGTCACGCCGAGCCTCTGCATTCAAAAAACGGTGGCGCCGGTGATCGTTTTTTTTTTTATTTTAGGCTTCCCAGCCTAGAGGTGAGATGTGGGGTCTTATTGACCCCATATCTCACTGTAAATAGGTCCGATCATGCCATATTCCTATTACAAGGGAAGTTTACATTCCTTGTAATGCGGTGCTCACAAACATCAAAATCCAACATTATCTGCCCAGCAGCGGCATGCGTAGTGATGTCACAAACTGAATGCCACCGAACCAGTTTCGTGACAACCCACGTCATCAGGGGAAGGAGTCACTACGCAACGTCTCACAAGTTATATTCTGGAATCGGTAGCGCTATGAAATGGGCAACACAGCACCACATTAGTACCTCCTCCTACAGAAGTGATCTTCACCAAAAGCTCTAAAAGCTTTCCATAAATCCACAGAGATTGAAACAAACATATTAACAAAGCAACCTATTCTATAAAAAAATATAAAAAATAAATAAATGAATCTGATTATAATATAAGTCCTCCATAAGTAGCTCCATGTAGTGGTTTAAAACAATGACTGCAGTTGCCCATGTCAAAGCTGCACACACCATGATTAATCCATAAAATCCAAGTTTATTTTATCAATTAAAAGATATTAAAAACTGCATGTAAATAAAAACCTGTGCTTTTAAAAATTCACATACATAGAAAAATTCTGGAGATAGGAAGTTAGGAAGATTACACAAATCCATTTAAAAATGTATAAAGAAAAGAAAAAGAAATAGGATCAAAGACCCAGAATAAACTCATGGCAGAGGGAGTCCTCCACTGTTATTAATAAAACAATTGAGATTCCACTCCACATTCAAACCATGTGGAGTGCAGGATCTCAATTCATAAATCCAGCGAGACTCCTGTTTGGAAATCTCCCTGATTACATTACTTCCTCGCCAGTGAGGAACATGTTTATCTATGGCAACAACCTTCAATTGGGACAGATCCTTGTGACATACTGAAAACTGTCTAGAAAGACTGTACAATGAAACCTTTCCGAATGTTACCCAGATGTTCACCTATTCTGACCTGGAGTGTTCATGAGGTCCTGCCCACAAATTGCAGTCTGCACAGACACTCCAGGAGTTAAACAACTCCCTTAGTAGAACAGGTCATAAAAGTATTGATCTAGTATCTCCTCTGGGTAACCTGCGAGGAAAAATATATTACTCCGTACACTATTTAATTGGACTATTTTGCAGACTACACTGCTGGAAGGGATAAATCCTTTAAAATTTTCAAAATGGGCAGGTTTAACAGGTTTATCTACCAAGTTGGGAGCAATTTTATCTCTTAGTGTATAGCCCTTCTGGAATATAACCAGGGATTTATCTGACACATGTAGGCCTAAAATCCTATCATTTTAAATAATGTCCCAATATTTGAAAATCAGTCTTTTAATTTTCACATATTGGTCTGAAAAGGACCTAATAAAGGCCCAACCAAAATTATTGATACTTGATGATCCTACTTTCTCCTTGGGGAGTAATAAGGAGTCCTGAACAACTCTGGAGACCTCCTCAACAATAGATTGTAAATTCTCAAATGAGTATCTCTTATCACATAACCTCTCTTTTTATATGTCAGCTTGGGAGAAAAAATTTACTTTTATTAGGGACAGGCTTCGGCCAGGATGGGGGGTGGTAACTCCCCACGGGAATGAAGCCATTCTGAATTTTTTTTTTATATTCATAGACAGATCTCTGCAGGAAACATAGAGTAGCTGTAAATAGTTTAATTGTCTAATTAACATTTAACCAGGCTGGCTATAGCCACACTGAGAACAAGCCTTGGCTTCTAATTGCTGGCAAAGGTGTTAAGGAAGTGACAGTGCTAGAGGTGCATCTTTGCAAGCAACTGCATTCCACCAGGCAACTATTCCTGTATCACCAGTATGTCAAATGGTGCTGCCATGTCTTGTATATACAATCAGAAGTTAATTGATAAAAATTACATTGGCGTAATAGGAAACCTGAGTGTTGGGTCATGAAAATGTTAAGAATTATTGAAGCATCATTGCATCAGTCAGACAGGGAAATACTCAAATCATTCCTTATTGTTTGTGACAGAATAAGCAGAAATAAGCCATAACCACTTACCCGCATGGAGAGTTATTTTAATATGCATTGCACATTAATGTGTATTTACAGTGGACCTGAACTCAAAAAGTAAAGATTTCCTATTGTATAGGGATCATCTGGAAATGTTCATTGTGCCTAAACATTACTCTGAAAAATCTGCATTTTGCCTGACATTCCTCCTGCAAAACAGCAGCAGACTTCCTGTGCCTTGAGCCTCATAGCTGTATACATACCCTGGCAGAATTTTTGATTTCTTGGCCATTTTTCAGAGAATATGAATGATAACACAAAAACTTCTTTCCTTCGTGGTTAGTGTTTGGCTAAAGCCATTTATTATCAGTCAACTGTGTTTACTCTTTTTTAAATCATAATGGCAACAGAAACCACCCAAATGGCCCTGCTCAAAATTTTACATACCCTAGTTCTTAATACTGTGTATTGCCCCCTTTAACATCAATGACAGCTTGAAGTCCTTTTTGGTATTTGTAGATGAGGCTCTTTATCTTCTCAGATGGTAAAGCTGTCCATTCCTCTTGGCAAAAAGCCTCCAGTTCCTGTAAATTCTTGGGCTGTCTGGCGTGAACTGCATGTTTGATATCTCCCCAGAGTGGCTCAATGATATTGAGGTCGGGAGACTGAGATGGCCACTCCAGATCCTTCACTTTATTCTGCTGTATCCAATGACAGGTCGACTTGGCCTTGTGTTTTGGATCATTGTCATGTTGAAATGTCCAAGTACGTCCCATGCGCAGCTTCCTGGCTGATGAATTCTTATGTTCCTCCAGTATTTTTTGATAACATACTGTATTCATCTTGCCATCAATTTTGACCAAATTTCCTGTGTCTTTGTAGCTCACACATCCCCAACATCAGCGATCCACCTCCGTGTTTCACAGTAGGAATGGTGTACCTTTCATCATAGGCCTTGTTGACTCCTCTCCAAATGTAGCGTTTATGGTTGTGGCCAAAAAGCTCAATTTTGGTCTCATCACTCCAAATGACTTTGTGCCAGAAGGTTTGAGGCTTGTCTCTGTGCTGTTTGGTGTATTGTAAGAGGGATACTTTGTGGCATTTGCGTAGTAATGGCTTTCTTCTGGTGACTCGACCATGCAGCTCATCATTCTTCAAGTGTCTCCTTATTGTGCATCTTGAAACAGCCACGCCACATGTTTTCAGGGAGTCCTGTATTTCACCTGAAGTTATTTGTGGGTTTTTCTTTGCATCCCGAACAATTTTCCTGACAGTTGTGGCTGAAATGTTAATTGGTCTACCTGACCGTGGTTTGGTTTCAACAGAACCCCTAATTTTCCTCTTCTTGATTAGAGTTTGAACACTGCTGATTGGCATTCTCAATTCATTGAATATCTTTTTATATCCCTTTCCTGTTCTATACAGTTTAACTACCTTTTCCCGCAGATCCTTTAACAATTCTTTTGCTTCCCCCGTGACTCAGAATCCAGAAACATCAGTGCAGCACTGGATGAAAGATACAAGGGTCTGTCAGGAGTCCAGAAACTCATTGACCTTTTATACACACACACTAATTACAAGCAAACAGATCACAGGTGAGGATGGTTACCTTTTTATAGCCATTCAAATGCCTTTGTGTCAACTTGTGTGCAAGTTATCAGGCCAAAATCACTGGGGTATGTGAACTTTTGATAAGGGTCATTTGGGTAGTTTCTGTTGCCATTATGATTTAAAAAGAGTAAATACAGTTGACTGATACTCAGTAGCTTCAGCCAAACACTAAGCATGAGTGAAAGAAATGTTTTTGTGTTATCATTCATATTCTCTGAAAAATGGCCAAGAAATCATAAATTCTGCCAGGGTATGTAAAATTATGAGCAAAACTGTATGTAAGGCTGAGCTCATCTAAGACACTGCTGCTACTGACTGCTAGTTTTATGAGATTTTGGAGCTTGATTTGATGACATCACTACTGTTCTTGCTGGGGAGGAAGCTGTACCGGAAGACCTGCAGTGCAAAAACTCCTTGCTTTTGCTTCATTCATTTTCTGTAGATCTGTTGTCTTCAGGCAGAACAGCAGTACAGATGGTCCAACAGGGACATACCCCCTCCTTCCTCCTCATCCACTGAGTAAGGTTCTTTCATTGATTACACTGCATGTAAACCAATCTGTGACTGGGGGAAAGTCTGATCACTCATAGGATATTCTCCACCATTCACTCATTGTGTTACAAGCAGTATAATCAGTTAAACAACTTTTCTCAATGGGGGAGAAGAAAGGAGGGCATGTCCCCATTGGACCATCTGTACTGCTTTTCTGCTCAAAGACCCAAAGCTGTTAAAAATTGCAGTGACAGAAGTTCAGAAAAAAAACAGGAAGATGACAGGCATCCCTGCACTTTCTGCACAGATTTCTAGAAGATCCAGCTGCCCGCACATCGTGGGACATCCTTCATAACAGGTACATTATGTGGCTAAAGCTTTAGGTATTTTTTTTTTAGCTAAACTCACAGTCTTAAACTGCAGTTTACTTGGACCCCCCCCTTTTTTTGGGAGGAAGCATCTCTTATAGATTTGGTGGGATGGAGTTTCCAAGGATTGTAAATACCAATTGGTACATGTGGGCCCAGAAATTCTGCATATTAAGATTTCTAAAATGTTTGCTAAATGTAATACTTTTACAAGAAACACTCAGTACTTGTACAAGTTTTGTAAACATTCGGTGAACCTTATCAAGCTGGGAAATCGACAGATCACACTGTGTTGAGTAAGGAGCAAGTTGAAGTGCCCAGTTCTTCCCGGTCTGTGATTGATGTAAGATATTTTCTGGCATCTGCTAATACAGTGATCTCATTGCAGCATGGGATTAATGGCACTTTATAACTTGTATGAGCCATTGGCTACAGTTATTCCACCGCCGAGAGACATAGTGGTACTTGTCTATGATGATGCTTAGACGGTGCCCACATTTCTAAGAAAGGAATGGTGGTATTTGGACCTTTTCTGAAAGCAAACATGAAATTATATTCCATTAACACAAATAAGATCTAAAACCTGTATGAATTCCCAGGAACACATCTGGAAAAGAAAAGAGTGATAGCAAACAAGAACTTTTTGTCCTGAGCCTGATGTGGCTGGAAAAGCAGAACACTGGTGTACAATGTACGCCAAGCCTATACTCTGTACCCTTTATACACTAAGCCTGTTGCATTATTTGTATCTTAGGTTAGTGTTGTTATCATTTGTTGCCTTGAATTGCTCTTTAAAACTTTTACTTAGCGGACACAGCCGGAGGAGAAAGAAAAACGCTGTGAGACTGCTCAGGCAGTTGTCGGTATCTCATGCAGTATGTGATTACGTACAGCCACAGAGCAGAATGTCAGCGACCTACAGGAAGCTTTCTGCATTCTTGTGTTTGCCTTGGCTTGCGTTCAGTGGGTTATCTTCTCTAATAGCCAGTTTTTACTTCCACAGCGCTGCTTTCTTCTTTGCTATACCATTGGTGGTACAAACTGAGCATTAAGGACTGCCATGAAGATTTTCTTCTTTTGGCTAATTTTGCAACAGAAATGAGAAAATAGGATAAATATTTTCAGTCATGTGCTTCAACTCTCACCTTCAAAGTTAAATTTTGCATTACTTCTACATTATAAGGGGGGCCCTACTCATTTTGATGTGTTGGTACGAAATTACCTTGACAACAATTTCCCACAGCGTTGGATTGGGTATGATGGCAGCATGGACTGGCTGCCACGTTCACCTGACCTTGTGTCTATGGACTTCTTTTTTTGGGGCATAATGCTGTTGTCAAGGTTTTTGAGAAGAAGAGTTGAAAGAGTTCATCTGAAAAGTATTTATAGACATTGAATTGGTAATTGTGTGTTACTGTTTATAACTGTTTGGAGGACAGGAAACAACAATGTTGCAACACTAAAAAGTCAATCTTTCAGCCAGTCAGTCTTATTATATTGGGTGTGGTAATACGCTCTTTAGTGTTTGCAGCAACTCTTTGATTGTACTGATTCTCTCATTTTTGCGCAGGAGACTTTTTCAGATTATATAGCCATATTTTTGCAATGTTGATGAAGGACATTTTGAGCACCTAAGAGACTAAGGGTCGGTTCACACTACAGTGACTTGGGATCCGACGTGTCAGCCCTCAAGTCGCCCCAAGTCGATTGACATTGGGAATTACATTATAGTCAATGAGAGCCATCTTTAGCCACTACTAAAGTCGCTCCGACTTCAGAAAAGGTTCCTGTACTACTTCAAGGCGACTTCTAGGCGACCTGTACCCATAGAATTCAATGGAAGTCGCCTCCAAGTCGGATCTCCATCTATATTGAAGCGACTTTACAGGAAAATAAATTAGTTTACCCAGGCAAACCCCTCCCTCCCAGAGAGCTGATTATTCTCTGATTGGCCACAGCCAAAGTCGCCTGTCCTGGGGGCGACTTGAAGTCGTGTTGTAAGTCGTTCAAAGTCACATTGAAGTCGCCTTGCAAAGTCGCGCTGAAGTCGTGTTGCCCCTGTGTGAATCGGCACTAAGCATTAATGTTACGATGTCAGGGACAGGTTTTAGGGATGTTCCATCTAAAGGACTAAACATGATCTGATTATTACTGTTTACCTACTTTTGGCCATATTCTTCTCAATACCTGTAAAGTAAATAAACTAATAAATACATTTAAAATAAATAAATAAATAAACTGGCATGATCCAATCAGTAATGTATACCTACGATAAAATACCATGATCTGATCACTAATGTATACCTACTATAAAATAAAATGATCTAATTAGTAATGTATGCCTACTTTTGACCCACCCTTTATATAAAACTAGGATAGCAAAGAGTCCAGGTCTGCTGATAGATAAAGGAGTGGTTATATGTTTAGACACAATCCAGTATCTCTCCAGAACTTGTGACAGCAGAGGAGTCTGCTTACATAAAAACTTTGCAGGACCCCAAAACGTTGCATTTCACTGCGTGTGATAACTCTAAAAAAATTTGGACCTTTGGTGTGCTGGCGACATATTTTCTTTTTGTTTCATACCAGTTAACCATTCGGCAATTGCTACAGCACCCTTCATCTTCAGTCCATCTCTAGAAAGGAGTATGATAGGGATATAAAAAAAGCATGTCTAATCATTTTGTCCCCTGAGAAGGCCCACAAACAAAGCATTAGATGATAAATTTTCCCTGTATCCAGCCAAAGTCATTTGATGTCTCCAGGCAAATGTCCCATTGGGAGTGACTGGCAAGTTTCAAAAGATGTGTACACCTCCACAATGTATCCAACAGATGTATTTAGAAACACTTGTGAAAATTATTTAGTCTTTTTCATTAAAAAATTAACAGCTAGCTATTGTTTGAAACTAGATTCCCAACACATCTTGGTCATGTTGTTCTGCTTTGGTGATTTTTTTATTTTTTTTGTAACCTCACAGAGAAGTTAGGGAAGTAATGGCAGTGTTGTGTGGCTAATGACAATGTTGCTGTCATGACTCTGCTGTAGTGTTCATGTCTGCTTGCTCCCCTTTCTGTTGTGTTCAGCTTAGAGGCCAGTCGCTGTTCACCTGTATTCTTAAGTAATCTTCCCTCAAGCATGGCTCCACCCCAGCCTCTAATTAGCAACACTAACTAACTCCTGTGCACTGCAAGCCAAGCCTTGCTGATCAATATTGTGTGTTTGGCTTCTGTGTGCTCATTGCTGTGTGTCCTACGTCTGATCCTGTTTACCGACCCTGGCTTGTTCTTGACTGTCCTCGTCTGCTTCATATGCTGACCTTTGGCGTGTTCTTTGACTATGCCTATCTGCTTGTTTTCCTGACCTTTTGGCTTATCTCCTGACTATCCCGGTCTGCTGCTTCCTTTCTATCCTTCAGTAGTCTACTGAGAGCGTGAGCTGGGAGACCCTGGGGGCCGCGTCCTGGAGCCAGACTGCAGCGAAGTCCATCCCCACCATCAGGGGCCCTGGTGAACATTAGCTGGCTCTTAGATTCCGCGCCCTGGGAAATCTCATGCTGTAGCTCCCAGTGTGTTCCGTGTTGGTGCTCCAGAGTACCTGCTTTCCTGAACCACCCAGAGCTCCATCCACAGCAGTCAGTCGTAGGGTCCACTACCTCAGCGGTGCACTCTTGACCCCAATGGGGTGCATCTGTCACCTGGCCTCAGGTGACCTGACAGTTGCTCTTTTAGATGAAGAATGATATTTCAGTCCTAATTATGTCTATTTTTGCATCAAAAAGCTTGGTAGTATGCTTGCATCATACCTGTGTGTTCCCATGGAAGCTGGAAATCAATGTATTAGGCACCACTACTACAGTGATCCCTGCTCTCTTTGGGGTCCCGTGCCATGCTGCTTAGTGAACAGAGTGAGTTGCTCGCTTGGCACAGGCACCATTTAGAGAGCACTGTATTTTTTCAATTAATGCAAAGCATTTTCTGATTGGAAGAGGTGGAGCAGTGACGTCACAATCATAAGCTGAATTTCGACTTTAACATGACCGATGTGGATATCTGAGACTCTGTCCCTTAGTTGTTGCATGGATCAGGATGCTATCCAGTTTTACTTTCCTAATTTACCAGTGAGTCTAGTTTTACAGGTTAAAGTAGCTTCAAGAACTATAACAGTGTCATTGTTATTGGAATCATAAGCAGGTGAGCCTAGGTTACTGTCCTCGAAGTTGGATTCTTCACCATCTCTTTCCTATTCGCCTGAACATTTCCAGATTTTCTGCCACTTCTCAGGGCCATTAAGATGAAGGTATCTTGGATGAAATTGCTTTATCTCAAGTGCATTTACCAGGAAACTGACAGTCTGAGGATAGGTTAACTCTTGACTGTGAGCAAGGGGTATATCCAAGAGGTTCTTTTTTTTTTGATTATGATTTTTTTTTTTTAAGGCGTTTATTTAAGATTTTGCATTAAACTTACAAAACAGTTGCCATCTAAAACAAGAGTGATGGCAGTAAAGTTGGCTACGCAGCGTCCAAACAGCAATGAGATATTGCAATGGTAAACTACCCACAAGGTAAGAAGGCATTCATCTCCAAATGACCAAGATCAGTGGCAGATTAGAAATGGGCAGTCTGAGCCAGCCAACAAACAAAATAAAATATAAAACCGTAAGTCAACCAAACCACAACCACACAGTTCTGCTGTAAACTTTGAGGATGGTTTGATCCACAGTGGCTGCAGCAACAGAGATCATAAGGGCTTTTTGTAGATTATTATTTCATTTATTTATTATTTACGCACTGTTAAGAATTTACAAATACTTTAATACCCATAGTCTGCAGATTTTTAGGTGTGTTCTCTTAAGAGACAGATGAGGGGAAAAATGAGTTTGGATCATGGCAGCCATCAGGCTTTGGGTAGCAATACCATGTACAGAGCCTATGTTTGAGGTTGGTTTATGTAAGACAACACAGATTCCATTTTTCCTGTGCTGACTGTTTGGAATGATTTTGGTTACCAGTGTCTTTTTTTTCTTGACTGGAACTGGAAACATAGTAATGGGACTTATCAGAGATAAGGTGAGAAACTGCTACTGTTGATCATTAGATTATATCTTGGTACTTTCCGAGTCAGAACATCTGCGCTGAAATAAGTTAGCCTTCTTTCAACCTTCAGAGAGGCCCATCATCTATCCACACTCGGCAATTACCTCAGCTCAGCTCAGATAGAACTGCTTTGTAATTTGGAGGAATAGCAGAACACAGGCTGACAGAAGTGTTTGAGAAACCAGGAGGCCAGCGAGAGCCCAAATTTAACAACTACCGCAGGAGTTGAACGTATACTTCTCATATACTTCCCCGTGTTATTCCACAAGTTTGAAGGGAGAACCTTTGATATGTGTGCCAGAAGATAATAGAATGATTACAATTGGCCTGTGGAGGAGACATTAAATGTGGAATAGAGTTTAAGCACAGCTGCCAGTGGAGATTGCGAGACCATATGAAGAAGGAATAAGACGACCCAGTTCTTTAATTCTCACCAGACTTGTATGTCTGAGTTTTTTAAAAGTTACATGATAGAAAAACACATAGCACATGGTAATACTTTAAGTGGACCCTAACTCAAAAAGTGAAAGTTTGCTGTCTCTTAGGAAATGCCTAGAAATGTTAACTGTGCTTAAGAAGTACCCTAAGAGATTTACTTTCTGTCTTTAAATACTCCTAAAAATAGAAGTATACTTCCTGTTATGTGAGGGTAACTAGACACTCCTGTAACTTCATAATCTAAGTCATGTGTGGGAGACCCTATAGATATGCATTGGGCTATATCCCCATAAATATCAAAATGTGGAAGTAAAAGAGTTTCCTCATGTACCTCAGAACAGAGAAGATAATGCGGAACTGGGGGTATTTAAAATGCCTGCAAAAGTAAGAAAAACGTAATAAATGTGTTAAAAACATGCATTTATTAAATCTAAATTCATTAATTCATTGTTCAGTGTTGTCACGTGAAAAGATATAATAAAATATGTACAAAAGTGTAAGGGTGTACTCACTTTTGTGAGATACTGTACATACCTGTCCATTGGACCATTTGCTAAATTTCCACTCTTGACTGCTCAAAACATAGGCCTAAACCATGACGAAATTCAAAAAGTAACCTTGCACAAAGATGACATGGAGACTGATTACATTGGAAAGGGCAATGCCCCAGCTTTATTGAAAATCCTCCAACATAACAACTTAACCAAGGCCAGTCACAGTGATACTGTAAGCATACATGAACAATAACCCAATATAGGCTAAAATGCCTGTCCCTATCATTAGTGCCAGGCAGGCATTTGATTGACCCAAAATGAATAGCCCATTAGAGCAATTTCAATTGCTGGCAAAATCAAACTGCCAATAAAGCTCTGACCAACGATAAATGCTTTAGGGTCCCTGCTCAGGTTGTCAAGGTCCGATGAGTTGGATGCCACTTACTAGTGAAGGTGCAGGCTGAGGAAAGCTCCGTCCAGACCCAAATCATACTTCAGAAACAGGACAATATAGACCGGTCCCCGCACACCTCACCCATGCTGAGTGGCTAGCAGGTAAAAGCAGCCTCAACTCGATTCATCCAGACCATGACTCCAACATATTTCTCCCCACCCTTGGGGCTTAATCATGGCCAATATAGCTTTGACATACATTCTCAAATTGGATGGGTGGGCGGGTGTCATGCTTACCCCTATTGCAGGTGGTCAGGCATTATAGCTGGCTTCTTTGTTCTTCACCTATAGAAGCCCCGTTTCCCATAAGGAAAACAGGCCTATCCGTACTTAGTTGCCCCCAGGACTTATACACAATGCTATAGTGCCTGGCTACCACACCGTGGCAGGCACAAACTGAGCACAGCAAACAGGTACTTGCGGTTTCCAGACAGACAGAGTGGTTCAGTGACAGTCCAGGTACACTGTAGTGAAGGTTCAGAATAGTCAGGGTCAATCCGTAGTCAAAAAGGCAGCACGTATTAAACATACTATCAGAAGCATGAGACTGAAAGCTTGGCTGACTTAAATCAGGTTTGGTCTCCACTCAAGAGACTGGCTACATCAATCACCTTGCAGGTGAACAAGCAGATAGGGAGAATGCATCACTGCCAAAACTATGATGCTGGAATGAGACCAGCAGATGTGATGGAGTAGGAACGCTACATGCTCCTGACAGCGGGCAACTCTTCGGAAGGTTGATGTTCCTCAGGTCAGTAGTAGGTGCCTCGGTGTAGCCTTTTCTGTATTAAAAAGCCCTGTCCTTTCACCTATAACCTAATGTCTTGGTAACCAATCATAATGGAGCTTCTTAGCGTTACGTTAACGCCCACTTCTAGAGCCGTGCTTCTATCAGTCAAGGTTCTCTTTCCATAGAGGCTCAAAAGGCATTCATTCGCAGAGCTCTCAGTGCAGATCTGATTTCATACTTCCAGGCACTCAGAAGAGTGTGTCCTTCACTAGCCAATGTGGTTCCCTCTCTCTACCCTGCTGTTGTGTCCTATAGTGATAAGAGGTCAGAGGGAGGAACCACAGTAGCCATTGAGGGGACCTCTTATTAGACCAGCCAGAGGAGTCAACTTGGATAGGTGTTGGGAGCCCTGCTACAGAGTGAACCTTTAGGCCAGGTTCACACCTATGCATTTCTTAGCACGTTTTCAGTTTTGCAAAAACACACTACAGTCCATTGAACATGGTTTCCTATGGACGTAGTTCACGTCTGTGCATTTTATGGAAAGGGCATGCATTCAAAATTGCAAAATACACCTGCAATATGCAAACTGCAACCTGCATAGGTGTGAAACAGACCTAAGGCCTCTTTCACACTGGCGCAAATTGAAAGTCGCGTGATTTTACCGTGATTTTAATACGATTTCAGAGCATGCCTTAATAAACAAGCTGATAGACAGGTATGTATAATACCAATTTCTTTCCTGGTTAGTTCCTTTTTTTTATTTATGTTGAGCCCCAGCAGGGTCACCTAAATGTCCATGGTTTTCATTGGGATGTCCAACAATCCCATAAAGGTGAAAGTCAGAAACTTTTGACCATATAGTGTAAGTCAAGCTACGTTCTCACTAAAAATAAATCATGCAGTATTTATTCTATTTTAATATTTTTTTTTTATGACAATAGTAAAGGGAGCCTTCTGGTCATATTTAAGAAATATGCCCTTTTATTATCAATGTGTTCACAGCTGCAGTGTGGGCTCTTATATGGATGTTATAGGGCTGAAAATCAACCCATCGCATTTTATTTTTATTGGTGACAAAATAACAGTCTATGAATATTTTACACGTGGTATTTGGAAATGCATTAGATTGGACTGAGCTTGTTCAAAGATAAATGAAGTGTGAAAAGGGAATGGAAGCTTTGTGTATTATTTAGAAGGTGCAGAGACTTGGCAGGCCTGCTGGATGATCTTATTACTGACATAGAATGAAGACTTCATAAAAAAAAAGTGAGCAGGAGAACAAACTGCCTTAAAGTGCTTCTTTGCCTCAGGGATGTCACTGAATCCTACTGAATTAAAAGGCTACATTCTCCCAATCATCAGCTCAGCCCAGCAATGGAAGTCTCTGTTGGTGCCATAAAGGGAGCCTGTCATATGGCAAAATGCCTGCCCGAGAGATCCCAGATGAAGGCGTCTGTTCTTTGACCCCTAGGCTGTGTGCCAGTTTTGGAGACATTGCATGCCCTATAGCTATAGTTCTGATTCACCTGGCTGAGAAACTTTTTACTACACATTTATAAACTTAAACAACATACATTCAACCCAATGCTGCTTTGACAGATGAAGGACATAACCCACAGTCTCCAACCTGTTATACGTACTCTAAACCCCTCCAAATCCCCCACAAATGACGTGACAAGGTTTTGGAGTAAATGGCCTGACGGCCTTTTTATTAACAATTACCGTAAATAACATTTTAAATATCCATTAACCTACTTTTCTATATATTTTTTGGGGTCTTCGAGGGCAACGACACACAACTTGGTCACTGCGACCAACTTTTTTTAAACTTTAGGCCTCTAGTCGCAAGCCACGACTCAGAGACGGTACTCAACCTTCGCAGTGACCTACCTTTTACCCCTTCCTGGTTAACCCCTAGTTAACAGGAAGGTACCTGAGAACCCCATACCACAGATGGGTCCCAACCATGTTATATATATATATATATATATAACAGCCATCTTCTCCTCCTCCAAAGACCCACCACTGCCAGGCTGTAGTGACAGCCCTCTTTTATATCAACCAAACCTCGGGAGGGTGGGTGGGAATCTCTTTCTCTGCCGCTCTCGAATGACATCACTTTCCCCTTGAGAAATAGGGAAAAAGGAGGGAGCACTCAAAGTGCCACATCCGTATATATCAAGGGAAAACAAAGAGGATACCAAATAGATATCAACAGGTCAGACTTTTGAGGCATGGAAACAAATAAGAAAGTAAAAGACGCAACGCACAAGGGCTCAATGTACAAATTGTATCATTTTATATGATTTTTATATTTTTTTGGAACACCGTTACGATATTGTGTATTTTCTATCAATAAACAATTTTTGTTACTTTCTTATTTGTTTCCATGCCTCAAAAGTCTGACGTGTTGTTATCTATTCGGTATCCTCTTTGTTATCACTTCCCACTTCTCCTGCTCTTCCTACACACGAGCGCCTCCCCGCTCCGGCCACCCCCCTTTTCTTAAAGGGGACAACTTTTCCTATCTGAATGCGTGACTGTGAATGTCCACCTTGTCATGCCGTCCCTCCGTCATTCCCTTTTTCTCCTTTACTCCGGGACTCCCTTTCTTAGGTTTCTTTTACACGGGCTGTCCACCTGATCAGACTCTCCAGTCCCCTCTATGGAGCGGCAGATATCCTCTGCTATCCGATCCTGTCCGCAAAATCCAGATGGACGGTGGTCCTATTTTCCATCCGTCTGGCAGATCGCATTGGATATGATCAGATTAAAACAGACAGGTGGTCCGTTTTCACACGATCTCCCCATAGAGGAGAGTGGGACTGTGTCCAAGTCCGCTCTGCACAGTAAGTGGAGACAGACCTGTCATCAGCGGAGCGATCCCCCGCTGAGCAAGCGGATTCCATCCCACAGGGGCGCCCGTGTGAAGGAGGGCTTAAAGTGGTTGTAAACGATCACCTTGTAAAAACAACCCATTCAGTTTAAAATGAAAAAAAGGCAAAACATTTGTGTATGGTTATAAAAAAGATTATAAATACCTTTTTTTCCCTTTTTTATAAGTGATCACATTCCCTCTGTTCTCAGCTGCATAGGAGCTGGGAGAAGGAGAAACAGCAGCACACTGAGCTTACCAGTGATAGGCTGTGCAGGGGAGGTGTGTCAGGATACGAGAGGAGCAGGCTGAGTTCCCAGCACAGCTAGAGAACTTCTCTCCTGCTCAGTGTGGTCAGTTTTTAATAGGAAAGCAGAGGGACTGGCAGGAACAGGAAGTAATACAAAGAGAACACTCCTCCTCCTTAACTTTACATAGTAGGGGAAAGCTAGGTAGGATTTTTAAATCTGAACTCTGGGAAAATAAAGAGGCTTCCCCTACACTGCAAGAGTTGAATGCTTGTTTATGTCTGGGGTTTCTGTAATGAGCAGTTTTACTTCTCTCACCCCTCACTCCCCCGGCAGCTGGTGCTCAGATCTTCTCCCTGACACACCGACTTGTGGCTGTTCTTTTGGCATCCTCACATAAGGGCTATTGACCCCACATTGTATTTGATGATGTCACAGTGCCTGCGACCACCACAGCACCAGTCACAGGCTTCATGTACACTAGCCTACCCTGGCAGCTCCTAAACTTGGCTTTTTTTGCTGCTGCGTTTTAGGTAAAATTTAACCTCCCTCTTCTGATTGCGGAAGAATCGCATTCAGGCTAGGAACGTTTTGACCGCCAGCAGCAGGAAAATGCAAAATGCGCCAAAATCGTGGCACAGATTTGCTGCGTTTTCCTGTGCCCGCTGTAAATGTAGGCTAGTGTACATGAAGCCTTACAGCATGAAGGGAGAATGCAGTAGCAGGGGATCAGGTAAATAAAAGTGCTTCTTACGGATATCCTAGACACAAACAGGTATTTAACCCTTTCAGATTTTAAGGGGCATTAAACCCAAAATAAAAAAATGTAATATATTGCATTAAAAGTTCCTCCAGTCTGGATGAAGGAGCACTGGATTACCTTTGGAGAGCACATTGTCAGTCTGGGGGGAGGTAAGTGTTAGATTTACTGGCAGATTTAGATACCTTAACAAATTGAAGCCAAACTCCAGCTCACACTTTTATAAGCAGTTACAGCAAAAAAAAAAAAAATCATTTTGGGATAAAGGCTTTACATACATAAATAAAAGCTGATCATTGTAAGCACTCCTGTCACTGTTAAATGGTTTGTCTCATCCCTTTAACTGCAAGAGAGCTTACTGTCTGGTTAACCAGGTAAAAATAAGGGAAAGAAAGCCTAAAAAAGAAAATGAATACAGTAATTTCCCAGGCATTGTCGGCTGTCTCCCGCACACAGCTTCTGCCACTGCATTCCGGACTGGATCGGCTTCCTTAAAGGTATGTTTAGCGAAATTTGCTTTAGAGGCTTAGATCCGTTTTAGAATGTGGCTGCCAGTAGATTCAGAGTTAGCTGTTTTTTGGCTGCCAGTAGATTTAGAGTTAGTTGGTTTTTGGCTGAACTTCTACTTTAACACGTCGTTATAAAAGGGAAGTTTAATGCTTCCGATAGAAAGGTTTTCCCACGGAAAATCCGATAGAAAGGTTTTCCGCCGGAAAAATTGAGAACAGGTTCTCAATCCAAAGTCTGTCGGAAAATCCGACAGAAAAAGACCGTTGGGCATACACACGGTCGGAAAATCCATAGAAAAGCTCCCATAGGACTGTTTCCATCGGAAATTCCGACCGTGTGTACGCCGCATAAGTGTTAACCCAATTTGACTGCAAAAGTACAAGGACTTTATTAGGACGAAACGCGCCAATTGAAGGGCAGAATGCAATGATTTATTTTGTGTTGTTGCTGGTAACTTGAATCATATGGCTTGCTTAAAGTCCAATTGCACCCTCCCTTTTGGGTATCATTCAACCTGGAAAAGGACACACACTGAATATTAAAGCAGGTAAGTCTGTGGATGTGAATATTTCAGAAAGAAATGCATTTTTATTTTTGCAATTGGTGGACTATTAATAATAAAAAAAATATATACTGTTTGGGGGACCTATGGCTGCAAATGGGCACAGTGAGGCTGCAAATGGGCATTGTTGACCCTCTTTTCCACTAAGGCCTCTTTCACACTGGGGCGGGAGCCGCGGCGACGGTAAAGCAGTGCTATATTTAGCGCTGCTTTACCGTCGTTTTAGCCGCGGTATTCGGCCGTTCGCGGGGCAGTTTTACCCCCCGCGAGCGCCCGAAAAAGGCTTAAAATCCCCCGCAAAGCGCCGCCGTAGTAAGACAAGCCAGCGCTGGACTGATCACAGGCACTTCCTTAAAAGGGCGGTGTGAGTGGTCACGTGATGCTCTTACGCCCAGGGACGCTCAGGCGTGCGCCAGTGCGCATGTGCGTACGTCGGAGCGCTGAGCCGCGAGTGCGCATGCGCCGGAGTGCCGTTCCGCCGCGCATGCGCACAGGCAATCGACGCGCAGCGCTCACTTGTAAATTGTCCTGACAGTGCCCTCCCCCGAGGGGCGGCCTCCGGACGCCCAAGCTAGCCATCAGTTCAGGATGTTCCGTCTGGAAAGCTCGGATTAAGCGTGGAGCATGCAGATTTCCTGAGGGTTCCCAAGAGTTTTCTTCTGACGGGTAACCCTCCCATTTGACCAGATATTGGAGTTGCCTCCCCCTTTTCCTGCAACTTAAAATCTTTTCCACCACAAATTCTGTTTCGCCGTCCACCAGTACTGGAGGAGGTGGTGGTTCAGATCTTCCTGGAAAAGGACTAGGAGTGACAGGCTTCAGGAGGGAAGCGTGGAACACCGGGTGTATCCTGTACGAATCTGGTAAGGAAAGCTCAAAAGCTACAGGATTAATCTTCCGTTTGATCTTGAAAGGACCAATAAACTTTGGTCCTAATTTCCGTGTGGGTATAGCTAATTTGAGATTGATTGAGGATAACCATACCTCGTCCCCTATCTTGAAGTCCGGATTTTCCTTCCTCCCCCGGTTGAAATGTTTTTCATACCCTTCTTGGGTCTTCTGCATGGTCTCTTGAATTCTCCGGAAGTTCTGTTGCAAAAAATTAACTCGGTCTTGGACCGCAGGGACAGGAGTTTCAGGCAGAGATCCTGGCAGGAAGGAGGGATGGAACCCAAAGTTGGCCCAGAAGGGAGTTTGGTTGGTGGCAGTATGGACCGCATTGTTGTAAGCGAACTCCGCATAGGGTAGGAGACTGGACCATTCATCCTGGGAATCTGAACAGAAACAGCGGAGGTATTGCTCTAGAGATTGATTTGTCCTCTCCGTCTGGCCATTGCTCTGAGGGTGATAGGCCGAAGAGAGGCATATCTTGATTTCGAGGGTCTTGCATAATTCTTGCCAAAACTTGGAGGTGAACTGAGACCCTCTATCAGAAGTGACACTCGTAGGTATCCCGTGGAGTCGAACAATCTCTTTGAAGAATATGTCAGCTGTAGCAGAAGCGGAAGGAGTCCCAATCATTGGGAGGAAGTGTGCCATCTTTGACAAGCGGTCGACCACGACCAAAATGGTGGTGTATCCCCCTGAAGCGGGTAACTCTACAATGAAGTCCATTGATATGTCCGCCCATGGGCGCTTCGGGATGGACAAAGGCTTCAGCAGGCCCCAGGCTTTAGAACTAGTTCCTTTGTTGCGTTGACAAATGATACAAGAGGTGACATAATTCCTGCAGTCTTGTCTCCACCCAGGCCACCAAAAAGAACGAGAAATTAAGTTAGACGTCTTGTGAACCCCAAAATGTCCCGCAAGCTTGTGATCATGTAGAGTCTTGAGCGTTAAAGGTCTTGTTTCTGTGGGGACAAAGACCTTCCCACGTACCCAGAGTAGTCCATCGTGTTCCTCCATTGAGGGAATCCCATGGTCGGTGGGGTGCCTTGATGCCGCCCTGATGGCGGAGACTAGATCAGGTTGCAGAAGGAGAGACAGGAAATTCTGTGGCGAAAGGATAGTGTTGGGTTCAGATTCCTGGGGTGTCTCGTGAAACATTCTAGAGAGAGCGTCTGCCTTTCCATTTTTTGAGCCGGGTCTGTAAGAGATATGAAAATTAAATCTTGCAAAAAAGAGAGCCCAACGGGCTTGTCTGGGCTTTAAGCGTTTGGCTGTCCTTAGATACTCCAGGTTTCTGTGGTCTGTCCAAATCATGACAGGATGGGAAGCCCCCTCCAGGAGATACCTCCATTCCTCCAGAGCAAACTTAATGGCCAGTAACTCTCTGTCTCCCACATCGTAGTTCCTCTCTGGAGGACTTAACTTACGTGATGCAAAAGCCACAGGGTGTAACAGGGCCTTGGGACCCAGTCTCTGGGATAATATAGCTCCAGTAGCCGTCTCTGATGCATCCACCTCCAGCACAAATGGAAGGGTTGGATCTGCATGCATCAGGATGGGAGCGGATGAAAACAATTTTTTCAAAGTATCAAAAGCCTCTTGTGCTTCCGGGGACCAATGGAATTGAGTACCTTGGTGAGTTAACTTGGTGATGGGTGCCACTATGGAGGAAAAGCCGACAATGAACCTTCGATAGAAGTTTGCGAACCCGATGAATCGCTGTACCCCTTTCTTGTTCACTGGGGCTGGCCACTCCAGTACGGCCTTGACCTTTTGTGGGTCCATGGAGACCCCACCTGTAGAAATTATGAACCCCAAGAATTGCACCGTGGATTTCTCGAATTCGCACTTCTCTGCCTTGAGGTACAATCTGCGGCTGCGGAGGATGGTGAGTACTTGTTTCACATGTACCCGGTGGAGTTCAAGGGAGTCTGAAAAGATAAGGATGTCGTCTAGGTAAACGACAAGGAAGTCGCCAAGGTGTTTACGAAAAATGTCATTTACCAGGTGCTGGAAGGTTGCTGGGGCGTTACAAAGACCAAAGGGCATTACCAAATATTCATAATGCCCGAATCTGGATCTGAAGGCTGTTTTCCATTCATCTCCTGCCCTGATTCGGATGAGGTTGTAGGCCCCGCGAAGATCCAATTTAGAGAAGATTCTGGCAGACCTGAAACGTTGAAAAAGCTCTGGGATCAAAGGCAGGGGATACCGGTTCTTAATGGTGATTTTATTTAGTTCTCGGTAATCAATCATCTGAGAAAATGACCCGAAGCCCCACAGTACAGGCAAAGATTGGACCGGCGTCTGCGGAGTCGTTCTTCTGGCGTATGAGGTTGTTGCTGGTAACTTGAATCATATGGCTTGCTTAAAGTCCAATTGCACCCTCCCTTTTGGGTATCATTCAACCTGGAAAAGGACACACACTGAATCTTAAAGCAGGTAAGTCTGTGGATGTGAATATTTCAGCAAGAAATGCATTTTTATTTTTGCAATTGGTGGACTATTAATTAAAAAAAGAACGACTTTTTAGTATTTTGTAGGCTTCAATGGCATACAGCATTTAATAGTACTTGTCCTAAAATCGTTGATAGCTTAAAACTACAATACTACAAAACTATTATACTAAATCACAATAATAACATGGTGTAATTTTTTCAGGGACTCTGTAGAAGTGACAGTTTAGTAATAATATTTTGAGTTTCGGGAACTGTTGTGGATGTGTGCTTTATTTTTTCTTGATGTAGTAAAAAAAAAAATACTGTCACTGCATAATACACGAGAAACATAATAGATTTTTATGGACAGAGTTTACAGAGAACTTTAATTTGTTTGCATTTTATATGGCTTGTCTGAACAGCGGGGAAACCTGATGTGATCGCTCTGCCAGAGTCCTTTGCTCTACAACTGCTACAAAGCCAGCATCACACTCCTCTGATGAGCTCAGCATTATGGAGAATAAATAATTAATTGGGAAGCCTAACTTAGAGAGACATCTTCATGACTGCTAGTTAGGAGCGACAGGACGTGGGATACAAAATACTGCATGGAAATCTCAATTAAAAGAGAGGTATGGTTTTGAAAAAAATAAACATATATATTCAACTAGTTGGCTGCAGCATCGATTACGTGTGTACTTAGTTCTAGCTTTTTTACTGCTCCTCCTCTTTGGTTACAATCAGCCAATAACATTCATCATCATCATTATTTTTATTTGCAGCTGCAGCTGTCCCCCCGCCACCTCTAAGATCGCTGATTGTTCAGTTCTCTTGTCTTCAGCCTGCAAAGAGCTGGTGACTGTCAGTCAGCGGCTCTCTGCCCTGCCCCTCCAGTGCTCACTGGAGAGCTGGGCTGTGGAGGGGGCGGGAGGCTTGCTGAGACTCTGAGCCAGATGCCGATCCAGGTAGCCTGGACTGGCTGAGTGATATCAGCTGATGTTAGCCTGTGATCCATAGGAGAAGCATAGCCAAAATAGCTTTGGCTATACTTCTCATTTAAAGCCCTACCCCAGCCACAACATTTTATTTAATTTTGAATAGAGCAGGGTTCTCCAAAACTATGGCCCTCTAGTTGTTCAGGAACTGCAATTCCCATCATGCCTAGTCATGTCTGTGAATGTCGGAGTTTTACAATGCCTCATGGGATGTGTAGGTCCGCAACAGCTGGAGGGCTGCAGTTTGGAGATCCCTGGAATAGAGCATGGAAGGGTTTTAGCAGTGGTGATCAAGTTCCTTGATATGACAAAGGGCCACACAATTCTGTGAATCTTTAGTGTCAGAGACAGCAGGTACACAACAGGATATGGTCAAAGACTATGGGCATGATGCAGGAGATTGTCAGGGACTGCAGACATGATAGAAGAGATGGTCAGAGGCTATGGACATAATACAGGAGGTGGTAGGAGACTGTGGGCATAATAAAAGAGATGGTTAGAGACTGTGTACATAATACAGAAGATGATCAGAGATTGCGGACATGATTAAAGAAATGGTCAGAAACTGAGAACATAATACAAGAGATGGTAAGAACCACAGACATAATAAAATAGATAAAAAATCTAACAGAGAACCAAGCGCCAAAAAGTGAAACCAAGGAGCCAAAGTAAGTCAGTAAGGAAGTCATCCTGGACTGCAGCTGCCGCATTCAAATGACCAAATGAGAATAGGACAAGAAAAACTGATTTGAGAGCGCAGATCCAGAAAGTAACAAAAAATTTAATAGAAACCCATGCAAAATTAAAACCAGTTTATTGTAGCCAATAGATAATAAAATAGATGGTCATAGACTGTGGACACGATAAAGGAGATGGGTCAGAGATGAAGGACATACTAGAGGAGATGGTCAGAGACTGTGGATATGATGAAAAAGATGGTAGGCGATTGTGGACATAATACAAGAAATGGTCAGAGATTGTAGATGTGGTATAGAAGATTGTCAAAGACTGTAGACAGAGATACAGGAGATAGTTGGAGACTGTGGGCATGGTACAGGAGATGGTCAGAGACTGCAGACATAGTACAGAAGATGGTCAGAGACTGCAGACATGGTACAGAAGATGGTCAGAGACTGTAGACATGATACAGGAGATGATCAGAGACTGCAGACATGGTACAGAAGATGGTCAGAGACTGCAGCAGACATGGTACAGGAGATGGTCAGAGACTGAGGACATGCTGCAGGAGACTTTTAGATAATGTGAACATGCTATAGGGATTGTTGGAGACTAGGGACATGCTTCAGGAGTCAGTCATAGACTGGAGACATATTACATGAGATTGCTAAAAATCATTGCTATAACAGGGCAATGGAGAATCACAGATTAGTGTCTGCAGGGGCACCAGGAGTTAAAGCTTCTGTTTTTTTGCCAGTGTCCCTTTTAGGGAGATTTCTTCACACTTCCTGTCAGAACAGGAAGTGGTGGGGAAACAATCCAATAGGGAGAGAGGTAAAAGCAAAAACACTACTGTTTTCATTGCTGTTTGGGCCTTCTTGTTCAAGTGATAATGGCGACCCTCATCTCTTGCTCAGGAATATATATCAGAAACAGGAAAAGTTAAAAAGTATGTAAACCCTAACAATGATTTCCTCTTATTAGGTCCCTTTTGGTCTGATAAATATACCTTCAAAAGTATTTTGTCATATTAGTTCAATAAGTGCGCAAAAAACAGCTGATCCTGCCAGAAATCTTGTTGGGTAACTTTCTATGCTCTTGGTCTGTGCTGACTGTTAACAATTACAGTGTTGCCAGCTATTTTGAGGACTACAGAACCACACCCCTCTATGTCATGAAGAGGGGTGGAGATTCATAGTCTTATCCTGTTTCTGGTGTCCTGATACAGAGGGGTGAATGTGCGTTGTAACCATTGGACAGGAAGTGTCACTGGCCAGGTGATCACAAAGGAAGAAAAACCCTGAAAAAATGAATGTAGCCACCACATCTTAGTATTGATAAGATGCAACAAATAAAATTGTTTAAGCCAAACTGCACCTATCTAAGCTCTGTGTATGATCCCCAAGTCCTTCGCAGCACCAGGTTTCGGCCTCCAGAAGCTTGTCCCATACAGCTTAGTAGCAACACAGAAAATTGAGCCACACTCTGTAAATGTCCCTCTGTAACTCTTATTCACTGAAGAAGGCATCCAACACAGTCCTCAACCTAAGCCACGCCCCATTGACACGTTTCAGACGGATTGGGCTTATTCATATAGGCACAGAATAAACCCAATTGGGGTGAAACGCGCCATTGGGAATGGCTTAGGGTGGGGACTGTGCCAGAAGCCTGTTTTAACCGCTTCAGCACCGGGCAATTTTACCCCCTTCCTTACCAGAGCACTTTTTGCGATTCGGCACTGCGTCGCTTTAACTGACAATTGCGCGGTCATGCGACGTTGCACCCAAACAAAATTGACGTCCTTCTTTCCGACAAATAGAGCTTTCTTTTGGTGGTATTTGATCACCTCTGCGTTTTTTATTTTTTGCGCCATAAACAAAAGAAGACAATTTTGAAAAAAACACAATATTTTTTACTTTTTGCTATAATAAATATCCAGTTTTTTTGAAAAAAAAACAACATTTTTTACTCAGTTTAGGCTGATACGTATTCTTCTATATATTTTTGGTACAAAAAATCGCAATAAGCGTTTATTGATAGGTTTGCGCAAAAGTTATAGCGTTTACAAAATAGGAGATAGATTTATTGCATTTTTATTTTTATTTATTTTTTACTAGTAATGGCGGCGATCTGTGATTTTTTTCGTGACTGCGACTTTGCGGCGGACACTTCGGACACTTTTGACACATTTTTGGGACCATTCACATTTACACAGCGATCGTTGCTATAAAATTGCACTGATTACTGTGTAAATGTGACTGGCAGGGAAGGGGTTAACACTAGGGGCGCTGCAGAGGTTAATATATGTTCCCTGCAAGTGATTCTAACTGTGGGGGGAGGGGACTCACAAGGGGAGGAGTGTTCCTCTGTATTGGGAGCACACCATCGGTCTCCTCTCCAGTGACAGGACGTGGAGCTGTGTGTTTACACACACAGCTCCACGGTCCCGCTGTTGTCACGGGCAATTATGGGTGCCCGGCGGACATCGCGCCGCGGGTGGCGCACGCGCGCCCCCTAGATGGCCGGGAATAGGAGGACGTCATATGACGTCCACCCAGGATGGGAGATCCACCTTGTGGACGTCATATGTCTATAGGCGGGTATTTAAGTGGTTAAAGAGTAAAAGTTATGGTGGGATATTTACAGAGTGCAGCTCCATTTTCTGTGTAAATACATTTTTTCTTTTTGCGGTCCATAATTGTTTGGAATGAAGCCATGACTCTATGTATGCCAAAAGGGAGGACTATGTATTGGTATGTCCGGTGCTGCAAAAGTATTCCCTTCCTCCTTTCTGTAGGTGGGAATCACGATCAAGACTAACAATTACATTATCTAGATATGCCGAAGTACAGCATATCCTTTAGGGGCCTAGGATGTAGTCCTTCATACCTTGGAAAGAGGCTGGTTCCCCTATGTAAGCCAGATGGGAGGACTGCATACTGGTACAACCTATCTGGTGTTAACAAAGCTGTCTTTTCCTTTTGCTATAACTATTAAAGCGGTTCTGCACACATTTCATTTAGTAAATCTCTTTGCCTTCCAAATCAGGCAAAGAGTACTAAATGAAATGTGTTTTTTTTTTTTTTTTTTTGTCACTTACCTTGTAATCGATGACTTCCTGTCCTCTGTCTCTGCGGGGGTGGGCGGGGTCTGTGCGGGGATCCTCGTCACGCCGCACTGTCTCCTGGGATCTGGTGTCATTGATCCCAGGAGTCCGTGCGGGCATCTTCCGAAATCTCGCGAGATTTCGGTCACATCTTTCGAAATCTCGCGAGATTTCGGCCCCATCTTCCGAAATCTCGCGAGATTTCGGTCACATCTTCCGAAATCTCGCGAGATTTCGGTCACATCTTCCGAAATCTCGCGAGATGTCGGCATTGTGGGCCAGCAACCCGGAAGAAAGGGGCCTGTGTGGTTTCAGGTGCCCACACGGAAGATGGAAGCCGTCATCAACCGGTTTTAAAACTTCACATTGCGGACGAAAAACAGCAGCAGTAACACCCAGAACTAAAACAAGTGAGTGATAAATATGCAAAGCACATTACTGCACAATTGACGGAAAAAAAAAAAACTTCTAACACAGTGTTGAACCGCTTTAAGGGAACCAGCTGATACCCTTTAATAAGATAGAGGGTGGTAACTTACCTGGCATTGACCTACAGACCTTTTTATTGACTTATGACTCGGGCCATGGGATAAACATCAAATGTGGATATTTTATTTAGCTTCCTTAAAGACCCCAGTGAGGTCACAGACAGAAATCAAAAGTTTGCAAAAGGTTAGCAAAAGATTGCAGAATTCTTTGTGTAATGCCACTCACTGGTGACCACTAAAATATGGAATCATTTTAGGTGAAATTGACCCTTTGGATAAAAGTTTTCTCATAGTAATCAAAAAGAAATTTTAATGCGCTCTCTCCCATGCTGTCAGTCAGTACAGAATGGTCTTGTTAGTGTTTGAAGTATCTCTTAGTGCGCGGACCGGCGTATGGCTGTAAAACGGCAACTTCTTTGTTCTGCCTGTTTTACCTAGATATGCCCTGGACAGGAAGACACATATTCCAAAGCACCATATGGAACTTATTCTGGATAATTTTCCAGCTTGTGGCTAAAGCATGGGAAAGCTAATGGAGTAAAAAAAAAAATAAAAAAAAAAAATTAACTGATGTTATGAAAGGATTTACAAATCCCGATACACGTGTTAAAGTAAAATAAAAATGGTGAGTGTAACAAAAAATAGTAGTTTGGGTATATGTAAATCCATTCACTGAAATCTCATATAAGCTTTTACACGTTAAAGTAGTTTCAAAAGTAATTTTAGATTTGCGGCTTTTATAAAAAGTTGTTCTCCTGCATTTTTGCCCAGTCACACGGGCTTCCAATAGATACTACAATCAGATGTTTCAACATACAATGCAGGCATATGCTGTCACTGTTGTCTCCATCTGCCCTTAGAAATGTTGTGCAGCCATTGATGGAGTGCATGTAGACAGCAAGAGATGCAGTCTGTTTTCTCCTTCATCCTCACCCTCATCACTGCTTCATTCCTCCATTGGAGCTGGGAGTTGAAAACCTGTGTAAGCTGTATGTCGGATCTTACCTTGGGTTTACGACATTATGGGTTTTTGGGCCTGGCAATTGGCAACTCAGGTCTGATTATCGCATTCCTAAGGGGAGGTCACATGATCCCCATGCTCCGAAATGGGTATTTCCTGTTGTGAGGGAGAATTATTTTCTATTTTCAAATTTTATAGTGCTTTTCTACCTGGGGATTCAAAGTGCTTATCAAATTGGCGTTGGAGGCAGTCATTTTAGGCGTACTCTATAGAATATCATACTAGGGCACATTTTTTACAGGTGAGTATATGTGGATTGAAGAGACTGAATGGGTAAATTGGCAGATTCTCCTCAAATGGAAAACCAGAAACAGAATTTAATTCTTCTCTAAAGAAGCATAGTATGTTTATAAAAGATTCACGGCAGAAAAAAGACCAAGCGGTCTATGACTGCCCCATTTTTTTTTGTCTGAGCATAGATCGATGTTTGCCCCAAGCATGCTTGAATCCACTTACTGTTGACTGACCCACTACCTCTGCTGGAAGTCAATTCCAATAATCAAATACTCGTTCAGGAAAATAATACTTTCTAAAGCCCCATACACGCGGTCAGATTTTCCGATGGATTCTGTCCTATCGGACAATGTTGTCGGAAATTCCGACCGTATGTAGGCACCATCGGACATTTTCCATCGGATTGTCCGACGGACAAAGTTGTATCTCCTGCTCTAAAAATTTTCCGACAACAAAGTCTGATCACACCAATTCCGATCGTGTGTAGCGAATTCCGACGGACAAAGTGCCACGCATGCTCAGATCACATTACAAGACCAAAGCTATTGGCTACTAGCCTCTACGTAGTCCCGTCGTAGCCAACAAACGTCACCACCTTCAGAATGATCGGATTTTCCGACAACTTTGTCCAACCGTGTGTATGCAACACCAGTGTCGGACTAAATACGTGGGACCAAATCCGATGGATTTGGTGGTCGGATTTTCCGACCGTGTGTATGGGGCTTTAGATTAGTTTTGAACTTTCCTCCTGCTAGTCTGAGGTCATGATCCAGTGTTCTTGACCTTCACTTTATATTGAAAATAATGCCTTTCTAAGCCCCCGTACACACGGTCGGAAATTCCGACCATAAAATCCGTCGGATTTTTTCAGACGGATTTTGTCCGACACTGGTATTGCATACACACGGTTGGACAAAGTTGTCGGAAAATCCGATCATTCTGAACGTGGTGACGTTTGTTGCGTACAATGGAACTACGTAGAGGCTAGTAGCCAATAGCTTTGGTCTCGTAATTTGATCTGAGCATGCGTGGCACTTTGTTCATCGGAATTCTCTACACACGATCGGAAAAAGTCCGATCGGATTTTGTTGTCGGAAAATTTGAGAGCAGGATTCCGACGGAAAAAGTCAGATGGAGCCCACACACGGGCGGATTTTCCGACAACTTGGTCCGATCGGACATTTTCCGTCGGAATTTCCGACCGCGTGTATGAGGCATAAACCTTATTCACACCATTCATGTATTTAAAGGTTTTAGTCATTCCTCCCTTTCATTTCTTTCTCCAGACTGTACATATTAAGTACCGAAGTCTCTCCTGATACGCTTTATCCCTCGGATCTCCTTTCTCCTTCTTTGATTTTGCTTCTTAAAGGGGAGGGCCAGCCGAAAAAAAAAATGTAAAACTCAGAAGCTAAAAACACTGTAGCTGCTGACTTTTAAAAAGCACACTTACCTGTACTGGGTGCCCGCGATGTCGGCCGCCCGAAGCCGACCATCCCTCGGCTCTCGGGTCCCGACGCCACCATTCCAACTAAGGGAAACAGGCAGTGGAGCCTTGCGGCTTCACTGCCTGTTTCCTACTGTCACGCATCGCTTTGTGAATGGGGCGCACTGTGTTGTGGGACACACACAGTTCCCAGAACACACTGTGCCCCATTCACTAGAAGACGACACGAGGAGGAGAAGACCGAAGTTCACCGCGGAGTAGGAAGAGGCAGATTAGGACGATCTGCCTAGCAACTGGCAATTTTTTTTTTTTCCTCCAAATTTTTAGGAACATTTTTATGCAATTTTTTTTTTTTTTTTTAGGGTGGCCCTCCACTTTAATGAGAAGTTAAAAGGCAGGTTCTTTAGGTGGATTCTATTCTGAGGGGAGGTGATGTCCACTTTCAAAAAACCTCCAAGTCATAACTGAGAATTTTGAGTGAAAGTGAAAGTGAAAGTGAAAGCAAGGTGAAAGAGAGCACAGAAGGGTCTCCATACTAGAATGTCTGATTCGAAAACCTTTTCGTTATTCCAGAAAGGCTTTTGTTTGTTAAAGGGCAATTCATCTATGCAGATTTTCTTCTTGGACCTCTGTGGGTAATACAACCATTTGTGACCTAATTATTTTAGAGACGGTTGTTCCTGAAGAGGATTGTAGGATTGAGGATACAAAGGTGAGTGTAAAAACATAATGGAATTTGCACCTGACATATTTTATCTTGAAATGGATTTTTAAAGTATAACTAAAGGCGAAACTTTTTTTTAGCTTTAGATAGAGTAGAGAGGGATTTATTTTAATTTTTTTGCTGTATGTGTCCCTGATAAGGAGATTTATACTCTTTGTCCTAGTGACCATTCTCACCAAAAACCACAACTTTTTGGTTCTCACCAGAACAACAACATAGGGGAAATCAAGGGGGGCAGTAGTTCTGGTAACCTTGCCTAGCCTATTTGCCTTTAGTAAATCAACCCCAGAGTCCCTTTAAACTGGGAAGACGGTAAGCAACAGTAATACCTCTGAAGCTGTTTCCTGCCTTAGCCCAATGGTAACAGGTAGAGAGTATGAGGCATACAGTAGGCCAGTGATGGTGAACCTTGGCACCCCAGATGTTTTGAAACTACATTTCCCATGATGCTCAACTACACTGCAGAGTGCATGAGCATCATGGGAAATGTAGTTCCAAAACATCTGGGGTGCCAAGGTTTGCCATCACTGCAGTAGGCCATAAACATCAAATGTTCCTGGTCTCTCTCTATGCAGTGGGTGGTTCTAGACTTGGAGCCTCCTTGTGCATTTCTCCAGCCTCGGTAGATGGACCCATAGAAGCTAAAGAAAAAACAGCTTTAAACCTGATGCATTTTTATTTTTTTTTTGTACAGTCAGAGGCCCCTTAAGGTGGGAAATATGGTAAACAACTCAGAATTGCTTCTCAAGCCGTTTACTGTCTTAGCCTAATGGTAACAGTCAGAGTATGAGGGACACAGGTATATGGTAGGCCATAAACATCACATGTTCCCTGCCTACTCCTATGTAGTGGGTGGTCCTAGACTTGTATGGAGCCTCCTCCTGTGTGTCTCTATTCTAGATGGTCCCATGAAAGTCACTAGATATCACAGCTGGCATTGAGGAAAACTGTGGCCACATCCTGGCCGGCCATGTCTGGGATACTAAAGAAGCCCAGCTTTATACCTAAAGCAAAGGATTTTTGTGTTTTGTTTTTTTTTCCAGAGTGATAGGTCCTTAAGCTGGGGAGATGGTAAGTAACAATAGTGCCTCTTGAACCATTTACTTCCCTAGCCTATGGTAACAGACAGACAGTATGAGGCATACAGGGATACAGTAGGCCAAAAACATCACATTTTCTTATTCTCCCTCTATGCAGCAGGTAGTTCTAGACTTCTATGGAGCCTTGTTGTACATGTCTCCAGTCTCAGGAGATGGTCCCATTGAAGCTAAGAAAACTCAGCTTTAAACCTGAGCCAATTTCTATGTTTTTTTCTTAAGTCAGAGGCCCCTTAAGCTTTGGAGATGGTAAGCAACAGTAATGCCTCTAAAATGCCTCTAAAAATAGCCTAATGGTAACAGTCCGAGAGTATGAGGCACACAGGGTTATGGTAGACCATGAACATCACATGTTCCTGGTCTCTCTCTTTATAGTGGGTGGTCCTAGACTTCTATGGAGCTTCCTCCCTTGCGTTTCCCATCTAAGGATATGGCCCCATAAAAGCCACTGCATATCACGGATGATGGTGGGAAAAATTGTGGCCATATCCTGGCAGGCAATGGCTGGGATACTTAGGTAAATATGCAGCTGTTTTTATAGGGTTGGATTGCAGGGTTTAGGCAGGATGGACAGGTGCCCTTTCTCTGTACTTTTTTAAAATTCGTTTAAGAATTGTTAAGAACGTAGAAAACTAGGAAATTCTCACTGACTTAAAATTTCCCATTTCATCCAATTAGGTAAGTAAATGTAATCTATATTTTCTGGTGGCTGACGGATGAAAATGAAAACATATGTCCTTTGAATGAACGCTCTGTGTACATAACCCCCCCCCTGCCAAGTTGAACAAATCGTCTGCCCATCTCATTACAAGTTTTATTCTTGCGGATGGGAAATGCTAAGCTGTGCTTGGTGGGAAAATGCTGTAGCTGAATGATGTGTTATCCATTTACATGGAATAAATATATTGTAAATAGAACAAATACAACTTGTAGGGCATGTATAAGACCAGCTAAATTTATTCGGCCCTTGAGGATTTGAATTAGTGTCGAGCACAGAAAATGATACTTTGTAGATTTGTTTGAATTGCTAATCTGAAGCGCAGCAAAGTTTTCTTTATAGAAGACATATCAAAGGAAACTGTAAAGAAAAGATCCCATTAACGGTTCATTTAAGCTCAACGGCAAAGTTGCAAGGCCAGTTCCAACTTTGTGCTAAATTACTACAGAGGACGATTCAGGTAACAATGATGGCCAACATGATTTTTTAAATATGTTAACATAAGCCTGTGCTTTACCCATGCAGGGAAACAAAACAGGAACAATTAAGGCCTGGTTCACACAGGTGCGATTTCAGATGTGACTTGCGTTGTACAGAATCACATGACAAGGGAAATCACATTATATTCAATGGTGGTGCCCGTTCACATCAATGTGACTCCTTACGGCGTGATTTTGGAAGAAGGTTCCTATGCTACTTTGGTGCGATTCCAGCATGATTTTGGCCCCATAGAATATACAAACCCCTATCAAAGTAGCATCTAAGTTGCAATACATAATCACACCGAAAGTCAAATCAAAATCTGATTGGAGCAATGTGAACCTAGCCAAAAGGCCTCATGCAAATCGGCGTAGAACTTCACTCAGAATTCTGCTGGCAGAAAGCTGGCAGGAAGATCCTGCATAAAAATTGGTCCGTAGTGCACTATATACACAGTCATTTATACATTCAGAATGACAGAATGCCGAAGTTATCCTGTGTCTGCACTGCAGCAGCTGCCTACACATCATTTATGTTTATATCTCCTGAATGACTAGGCAGCAGCGGTGGTACATATGGCAATGGCCATTTACTTATTATGCATGGAAACTTTTGCAGAAATGCACAATGACTACCAAGTAAAATACAGTCCAAAATTGGACTTATATAAAACTGTGTGCAGTATGGATCAGAATGCAGTGTATTATATGGCTCTGTTCATGGACCTATTGTATATCTACAGTCAGGTCCATAAATATTAGGACATCGACACAATTCTAATCTTTTTGGCTCTATACACCACCACAATGGATTTGAAATTAAACGAACAAGATGTGCTTTAACTGCAGACTTTCAGCTTTAATTTGAGGGAATTTACATCCAAATCAGGTGAACGGTGTAGGAATTACAACAGTTTGTATATGTGCCTCCCACTTTTTAAGGGACCAAAAGTAATGGGACTGATTAACAATCATCCATCAAATTTTCACTTTTTAATACTTGGTTGCAAATCCTTTGCAGTCAATTACAGCCTGAAGTCTGGAACGCATAGACATCACCAGACGCTGGGTTTCATCCCTGGTGATGCTCTGCCAGGCCTCTACTGCAACTGTGTTCAGTTCCTGCTTGTTCTTGAGGCATTTTCCCTTCAGTTTTGTCTTCAGCAAGTGAAATGCATGCTCAATCGGATTCAGATCAGGTGATTGACTTGGCCATTGCATAACATTCCACTTCTTTCCCTTTGGTTGCTTTCGCAGTATGCTTCGGGTCATTGTCCATCTGCACTGTGAAGCGCCGTCCAATGAGTTCTGAAGCATTTTGCTGAATATGAGCAGATAATATTGCCGAAACACTTCAGAATTCATCCTGCTGCTTTTGTCAGCAGTCACATCATCAAATACAAGAGAACCAGTTCCATTGGCAGCCATACATGCCCACGCCATGACACTACCACCACCATGCTTCACTGATGAGGTGGTATGCTTTGGATCATGAGCAGTTCCTTTCCTTCTCCATACTCTTCTCTTCCCATCACTCTGGTACAAGTTGATCTTGGTCTCATCTGTCCATAGGATGTTGTTCCAGAACTGTGAAGGCTTTTTTAAATGTTGTTTGGCAAACTCTAATCTGGCTTTCCTGTTTTTGAGGCTCACCAATGGTTTACATCTTGTGGTTCACTCTGGTGAAGTCTTCTCTTGATTGTTGACTTTGACACACATACACCTATTTCCTGTAGAGTGTTCTTGATCTGGCCAACTGTTGTGAAGGGTGTTTTCTTCACCAGGGAAAGAATTCTTCGGTCCTCCACCACAGTTGTTTTCCCTGGTCTTCCAGGTCTTTTGGTGTTGCTGAGCTCAACGGTGCGTTCTTTCTTTTTAAGGATGTTCCAAACATTTGATTTGGCCACACCTAATGTTTTTGCTATGTCTCTGATGGGTTTGTTTTTTTTCAGCCTAATGATGGCTTGCTTCACTGATAGTGACAGCTCTTTGGATCTCATATTGAGAGCAACAGATTCCAAATGCAAATAGCACACTTGAAATTAACTCTGAACCTTTTATCTGCTCCTTGTAAAAGGGATAATGAGGGGATAACACACACCTGGCCATGGAACAGCTGAGCAGCCAATTGTCCCATTACTTTTGGTCCCTTAAAAAGTGTGAGGCACATATACAAACTGTTGTAATTCCTACACCGTTCATCTGATTTGGATGTAAATACCAAATTTGATTGAGAATCTGTGGTTTATTGTTAAGAGGTAGTTGAGAGACACCAGACCCAACAATGCAGAAGAGCTGAAAGCTGCTATCAAAGCAACCTGGGCTTCCATAACACCTCAGCAGTGCTACAGGCTGATAGCCTCCATACCACGCGACATTGATGCAGTAATTCATGTAAAAGGAGCTCCGACCAAGTATTGAGTGCATGCTATACTGTACATGGACATACTTTTCAGTAAGCCAACATTTCTGTATTAAAAATATATATATTTTTTTTTTATTGGTCTTATGTAATATTCTAATTTTCTGAGATACTGAATTTTGAGTTTTCACTAGCTGTAATCATAATCATCAGAATTAGAAGAAAAAAATGCATGAAATATATCACTCTGTGTGTAACACATCTATATAAAATTTTGAATAGAATTACTGAAATTGATTTAGAATTTTATGAGATGCACCTGTAAACGCAGAACATTGGCTCTAGAATAGGAGAGCAAAGGGAGATGTAACTGTTCAGATATCTGACTTGGACGACTTCACTGCTTCTCTTGTATTAAGGATGAATTGCTCCACAGTGCCAAGTATCCACAGTGAGCCACAGCTCCGAGCATGCTTTTTTTAGTTCCATGTAAAATGAAGAATATCTGAACTACTTGGAAATATTGTGGTTGGATAGATTCCATTGGCTGTCAGGACGTCAATGATTATTTATAGTCCTTTGTTATAAATATAATATTTATACCCTTTATAAAAATGCACACTAGCATTCAGCATCTATGGATAATATTTAAAGAGAAGTTGTTTTCTTTGGATGTTTAGATACAACACTTCTGCTTCTTCTGATCTGAGGTTAGAATTAATCGTGAGAAAAGATTTTGGAGAGGATTCTCATTTTGTCTTATATAAACAGCATGCTCTTGGTATATTTATATAGGGTTTTGTTTAGCTGTCTTGACTTTTCTCTCATGTATGTTTAAATGAACAGTGTTGCACGTTATATATTGTACTGAACTTCGAATAATTCATCAAAGGCTTTTACTGCTCCAAATATTTATCAAATGCGATTATAATTATATGTAGGCATGCTATAAATATAATATGTATTCAAAGGTGGTTAGAAAAAAATGGAAATCTCCTGCACCCGTTTTTACAGGACTCCTGTCCAGCTGTCATTGTTCGTAGCTATACCAGATTTCACCAGAGGTGGTGCCTGAAATTAAAGTTAGTACATATACCTTCTGATTCCAGGTAAAACCTATGAGTCCTGTTTTTTTTTTTTTTTTTTCAGGTTCTTTCCTAATTGGCCCTAGAAAGTGTATGTACACATCAGTGGCTGCTGCTCCATTAAGAGCACAGTACGCCGCCCCCTAATCCATGCGCCCGGTCCCTAATCTACATGCAGGGTGCCAGATGCATGGATTTCAATGTTTTTTTATTTTATCTTTTTAAGCACATGATTAGAGTCTCAGGCTTGGCTTAAAAAAAGGGTGGGCTCGGGGCGCAGATCGCTGTGCCCTGAGCCCACCCAGTTGTGTGACAATAGCAAATTAATATTCGCTATTGTTTTCCTGCTTCTCCACCTGGCCAATCAGGAAGTGGGTCTTAAGACCGGATTGGCGGAGAGCAGAAGTGACCTTATTGGCCGCCGAGGAGGAAGGCTCCAAAGAGGAGGAGATGCAGAGGGAAGCCTCAGAGGAGGAGGAGATGCAGAGGGAAGCCTCCGAGGAGGGGAACCCGCTGAAGTTGCCCACAACCTGGATAGGGTAAGTGCGGGGCTGGTGGGCAGGCTGATGGACAGATGGGCGGGCGACGGGGGGTCGGGGTTTTGGCTGACGGACATACCGACTGACCGAATTGGAGCACCAGCCATCACTGGTACAACGAAAGCCTGGGGTACTTACCTCCTCTTCAACAGTTTGACGCCCCTCGCTGTCTTCTTCCAAGTGATGGACTGCAGTCAACTTCATTGAACGGTGTGGGATGATGTCACGCATGCACAGTAGTTCAGTCATTGTGGCACACAGGATCTGTGCCAGAATGTAAACTGAGCTGCACTTGCACAGTAAATTTACTTGCTAAAGAAGAGCACAGATAGATTTATTTTATTACAGAAGAGACATCGCATGTCTGTTCTGCAATAAAGTGCCTGCTGCCTGCTCTCAGTCCTTAAAATTCAGACTTTAGTTCCAATTTAAATAGGGATCTTAGATTGTAAGCTCCTTTAGGACAGGGACCGGGACTAAATATCGCCCATGGGATTACTTCTTGTCAGCCTCTTTTTGGACTGAGCTCCCAAAACATAGGAACCAGTGGTACGCAAATGCTGACTTTTTGAAAAGTCAGAATTGAAGAAAACGTCCAACATATCCCACAATGGAATGTGGGGTCTCAGTAATCTATTGAAAAGTCCCCCATATTGCATATTGAGGGATGCTATGGGTTAGTATTGATATAAAAACCAGCAAACTGCATGCTACACGCACGCCAGGGTTTCGTGGGCTATTAGAGCATTCAGCAAGTGGATCCATTGGCAATCAAGCAATGGTAGCAGTGAGTAGTGGGTTTCATCCTAAGCGGTGTTAAAAAGGGAAAGGTTTTCCTTAAATTATGGTGCAGCAAATATAGCAGTTATCTATCAGCTGTTCAGGAATGCTGAAGGTTTTCTATAAATTCTCTGGACAGTATTTGCCTTGACATCAGAGGTTTTGTAGACAGTGGAGGGCAGAATGCAGGCAGATCATATATGGAAAATGATCTTTTAATAATGATTTATGTATTCCTGGGATGACTTTCAGAGAAGAAAATCCAGTTGTGTTAACTATAACCTTGAATTTTTCAGCGATTACTTTGTGATTACAGGTACTCATGAGAGCTCAGGAGCTGTACAACACACAGCAATTCAATTATTCATCATACATGAATCAGCCGCTGTGAGTCATTGTCATGGGGCTGGCTACAGTTTTATTGCAGCTTTTTACGGGATCCAGACTGGTTAAACTGGAACTCCAGCTCCCAATTTATCTTTTAAAGCAGCTATAAAACTTATCCCTTCCCCCATCTCCTGTTGCCTGAAACATGAGGCTAACAGAGCTGCAGATAGAGTTTAGGAGACAATTTATGATACAACTGGTCTCTGCCTTTTTTTCTTAATCAGATTTGACATTTCAGGCAGTTATGCAGAAGAAAGTTTGAATGAGCTATGGAATATGAGGTTCTATGGATGAAGTTTCCATGGGGTTCCTTTAAAATTGAACTCCAGCCGCACCTTTGGTCTAGCACAAATGTATGGGCTCCTGTACTGAAAACCTTCTCTGATTGCACTGCACACTTGAGTTTGTCACAGTGTGCATAAAAAATCCCAACAAGCCAGAGAAAGAGACCACCTTTTTTTCCAGGCTGGAGGACATCCAACATCATCATCTAACGCCCCCCCCCCCCCCGCGGTGTCTGGCATGAGGCCCACATGTGGCCATTTTGGTGCTTTTTGTACGGCCCTTGAGTGCCCCTGCAGAAACTAATCTGTGTTTCCCTATTGCCCTGTTGTAGTAGTGATTTCTGACAGCCTCATGTAATATGTCTCCGGTCTATGACTTCTAAAGTATGCCCCCAGTATTCTACAACTCCTTTAGCATGTTCACACTCTGACAGTCTCCTGAATCAAGTCTGCAGTCTATGACCATCTCTTATATCATGTCTGAAATCTCTGACTGTTTCTCATATCATGTCTGCAGTCTCTAACCATCTCTGGTATCATGTTTGCAGTCTCTGACCATCTTTTGTATCATGTTTGCAGTCTCTGACCATCTGTTGTATCATGTCTGCAGTCTCTGACCATCTGTTGTATCATGTCTGCAGTCTCTGACTATCTCTTGGATAATGTCCGCAGTCTCTGACTATCTCTTGGATTATGTCCGCAGTCTCTGACCATCTGTTGTATCATGTCTGCAGTCTCTGACTATCTTTTGTATCTTGTCTGCAGTCTCTGACTATCTCTTGTATCATGTCTGCAGTCTCTGACCATCTCTTGTATCATGTCTGCAGTCTCTGACCATTTCTTGTATCATGTCTGCAGTCTCTGACCATCTCGTGTATCATGTCTGCAATCTCCGACCATCTCTTGTATCATGTCTGCAGTCTCTGACTAACTTTTGTATCTTGTCCACAGTCTCTGACCATTTCTTGTATCATGTCTGCAGTCTCTGACCATCTCTTGTATCATGTCTGCAATCTCTGACTATCTCTTTTATCATGTCTGCAGTCTCTGACTATCTTTTGTATCTTGTCTGCAGTCTCTGACCATTTCTTGTATCATGTTTGCAGTATCTGACCATCTCTTGTATCATGTCTGCAGTCTCTCTGACCATCTCTTGTATCATGTCCGCAGTCTCTGTCCATCTCTTGTATCATGTCCACAGTCTCTGACTATCTTTTGTATCTTGTTTGCAGTCTCTGACCATCTCTTGTATCATGTCTGCAGTCTCTGACCATCTCTTGTATCATGTCTGCAGTCTCTGACCATCACTTGTATCTTGTCCGCAGTCTCTGACCATTTCTTGTATCATGTCTGCAGTCTCTGACCATCTCTTGTATCATGTCTGCAGTCTCTGACCATCTCTTGTATCATGTCTGCAATCTCCGACCATCTCTTGTATCATGTCTGCAGTCTCTGACTATCTTTTGTATCTTGTCCACAGTCTCTGACCATTTCCTGTATCATGTCTGCAGTCTCTGACCATTTCTTGTATCATGTCCGCAGTCTCTCTGACCATCTCTTGTATCATGTCTGCAGTCTCTCTGACTATCTCTTGTATCATGTCCGCATGTCTTTAACTAATACCTTGTTGTTTGTCTGCTGTCCCTGATAATGAATATACACATCATTTTATGTTCTGCCTCTTGGTGATGTCGGGGGCTGCACTTGAGGAACCTCATTTCAAAAAGGTGGAACACTACTGATCTAGCCCTTTCCTCCCTGACCCCTCCCCCCCAGCCGTGATCTGTCTGCATTGCATAGAACAGCACAGATATCTAGTGATGACATCAGTGGGTCTAAAATATAGTATGTAATGAAAATGTAAAGGTTGTATTTAAAAATGTAGGCAAGAGAGGAACCAGGAAAGAGCAGTAGATTCAACTTCAGCTTTAATTCCGTTTTTGAAATGTTTTTCTTAAGCCCTTGTAAGGTGATTATTTTTCTTACTCAGCTCTCACTGGGAGTAGAGGTGTCAGCGGGGTGAGAGGCCACCCAAAAGACTGACTCTTTAAACAAGCTTTATTAGTGTACCTTGTGCTGTCAAGCAGAGTCCTTGTAAGATTTGTGCGCTCTTGCACATCCGGGATTTCCTTTGAGAAGGTGTTAGAGGAAGTTCTATATTTTTGGAGAACGAAGCAATCAGCACTCTTTTCGAGAAGGCTGAAAAGACTCAATGAGAACTCAACTTTTTCCTGGTAGGTCCGGAAGCCATTCTGAGCATTGTGCATTAAACTTGCCCTGTGGGGTCTCAGGTAAAATATACAAAGTAGTTTTTTTTTTTTACATATGTCTTCCTGAGGACTAATCTGGTGTCTTTCTATCCTGGAGTATTACTGCTGCTGCTATAATATTATTTGATTATGGATCATTTTCGGGGAGCACTCACTATACCTTCTAAGAACATAAGGGCAAAAAAGGCCCAAGTCCACAAAAATTGATGAAGATGAAAAATTGATTGAAGAAGAAGCTGTTTTTTTAAACTCCTCTTCACGTGATTGGATGTTTTGAAGCAAGCACAAGGTTACATCACTTTAATTCCCACTTTAGTAATTCAGTTCAGGAGCACTTCACTGTTTAGTGAGTCAAGACCACCTGTAAGCCTAGGGATACACTCAGGGCAGGACTTAGGGTGGTGGGGGCCCCTGGGCTTGAGTCACTTTCGGGCCCTACCTTCTATACATTACTGTATTTATCGGTGTATAAAATGCGCCGGCGTCATAAACTGCAGTTTATTGGAGTTTGGGCATTTTGTTCTAAAAGCCCATAAACTCCACTCTATGTTAGCCTATGTGTCCATGCACACATGGACGTTTTTTAGATTTAATGAGCAGTGGAGTTTATAGGCTTTTTTCTGAACGCGTTCAAAGTGCAGTTTTTCACCGCCAAAAAAAGCCAAACGCTGATAAACGCACATATACGCTCATGAACGCACGTTAATTAGCATTCGGTGTTCTATTTTTACAATGCATTGTGGGAGTTTGGAATGCATTGTGGGATTTTTGGAGTGTCCTCTGTGTATTTATATTAAAAACGCTCATAAACGCTAATAAACGCTAGTACAAAACGCTGTTAAAAGCACGTTTTTCAACCAGCGTTTTCTGCCAGCAATCTGGCGTCCAGAAAAAGCTTTTTTGAGCTTCAGTGTGCATGGAGCCTAAGGAAAAAAATTACTTTTAAATGCCCATCAATGCAGCCTAATCAATGTCCACCTGCAGCCTTGCCCATCCATCTGCAGCCTTGTCCAGTGTCATTGCAGCCTTGTCAGTGTCATTTGCAGCCTTGTCAGTGTAGCCTTGCCATTTGCAGCCTTGCCCCAGTGTCATTTGCAGCCTTGTCATTGCAGTCTTGAAGTTTAAAAATGGCGCCGCCGAGATACAGTGTCTTCTGTATCTCGGCGGCTCTCTGGTCCTCTCGCAGTCCCTAGTGGAGCCGAGAGTAGCCGAGTGTACTCGGCTTGGCTCACAGTCATGCCCAGTCCCTGTGTTATGTCCATCATAGGCAAGTACACTCGGCTATGTATCTCGGCGTGGGGCCATGGGCTTGAGCCCAGTCAAGCCCAATGGTAAGTCTGGCCCTGGACACCCTAGTGCTTTAGTTAATCATGTTGCTATAACTTCTAGCAAAAAATCATAAAGGGCTCATTCACACAGATCGCTCATCAGAGGCGGTAAGGAGGCATTGTATTGCCTCCTTACCGCATGCTTTAACCCCTTGGACCCCACACTAGCATGCCACAACCATGTGGTTGTTGGCGCTTGCAGAGCGGCCCCTTTAACTTGAATGGGTTGCATTCGGTTGCCGCTACACCCTTTCAAAAGCGATAGGGGTAAAAATCCTGCCATGGCCATGGCATGTGTACAACCCCCAGCCGCTGCCTCTGCAGCTAAAGGGAGATCAGTTGGGAGGCAGTAAAATGCAGCTCAACCCCAGGGTTTTACTGCCACTCCACTGTTAGTGTGAACAAGCCCTTAGGGTTGAACTACACTGGTGACTCTGTAAATCTCTTAGCTAATGGGAGAATTTACAACTTCATGAGTCACTTTATTGACAGCACCAATACATTTCTAATGAGACAAGACACCCAGCATTTAAAGTAGTATTAAAGGTGAAGTAGGACTAAAGCTCTTTTGGCCCTACTTATTTTGTGGTTCACAGGAGTGCACTTAGTTCTGCACTCCTGTGACCCGTATTTAGCTGACCGCAGGCTAAAGTCTGCTGTCGGCTGATATCATTTAGCCACTCCAGACTCTGTAGAGATCCCAAATTTAATATTGGGACCCACTCAGATTCCTGACCGGCAGCTGGCTCAGCCTCTCAGTGTGCTGCCGAGAGCCTGAGCCAGCAGCTTCGCCCCCTCCACAGCCCTGCGCACCAGTGAGTGCTGGAGGGCAGAGCAGAGAGTAGTGACTGACAGTCACTGGCTGTCTGCTCACTGAAGAACAAGAAATGAGCGATCAGTGGTCTTTGATTGCTCAGTTCTCGGTCTTAGAGGCGGTGGGGGACAGATGCAACATTGAACTGATGCTACATCCACCTAGATGTGTATGGGTGTTTATTTATTTTTCCCCCTCACTTCTCTTTTAATCCCTCAGTGTTTTTATTTTATTTAATTTTTTGTCTAACACATTGAGCACAATAAAATAAACATTCCCCAGTACACTATTTGTTAAAATTCTTACTCTGGCACTTGCAGTTTACAACTTTCAACACAGCTGGCCCCTGCTGTCTCAGTGATGTTTCCCTGAACTTCCAGTCTTCACGGGGCTGTGTGTTTCTATTGATGCATACAGTGTATGAGACAAAGCTCTAGTCCCAGCATGCAAGGGTGGCTTCATAGGACTCAGCAAGAGAAGGGAGGCACTCTGAAACAGGAAACCTGGGGTAGCAGTCATAGCAGCTTATACTGAAACATAGGTAAGGATTAAAAGAAGCTGCATACTCAGTAAGTGAATAAATCACCTGCTGAAAGTACTGCTGCAGAGAATAGAACTGAATAAAATTACATTCTGGTAAAATTATGGGAAAAATAACTTCAGTGCTGTCTTCAACCCTTGTCACTGCTACCAATACAATGCACACCAGTGGCAACTTTCTACTGCTGTCACTGGTGTGAACCAACCCTAAATCTCCCAAACAAATGTATATACATATTGATAAGGCGATCAAACTATTTATTTTATTTTATGGTGGAATCCTAAAGCAGTTAAAGACATAAACTGGTGGTTTTTATTGGCCACAAGGAGATGGAGTTGAAATTACCCGATCAAACTTAGTATTAAAATCCAAACTTTCTATGAGCTTGCTATAGATGTTTCCCTTTTCCGTTCAATACAAGTAGGGATGGGCGAACGGTTCAGCTTGAGCATGAGCTCGAACATTTGCCTGTTCGGCCATTCGTCGAACACCCAACTTTGCAGGGTGTTCTATCCAACGAACACCCTGCAATGCACTGAGCGCTGCAAAGTTCCTACTGTGCCCTTGGGCAAAGCTTTGCCCAATCAGGGCACAGTGTAAGCTGGTTGTTAAGGAGCGGGAACAGGAAGTCGGCACCGCAGCATCCTTAACAACCGATGAGTTATCAGCTGTCAATGGGTTTCCCCTCTGACAGCTGAATAATAATAATAAAAAAAAAAAGTGGCATGTGCCCCCCTCCCAGTCCATACTTTAGGCGATACCGGGCCCAAAGGTATGTCCCGAAAGGCCTGGTATGGAGTGGAGGGGAACCCCCACAACCAATTTTTTTTCTTAAATGGTGTGGGGTCCCCCCAAAATCCATACCAGACCCTTATCCGAGCATGCAGCCTGGCAGGTAAGGAAAGGGGGGAGACGAGCGAGCGCCCCCCCCCCCCCCTCCTGAACCATACCAGGCCACATGCCCTCAACATGGGGGGGTGGGCTCATTGTTGTTTGACACATTTTTTATTAAAAATTAAAAATCTCACTCATTGTAAATCTATTGTCAATGACAATCATGCCACCCACCAACTTGCCAAAAAAACCCAGACAACCTGGGGCACATAGCTGATTTTGACGGTAACACTAGCCTTTCTTAGGAACCAGTAACAGCGGGAAGTTGTCATATATAGAAGTGGTTGAAATACCAGTCCAATATATGATGCATCGCTCCCGTGGATCAGGGGGTTTAATGGGCTAAAGTTCGAACAGCCTAAACAGCCAAAGTTTATGCCAAACCGGTGACTCATTTCTAGTAAGTTAATTGCTTGGTTTCTGGTCAATTACTTTCAATCTTAGTTGCAATTCCCAGTGAATTGAAGATGGTTGAAATTATAAAAAAAAATTCTTTAAGGAGAACATTACAGTAATAACTTAAAATAGGTGCTCACTGGAAATAAACTGTAGTTTATATTTAATCTTTCCAGAGACATCAGATGGCAATGCTGGACTTGTATGACTATACATATTCAGCAGACACTCCGTTACCATCATTATTAACCTTTCTGAAAATGAATAGTCACCCAATGGCTGAAGCCACTGACCCCCCCACCATCACTTTAGCCACCAATACAGGCAATATCGGGTGTCAGTCATCAGATACCTATGCGCAGGTTTAGCAAGGTTAAAGTTGAACCTTGAAGTCCATCTTTGTCCCTGCTGGAGAGATTGCCTTAATTTTCTGGAAATAAGGACTGGAAATAAGCAACAAATAGATTCATTTAAAGGTTATATAAAAAGTTTGGTGCACGAAAATTTTGGGTATTTAAATAATACATTTTTTTTTAATAGAGATCATTCTATCAGGTCAAAAAAGGAGGGGCAATCTCTCCAAATTAGGGACATTTGGCAGGTATGAATAGGGTTAGTGAAGTGAAGGTAGGCAGGAGGAACCTGTGGGTGAAAAATTGCAGTTTGCCATAACAACAATACAGAGCATCTGATACATGCTGCATCTTGACATCACCCCTGGGCTCGTCTCACATCATAATTTCTTAATTCACCACAGGCCATATCAGAACACAGATATGTATAACTATGACCATACATCCTTTGAGTGATGAGAGAATGAGACGTGTTCTAGCCCTGTAGGAGTCTATTGGTTATTAAATAAAGGGGGCAAGTACCCACGTACTCCCATAGCGAGCGGTATAACCCCAATGTTGAAAGAGAAGTTAAGTTATTTGAGTTTCAATGTATCGTTCATATGAGTTAGTCATTCTTTATGTAATTGGGGGGGGGGGGGGGGGAGTTGAATTCTCATTTTTTTTTAACCACCTTTAGATCAGAGATTTCGTCATTGGAAGGAGTGAAGTGTGAGTCAGTGTTCTGGGCACTGGGGTATTCCCCAGGCTTGGATTCGATTTTCAGCAAGGTCTCTCAGTCATACAAACTACTATTTCTGCTGAAATGCCTTTCATGTAGGAGAAAACACAAAGCAACTTGCTGAGTCTTTATTTAGCTCTGTGTCTGCTTAGTGTCAGAAGTCTGGATGACGCATATTTTTTCGTTTTCAATTTTATTTTTGTCATCCCCCAGATAGGCTTTTACAAAAATATGTGCTTTATGGCGGTACGTCAGACACTGTTTAATTATGAATATCTGACAATAGATTTGTTACATGGACAGAGATTATTTTGTAGTCAAATATATAAAGATGAATTCCACATCTACTTTACACACATTTACATGATTACTATATTCATGGCTAGGTTGGTTAAGATGATTAGTATCTACCGGTACTTTTTTGACACTGACAATCTACTTTTTATCTCTAGAGGTAGAAATACTGTAGGTATGATGTTCTAATTTGGCAGGTTTTTGGCCAGATTGGAAAACAGTCCCATGTTTATGGCAGCAGCCGACCCTCGGTGGTCAATTATCCATGGGGACAAGGTCCATATGATGAGCTTGAAAACCTTACCCAATTAATAGATTTCCACCTAAAATAAAGTGTCTCCTCGATGCTCCCCCTTCCAGCTCCATAGCATAGACTTGCTACACTCAGACAGCCCAAGTCGCTCAATGTCTTTTGTTATAGCTGAACCATATGCAGATATAAAATACACAAAATAATATAGTTCTTTATTCATTAACTCTTCATTTAATGTATTTAATGGAAGCAATGTACCTGAATTTGACCTGGTATCAGCTAGACATGTGCACAATAGAAAAATTTGTTTAGTTTCGTATTGTTTCTGTTCGTTTCCGTTGATTCGTAACGATTCGTAATTTCGTAAGTCGTCGGTGTTCGTATTCGTAACGATTCGTAAATTCGTAAGTCGTCGGTGTTCATATTTGTAACGATTCATATTTTCGTAAGAGTTATTTTTTCGTTGATTCGTTTTTCCATTAGTTTAATTTTTGTTTATTCGAAATTCGGACGCATTCGTATTTTCGGAGATTTAGTTACATTCGTACTTTCGTTAGATTGATTTATTCGTACTTTCGTAACATTGTTTTCGTAGATTCGTAATCGGAGCATAACTCATAATTTTATGTAATGTGTATGCTATTATTACATTGTAAGAGACACGGAAAATTACAAATCGAAAAAAAAAGTTACGAATGTACGAATTTTTTCGTTCAATCCATTCGAAGCACGTTAAGCAGCGCCATTGTAAGAGACACGGAAAATTACGAATCAAAAAAAAAAAAAAGTTACGAATGTACGAATTTTTTCGTTCAATCTATTCGAAGCATGTTAAGCAGCGCCATTGTAAGGGACACGGAATATTACCAATTCAACAAAAAAAGAAAAAAATGAATGTACGATTTTTTTCATTCATTTTGATTTTCGTTGTTCCTTTTCGTTTTTCTGATTTTCTTCTTTCGTAGTTTCGTTGTTTCTAATTTGGTTATTTCGGATTTTCGTTGTTTTTCATATTCGTTCGATTCGATAATTCGTTATTCGTTAAAATTTTTTGCGAATCATTCGTTCATTCGTACGATAACGAATGAACGAATATAACGAATTTTAACGGAAAACTAATTAAAACGAAACAAATTGCACATGTCTAGTATCAGCCCTTTGCAGTCCTTACAGAGTTCAGAGTGGGAGAGGAAGAAGTAGAACAAGGAGCCAATCAGCTCATGTACAGATAAGGAGCAGTCTTCACTTTCACTATCCAGTTACAGGCTGGGTCCATGACAGCAGGAGGACATGGGTTGACTAATGCTGGACATCATTCACCCAGGAAAACTGAGGACACCTAGTGATGATGAGAAGAACGTTGAAGACTCTGGTTTGAAGGTAAGTATCAGAGCGAAAGCTGTTTTTTTTTATTTTATCTTTTAATTAGCTATTTTTTTGTACTTTTGATTGACGTCGTTTATGCATATAGTGGGTCAATGGAGGACGAACCTAGCAATCCTCTAAAAGGAAGTGGTATCACAGGAGCAAATACATTTTTTTTAAAGATTTGGAGGACGCTGAAAGCAATAGGAGGGACTTTTCTGAGTTCAGAATACATACTTGAATATAATTTTTATTTTTTAAACCAGAGTTTAGTGTCCCTTTAAATGTTTTGTTTTACGTTTTGAAATCTGCTTGCACTAAATAATCTTAGTGTATTAAACTGAAAACAAAGCACTCCCTATGTGACTGATATATTATATCTACAGTTGTTAAAGAAAACCTGTTTCTCTTACCTACCTGAGTACATTTTAAGCCGGACATAGTGTTGATGGGCGACCCAATGTGTTCTCCCGGCGGGGGAAGCCGTTCTCTGCTGGGAGAGCACAGTGATTCCTGCTAGCGGCTATTAGAATCGCATGTAAAATCAAACAGTCTGGTTGCACCCAAGTTGATCGATTGACCATCTTGTATACATTCAGCTTGCAAATACATGGTTAGACTCTTGACCGGTCCCTGCGGAACTGGCCAAGATTCGAACCATCTATGGCCAGCTTTACTCACTCCTTGTCCAATTTTGTAAGACGAAGTGCAGTAGCTTGTTACAGCACTGTGCGCTCATGTACAAATAACTTCTGCTACACGATGCTGTGTAGCTTACACCACAGACCCCCATGACGTGTGTGTCCCAGGAGTTGCCTGACCTTTCCCCACTGTAGTTTTACTTTCACTTACAGAACTCCTTCCCCTGTTCTTTTCCAAGTATTTGGAACCTGGCAGAAATGTGTGATATGTCTGCACATGTGTGGGATATTTTAAGATTGTAGTGAGGGAGAGGAGCTGCACAAGCAGGAAGGTGCAAGGAAGACAATGCTGGACTTCATTGACTAGTAAGTATTTTTTTTTTTTAATGACCATACAGGGATATTTAACCACTTCAGCCCCGGACCAATTGTCAGCTTAAGGACCAGAGGTCTTTTTTCAATTTCGCACTGCACTACTTTAACTGGTAATTGCGCGGTCATGCAATTTTGTAACGAAACGAAATTTGCGTCCTTTTCTTCCCACAAATAGAGCTTTCTTTTGATGGTATTTGATTGCCTCTGTGATTTTTATTTTTTGCGATATAAACGGAAAAAGAGCGAAAATTTTGAAAAAAAAAGAGATTTTCTACTTTTTGTTATAAGAAAAATCTAATAAACTCAATTTTAGTCAAACATTTGGGCCAAAATGTATTCAGCCACATGTCTTTAGTAAAAAAAATGCCAATAAGCGTATATTTATTGGTTTGCGCAAAAGTTATAGTGTCTACAAACTAGAGTACATTTTCTGGAATTTACACCGCTTTTAATTTATGACTGCCTATTTCATTTCTTGAGGTGCTAAAATGGCAGAGAAGTACAAAACCCCCCCAAATGACCCCATTTTGGAAAGTAGACACCCCAAGCTATTTGCTGAGAGGCATGTTGAGCCCATTGAATATTTTTTTTTTTAGTCCCAAGTGATTGAATAAAGACAAAAATAAAAAAGAATTTTTTTTTTCTTCAAAAAGTTGTCACTAAATGATATATTGCTCACACATGTCATGGTTATATGTGGAATTGCACCCCAAAATACATTTTGCTGCTTCTCCTGAGTATGGGGATACCACATGTGTGGGACTTTTTGGGAGCCTAGCCGCGTACGGGGCCCCGAAACCCAAGCACCGCCTTCAGGATTTCTAAGGGTGCAAATTTTTGATTTCACTCCTCACTACCTATCACAGTTTCGAAGGCCATAAAATGCCAAAATAGCACAAAACCCCCCCAAATGACCCCATTTTGGAAAGTAGACACCCCAAGCTATTTGTTGAGAGGCATGGTGAGTATTTTACAGCTCTCATTTGTTTTTGAAAATGAAGAAAGTAAAGAAAAAAAAAAAAATTTTTTTCTTTTTTCAATTTTCAAAACTTTGTGACAAAAAGCGACATCTGCAAAATACTCACAATACCTCTCAGCAAATAGCTTGGGGTGTCTACTTTCCAAAATGGGGTCATTTTGGGGGGTTTTATGCCATCTGGGCATTCCATGGCCTCCGAAACTGTGATTGGCAGTGAGAAGTGAAATAAAAAAATTACACCCTTAGAAAGCCTGAAGGTGGTGCTTGGTTTTTGGGGTTCCGTACGCAGCTAGGCTCCCAAAAAGTCCCACACATGTGGTATCCCCGTACTCAGGAGAAGCAACAGAATGTATTTTGGGGTGTATTTCCACATATGCCCATGACATGTTTGAGCAATATATCATTTAGTGACAACTTTTTGTAAAAAAAAAATATATATATATTTTTTTTTTTCATTATTCAATCTCTTGGGACAAAAAAAAAAAAATATTTAATGGGCTCAACATTGCTCTCAGCAAATAGCTTGGGGTGTCTACTTTCCAAAATGGGGTCATTTGGGGGGGGGGGTTGAACTGTCCTGGCATTTTATGCACAACATTTAGAAGCCTATGTCACACGTCACCCACTCTTCTAACCACTTGTAGACAAAGCCCTTTCTGACACTTTTTGTTTACATGAAAACATATTTTTTTTTTTTGCAAGAAAATTACGTTGAACCCCCAAAAACTATATATATTGTTAAAGCAAAGGCCCTACAGATTAAAATGGTGGGTGTTGCATTTTTTTTTTCCACACAGTATTTGCGCAGCGATTTTTCAAACGCATTTTTTGTGGAAAAAAAATACACTTTTTTTTATTTTAATGCACTAAAACACACTATATTGCTCAAATTTTTGATGAAATAAAAAATATGATCTTAGGCCGAGTACATGGATACCAAACACGACATGCTTTAAAATTGCGCACAAACACGCAGTGGCGACAAACTACATACATTTTTAAAAGCCTTTAAAAGCCTTTACATGATACCACATTAGATTCACGGAGGAGGTCTACTGCTAAAATTACTGCCCTCGATCTGACCTTCGCGGTGATACCTCACATGCATGGTGCAATTGCTGTTTACATATGACGCCAGACCAACGCTTGTGTACGCCTTTGCGCAAGAGAAGGGGGGGCAGGGGTGCTTTTTTTTTTTTTTTTTTAGTTTTTTTTTTTTTTATTTTGCTTTTTTATTGTATTTTTTAAATGTTCCTTCCATTTTTTTTCTTTGTTATGATTTTTATTGTTATCTCAGGGAATGTAAATATCCCCTATGATAGCAATAGGCAGTGACAGGTACTCTTTTTTTGAAAAAATTGGGGTCTATTAGACCCTAGATCTTTCCTCTGCCCTCAAAGCATCTGACCACACCAAGATTGGTGTGATAAAATGCTTTCCCAATTTCCCAATGGCGCGGTTTATATCCGGGAGGGGGGACATTCCCTCCCACTGCTTGTAAAAGCAGTCTAGAGGCTAATTACCCACTAGAATTGCTTTTACATGAAAGCCGATCACTGGCTGAAAAGAATGATACTAAGATGATACCTAAACCTGCAGGCATCATTCTGGTATAACCATTCAAAGTCCAGCAACATACTGGACATATATTGTAATCTTTTTTTTTTTCATGCAGCCTCTTGGCTAAACGAAAAAAAGAGATTGATTGGTGGGTATGCCCACCATTAGAATACCTCCCTTCATCCACCCACTTCTAATGATGGGCATACATGCACCATTTATATATGCCGATGCATGGGGGCATCCTCCCGCAAAAGTTATGCCGTGTACACACGGTCGGAATTTCGACCGTATGTACGTGGCATTAGGAGCCAATCGCTCCTCCGCCCCCCCTGCTGCCCCCATGCTTCGGCACATATGCTCTTTTTTTTAACTGTGGTGGTGAAATCACCTCCTACAGCGTTGGAGTCGCGGGCTTTATGTATCGTGGGAGCAAACGCTGTTGCTGTCAAGATAAATAAATCCGCGCTGCAACTGAATGGCGCACCTGAAAACAAAAAAATGCTTAACACTAAAACACAGTAAACAAAATTACATACCTGAAAAGCAAGCATGATAAAACATAATAAAACATAATAAAACATTGCAGAATAGAATGGAGTAAAAAAAGAGCAACAATAGAGTGAGAGAGAGAACAATAAAACGACAACTATTTTTTTTTTTTTTTTTTTTTTGAGATTCACAGGTAAAAAAGCTCCTGACTGTTAGCGACTGAATCAAAACGCTACCACAAAAAAAATGTTAGCGATCGCAGGGATCAGGCCTGACTCTGCGAACACTGCAGTTATGTGTGCTTAGTGTTTTGTAAGTGACAGTGATCGATCGATACTGCACTTGGGTGGGCTGGGCGGAGGGGGAAAACGCAGGTGCTAGCAGGTATCTGGGCTGATCCCGCTAACAATGCGTTTTTTTGGAACCCTAAACTGCTGGGACGCTAGTATAGATCTGATCAGATCAGATATTGATCTGTTCAGATACTATACCACTAAGGGAGGTGTATGCTTTGCGCGTGGGTGTTTGCGGTACTGGCACTAACCTGGGGCGACGCAGACCTTATTTGACCCTAAAACCTAATTGATATCACCCGCCGGGCGATCAGGGGGTTAAACCGTTATTGGGTAATAAATGGCGGGTGCCCTGACAGTATAAAAAACAAGCTAACTAACCAGCGTCACCCGTAACAGTAATACAAAAAAAAAAACTGGCTACCTAGCGGCACCAGTGACACTAATGCAGCGATCAGAAAAACAATCGCTTAGTGACACTGGCAAAAGGGGGTGAAAGGGTTAACTAGGGGCAATCAGGGGGTTAAACCTTTATTAGGTAATATATGGGGGTACCTGACGCTATATAAAAACCTGACGGGGAACCTAAATAACGAAATAACTAACTGGCTAACCAGCGTCACCAGTGACATTTTATACGGTGATCACTGGTGAAAGGGTTAACTCTAGGGGCAATCAGGGGGTTAAAACCTTTATTTAGGTTGTAATATGGGGGTACCTGACCTATAAACCTATTTATGAACCTATATAAACATGGCGGTTAACCTAAAAAAAAACTGGTTACCTAGCGACACTAATGCAGCGATCAGAAAAACGATCGCTTAGTGACACTGGCAAAAGGGGGTGAAAGGGTTAACTAGGGGCAATCAGGGGGTTAAACCTTTATTAGGTAATATATGGGGGTACCTAAAGCTATATAAAAACCTGACGGGGAACCTAAATAACGAAATAACTAACTGGCTAACCAGCGTCACCAGTGACAGTTATACGGTGATTACTGGTGAAAGGGTTAACTCTAGGGGCAATCAGGGGGTTAAAACCTTTATTTAGGTTGTAATATGGGGGTACCTGACCTATAAAACTATTTATGAACCTATATAAAACATGGCGGTTAAAATAAAAAAAAAATGGTTACCTAGTGACACAATGCAGCGATCAGAAAAACGATCGCTTAGTGACACTGGCAAAAGGGGGTGAAGGGGTTAACTAGGGGCAATCAAGGGGTTAAACCTTTATTAGGGGGGGGTAGGGGGCTACCTAGGACCTAAAACTAACTGCCCTGACAGTTATTACAGTCACACTGACACTAAATGCAGTGATCAGTAAATAAATGATCACTGCAATTAGTGACACTGTGACTGGGGGGGGGGGGGGTGATCTGGGGGGTGATCAGGGGGTGACAGGGGGGTGGAATATGTGCCTAACTGTACTGGTGTCAGTGTACTGTTGTGCACTAACCTTTACATGTTCACAGCTCGGCGTCTCCGGTCACATAGACCGGCGCACCGAGCGTGACATCACTTCCGCCTTCCTGTCTATACAATAGACAGGAAGGGGAAGCTTTTCATTCGCCAGGAGCGATCGCGAGGGGGTGGCCAGAAACCACTGGCCGTCCCCTCGTCCCGGATCGCTCCTGAAGCGATGCCGACCGTCCCCGCCGGCGGAGGGGGTTCCGATCGGACACCCCACCCGCCGGAAGAATGGCACGTACAGGTACGTGGTTCTGCCTGTACGTGCCATTCTGCCGACGTATATATACATGGGGCGGTCGGCAAGTGGTTAATTAACCCTTTCCCATCCTTTCCTGGTTGCCTTTTTTGTTTGGCTCTCACAGTGGTCACATGATCAGGAGGCCATCCCACCCATCATAAACAGACCAAGAGTTTGTCGCTGTGCCGACCAGACATTTTGGCCTGAATACACTATTTAATTCATTTTTAATATTCAAAGCAAACTCACCCATCCATCCATGTCTCCATGCTTTATTTTGCTGAGAAATCACTTTAAAAAACACCACACTAGCATTTCTAGTCGTGATTATCCTGAGTAAGGAAAGATGATTCATGTAGCATTTATATCCTGGAATACATCTGCACTTAGCTGAAGCATGCAGACAGGAGGGAGTGCTTTATTGAGAAAGCCCCTACTCTCCTCCTGAAGACTCCTGGGATTTATGACATCATTTTGGCCTAGGAAGCAACTGTAGAAACTAAGGCCCCTTGACCCCCTCTGCCTCCTAGGGAAAGGGAGCCCTGACTGCTAGAAGCTTGGCAGCTACATGGGCGTGATCCAGGACAGGGAGTTTTAGTGCCTCCAATCGGATTGGCCACTGAGGCACGAGGTGACTGGGTGGAGACCGAACTCTAGAAAAAGGCTATGCAAGGACACGTCCCACTACTCTGAAGAGATCCTGACATCACAAGAGTTGCCCACCCACCCGTTGTGAGTTTTCTTCACAGCTTTATTGGGAGTTTTACCTTGCCAACGATGGATATTGATTTATGGGCCATGCCCTCAAGTTTAAGTCTGGGATCAGTTTAATGCCTGTGTCGCACTGATGGTGGAGACAGGCCTCTTATGCCCCGTACACACGGTTGGAAATTCCGATGGAAAATGTCCGATCGGACCATGTTGTTGGAAAATCCGCCCGTGTGTGGGCTCCATCAGACTTTTTCCATCGGAATTTCCGACGGAAAAAATTTGAGATCCTGCTCTCAAATTTTCCGACAACAAAATCCGATCCGACTTTTTCCGATCGTGTGTGGAGAATTCCGACGGACAAAGTGCCATGCATGCTCAGATCAAATTACGAGACCAAAGCTATTGGCTACTAGCCTCTACGTAGTTCCGTCGTACGCAACGAACGTCACCACGTTCGGAATGATCGGATTTTCCGACAACTTTGTCCGACCGTGTGTATGCAACACCAGTTTCGGATAAAATCTGTAGGAAAAAATCAGACGGATTTTGTGGTCGGAATTTCCGACCGTGTGTACGGGGCTTAGACTGTCTGTGTTTTGTTATGGATGCTCATAGTATGACTGTGACTGACATTGTTATATAGTTTTTTGAATATTGTTAAAGTTGGTAAGTTCAATAAAGCTATGGCCTTGCCCTAATTCCAACTTAAATCAGTCTGGTGTCTTTTTGGGAGGCAAGATATTGGTATATAATAGCTGGTCAAACTTCACCTAAGCTTCTCAGCAGTCATGTAACAAAAATGTAAAACAATTTCATATAATATACCTTCTTATCAATTTACAAATGCTAGTGGAAGGATCAAAAATAGTTCATATTGACTGAGAGAGTTTAGTTCTGCTTTAAAGGGCCATCAGGAGGGGGCGGAAAGGGATTAACTAAATTCCCTCTATCTAATAACTGTCCTTGTAAAACAAGAGTGAAGAACCCTTTAAACAAAGGAACCATTGTTACTTGTGTATAAACACTATAACACACGACACGAGTACATAAAGTCCCACATTAAAGCGATGGCACTTTTAAAGCAGATGGAAAAACCTATTTATCCGGTTGTGCGTAATCCATGCTTTGGCTTTATGCTTCCATTAAATGTCATGTTATCTAATATCTACAAAGTGGCACAAACTGCCATTAATAAGCTCGACAGCTATTTCACACTGCCTTGACGAGTCTACATAGCCGGCAATTAAGTGTCTGTGGAAAAGAATTCAATGAAGTATTTAAGGTTTCACAAGAGAAGGAAACGGCCTGGAAAATATTCTTCCTGCCATATAAAAGCATTCCTAGTAATGATCTGTGAATGATTTATGAGAAATCCCTGGTGGCAGTTTATTAGAACCACTTGAAATATCAAAAGCCCAGTGACAGGAAGTATAATGCAGTGCAAGACCGAGAAAACAGCACAACAGCAACGGGCGAGAGGCATCGGCTTATTAAATAGTTTAATCTACTATGAAAACTTTGACTATTTAAGTAGCCGTCATCCTAATGCCGCCGTAATAAACGTGCCTGGAAGGGGCCGTGCATTGCACTTGTTCAATGGCTAAAACAGCATGCCCCAGGCTGGAAGATCATATGGTAACAGTCATAGCAAAGTCAGCTGGTTGTGTTTTTGTCTCTTGGTTGGTTTAAACACAGCAGACTTTTTGTTTTAACCCAATCGGGTGGGAAGGACTCACCTTACTGTTTTCATAATGTTCAACTATCTTCCATTAGTAGCCAAATTGCACAGTCCTTCTATTTTTTATGGCTGTCTGTCTTTTGGATCTAATTCATATACACTTTTTATTTTATTTAGCTTATTTTATATTTTTAATCCTTTTTATTACATATAATGTCTGAAATGGAGATTCATAGAAACCGTATTAACTATTTTACATAATTTACTAATGTAGCTACTGAGGTTTCTACCAAAAAAAGTTATCTCCCTGGTGCTGAATGTTAATGGACCTTTAAACCTTTTGCCTCCGAAGCCATTTTTGCATTTTTTTGCACACATTTTAAAAAACATTTTAGTTGAACTCCGCAAACAGTATACATTTTCTGAAAGCAGAGGTCGTGTAGAATAAAATGGTATCAATCGCCACATTTCAGTAAAAAAAAAATGAAAGTTAATTTTAAGGTATGCAAGTGCAATGCATTACCCAATCCATGGTACAATCAAAAAGATGAGGTTGTACCGAGTAAACAGATACCAAACATAGCAAGCTTTACATTTGAGTGTGCCTACAAAATGACGACGAACTTCGGTACCTTATATTCTCTATAGGCAACTATTTAAAAGCCTTAACAGGTCATCAGTTTAGAGTTAACTGAGTATTGGGCCTAGAATTACTGCTCTCATTTCAGCTTGCACGGCGATATGTAGCATGTGTATTGCAAGCAACGTTTTCATACATAGGCGCTCCCAACAGGTACGTCTATGTTCGTGCATACGTGGGGGTGGGGCAGGCTTAGCATTTTTTGGGGGGCTTGAGTGTAACTTTTGATATATATTTTCTTAAATTTTTACTAAAACTTTTATTTACATCACATAGTGGGCAAAAAGGATTTAAATATTCTAATATTAAATTCTTATAATGGGGAACACATATAGATTTTTCACATTATATCTATAGAAAAAAAGGAAAAGAAACAAAAAACTGGTTCTCTTTATAGAGACATCAGGGGTAATTTAGCAAAGTAAGGGTTTGTGTACATGGTTGTTGTTTGTCTGTGATTGAGTGCTGTTCTATAATGTTGTCTCACATCCTATTTGCGTTCTGGGGCGTATGTTTCCCATGTGTACAACCATGTGGTGGGGGAGCACTCACTTTCTTTCAATGGGCACAGAAGCCTTCTCTAAGCACCAATGCAGAAACAGTCCTGGTAGGACCCCATCCTGGCCTAACCAGCACAATCCAGTAGCCCATTCCATACCTTCCTCAGGCCTTATGGCAATGAATCCCCAATAGCAGTCTCACAAGTTTAATTTCCAGAAGATGTTCCCATAATGAGGTTAGGAGAAGGAGTAGGCCACACAACAACAACCTTTTTACTTTTACTGGCACATTTGATTTACATATTCACACTCTTTTCAGTTATCTCATTGGAGATGAGGAGCAGCCCATACCCTTTGGAAGTCCTACATCCCACTCCAAAGGGATGTGAGTAGTCCTTTTAGTCCTGCACCTCTCCTTCGTTGCTTCCCCTATTTGGAAGATCTTCAGAAGATTGCATCTTTTGCATGCCTTGGTCCTTGCACAGCTTCCCATGACCAGCAGACTCCAGGTGGACTCCTGCCAGACTGTGTATGCAGATTCCCCATACTGGTACAGCTAGCACTAACATTCTAGCAATGCTACACCCCACTCACTACTTTGGGGACCTCTAGCTACCTAGGAACCTACATTGCCTACTCATCACTACAGGGTTCCCCACCCTAACTATGGTGATATCTACTGGCCACTTTGGGGAACTACACCAGGCAATTCTGTGCCCTAACTTACACTGCTGTTGTCGTTTAATGCAAAATCCAGTGTTTGACAAGAACCCCTCTTTACTAAAGCCTTTAATTTCATCCTGGCAGGGTTAGATCTACTTTTGTATTACTAATATTTTTTCTGTTTGTTTTGATGGGCATGTGCCCTTAGTTAATTTACCTTTTCTGCCTGTTAAAACGAATATTTCTGGATAAGAATTTTAAGATTTTGGGAAGAGCTGGTAAAATGTCAATGTCTACAATGCACTACCTATGCAGTTTCAAGCTTCTCCTCATTCTGATGAGTCTATTCTTTGTGTGTGACATATGAAAATACGTGCTGGTGACCTATACCATCTCAGCTGTGGTTCGTACGCTTCTCCTCCTCGGCTTTACATCCCCACATATTGACCTTTTGCTGGTTTAAAACATCAGACATGAAGCTGGTTTGTTGTGTATGGGTAGGTCTGACTTTTTTTTATTAATGTCAAATCCAGGACTTGACAATATTTGTGAGGATATAAAAACATATTTATTGTGAAGCATGGCAAGGATTACCATGTTCCAGAGAGCAGAGATATTTCCTGATGTGACAGGTTTGATTTGTAGAGGTCGTAAACGCTGGGACACCTTGTTCTCTGTGGAGATCTTACCAGTTTATTACAAGAAGGTCATGTCCGGAAAGGGATGCAGGGCTGGCATGCTTAAAAAGGACCAGTCATGACTGGGCTTATACTGGCACGGTAAATACTTTATATTTATATTTACTTATTTATTACATTTTTCTACATTTTTGTGTTTATTTTAGCAATAGGGCTTTCCTAGGACCCTCCTGAAACATGTTGGTTGTGGACTGTAAGTGGAACATGTTATTGGAATATACATATTAAGACTCTTACTTTTGAGTTTAGCTCTTTGCATCCTTTTTTTCAGCTTGATTAGTAAATGAAGGATAAACAGCAGACTGATGAGTTCATCCCTCTATCAATCTGCTCTCTTTTCCTGATGGCCAATTCCTTGTTAGCACATGAGCACAACTCACGAAACAGTTACCGCAAGTGTATCTTCCGGGTGCGTGATTCACCTGCAGGGAATGTTTAGTGAATGCTACTTTTACTATATTATAAATATGTCTCAGTGATTTGTAATGAACACCTACCTGCAAGAATTAGGGATCTATTCATAAAAACAAAATTGGTGTGTGAATGTCTTATGCCCCGTACACACGGTCGGAATTTCCGACGGAAAATGTCCGATCGGACCATGTTGTCGGAAAATCCGCGCGTGTGTGGGCTCCATTGGACTTTTTCCGTCTGAAAAAAAATTTGAGATCCTGCTCTCAAATTTTCCAACAACAAAATTCGATCGGACTTTTTCCGATCGTGTGTACAGAATTCCGACGGACAAAGTGCCACGCATGCTCAGATCAAACTATGAGACCAAAGCTATTGGCTAATAGCCTCTATGTAGTTCTGTCGTACGCAGCGAACATCACCACGTTCGGAATGATCGGATTTTCCGACAACTTTGTCTGACCGTGTGTATGCAACACCAGTTTCGGACAAAATCCGTCTGAAAAAATCCAACGGATTTAGTGATCGGAATTTCCGACCATGTGTATGGGGCTTAAAGGGGTTGTAAACCCTCAGGGTTTTTCACCTTAATACATTCCATGCATTAAGGTGAAAAACCTCCTGTGATGCAGCTGCCCCCCCCCCCCCCCAGAACCCCATTTTTACTTACCTGAACCCAGTCTTTCCAGCGACGGGGATGAGCACACCAGCCCCAGCTGGTGTCCCTGATTGGATAGATTGATAGCAGCGCAGCCATTGACTGCTGTCAATCAAATCCAATTATGCGGGAGACGGGGGGGGGGCAGGGACGAGTCCTGCTGTCTGTGTCATTAGGAACATGGCACTCTAGAAGAGGAGGAGCCAGGAGCGCTACTGAGGGACCCCAGAAGAGGAGGATCGGGGCCACTCTGTGCAAAACGAACTGCACAGAGGAGTTAAGTATGACATGTTTGTTTAAAATAAAAACAAAAAAAAATGAACCTTTAGATATCCTTTAAGCTATCACACAGCTGTCATAATTAATCGCCATAATTTGCACAATATGTTTACTTCCTTTGATCATCAGCTCCATCTAGTGGCCGTAATGCAGTATTTTACTGAAATACCTCAATGAGGAAAATGGGCACTAGATGAAGCTGATGATCATAGGAAGTAAACATATTATACAAATTAAAGTGAAAAAAAGCCTAAGTCTAACTATTCTTAAAAATGCCCCCCCCCCCCCACCTTTCCTGCCTAACCTGTATAAAAAACAATCTGTGTACTTCCCTTTTTTTTAATCCCCTCCAGTCCACTCATGTGATTCTGCAGCTCCATCTTCCCTATGCAAGGGAGCCCTCAACAACAGCTAGGAATTCAAGGAGCCATGACGTCACCCATAGGTTCCCATGGTCGAGCTGTTGTCGGCACTCCCTCCTCTCCCCTGCAGCAGCTGTGTGGGGGCGGGGTCTACACACCCTGTACATGGGTGTACCTTTTGCACGTTCATCAATTCCCTGGACCGGGCAGAGACTGAGGTCATGTAAAAATTCTAACATCAAGGCAGATCCCCGACTTGGAGATGAGCCTTCACTGTGTGCAGTAGTAAACATACAGAGTTCCTCTGAAAAAGCTTTCCTAAGTCACTACACACTTGTAACTCGCATTAGGAGGAACGTGTTGAGCTTGTTCCCTCTCCACCAGTCCAGTGTACCTCTGTTAAACCTTTTGTAGTAAATGAGCTTCATACCCCTTTGTGCTTTACAGACCCTGTTTTTTTTTTTTTTTGATATGCCAGAACCAACATGCACCCCTTTGAATAACTTCAGACCAGGCTCAGAACAGTTGATGCAACTTTACCTAAAAATATTTTTAGTGATAGAGTTCAATACGAACAAAGTCCATTTCCTAACCCTAAATACAACAGAATGACTGCCCAGGCATACCTCTGCAAGGTAGTAGTCCATGTTGGTATTCTCCAGGTGCTGGTTGATCTCCGGATCCCTCTGACGGACTGCAAGGCGCAGCGGTCCTCCTTCCAAGTATATGCGGTCAAAAGAGGGCAAAAGGCCCTAAACCCAGCCTTCTCCCATATTTATATCACTGGTGAGTGGGCTGGATCCAAAAGGCCTGGGAACTGAGCGCACACACACTTAACTCTTCCCCTCCCACAGCCTGGGCCAGCCTGGGCCAGCCACTAGCTAACTACTGCAACAACAAAGAACCTGCCTACAGGCGCTCCCTGACACAGGGGAGCCAGAGCTGCAGGATCACGTGACTGAACCTGAATAAAAAGAGGTAAGTATACAGATTTGTTTTTATACAGGTTAGGCAGGGTAGGTAAGGGAAGGGAACATTTTTTATGAATTGTTAGGCTGTTCTTCCACTTTATGTGATCACGTGTGAGACAAATTGCGCACAAATAAACAGCTCACTTGGTTTGCTTTTTATTATCTGTCTGGAGTACCAAAGCTGTAAGCAGTAGACCTTTTTTAAAGGCAAAGAGATACATATGCATACCTCCTAACTTTCTGAGATGGGAATGAGGGGCACCTATTAGCAAAAAGTAACACCCCCTGCCATGCCCTCTTGAAGGAAAACTGTCCAAAAAAAATGATTGGTTAAACTCACATGTGCTTTTTTACCCCTACTATTCCTTTATATTGGCTTTTGGAATTTATGAATGTAGAAATTTAGAAATTGGATGAAAGGTTTAGCACAGTAAAACACTTTTTGATAAAACTATATAGATCAGACCAACATGAGGGACAAATTAGGAGAAAAGAGGGACAGAGAGACTTTGTACTGAATGAGAGACAGAATCAGGGACAGTTGGGAGCAATGCATATGCGAAGATTATCCCGAAGCTTTATTTGCTGGATCACAAAGAGAATGCAAAAAATTAATAATCAATATTTGATATTTACCTTCAAAAATAATTATTTAGTCCTGATTATAATAAAATATACAATGTGTGAATATATATATATATATATATATATATATATATATATATATATATATATATAACCAGATTCTATTCCCTAAAGCACATAAATATCACATTATTCTGCTTTGGTAGATCAGACAGTTTTCTATGTTAGGACTAGGAGCCCTTACATCTTGTTACTAGGTAATGTTAAGGCAGCTAAACAGGTCTGCCATTAGTAACAGTATATGAGTTCCTGTTTAGACTGGAGGTCTTCTTTACAGAAACGTCCTTCCTTGACAGAAGACCTTTGTGTCAATGTTTATGGGATGTTTTAAGGACTTGGTGTCTTCACTAGGACGTTCATGTTTGTTTAAAAGAGTTTCACTACCTTGTAAGGATTTCGGAACGCACTGAACCACACTTGGCTTGATACAATCAAATAGCAGTAATTAAAGTTATTTTCATCACTCCATTCATTGAGATTTTAATTGGATGTTTGTTACAAGTGTCCTTGCTCTGCCCTGGACACATAAGCCTGTATCTTGTTAAGATTCACGATAACCATTTATAGAGTGAAATAGGATAAGGAGATTCAGTCCAAAGCTGCTAATTCTGGTTTGGGTGACTGCTAGCCACTGAAGAGACACCTAATTATATTTTTTGCTTGCTGAGTTAAAGATAAAGTTTAGTTAATTTTATTTTATTTTCAAATATTTTATTGTGTTTTACAAGGTACAATTTATGCTTTAAGAACACATTTATTAATACAATAAAAATAAGAATATGCAGTTAAGCTTCTTAAAAGAAAAGTATAAGTCTGACTAAATCATTTAATATTGTATAATGAAACAATATATCTTCTGTTATTTCTATCAATAGTTGTGTTTTCAGCATTAGTAACAGTGAGCATTGAAACAAAGGACAAAACAGCAAAACAAAGTCATTAAACTAATATATGAATATAAGATGGGAACAAAGATGTTAAAGGGATGATAGGTCAAGGTGTTGTGGGATAGTAGGAGGATAGGTAGATATTACCAGGGCCAAGGTCCGACTCTATGGCTTAGCATTTCCTGGTAGGGGGATTATAAATCCCAACTATCCCAAGTGTCCCCAATTGTAGTAGAGCAATTTGTGGAAGAAGGTAGGAGAAAGTTGGGTATAGGGATGGGAAAAGAGATAGAGGGGTCTCCAGAGAGGGCCGTTGGGCTAGTGAACTAGTGAGGGTTAAGTTGAAAGATAAAGTAGGAGTTATGTGCCCTCAAGATTATAGTAACGAGCTAAGCCCGGAGGAAGGTTGTGTTCAATCCATGGTTTCCATAGAGATAAAAATTTGGTTATTTTGTCAAAAAAAGATTGTTTCAGTTTTGCATGAATCATGGCTTGTGTCACTCTTTGTTTAACAGACAGTATACAGTGCTACATGTGCTACATGTGCTTTTCCATGCTTTTGCTATGGTTTGCTTAGCCGCTGTGGTTACAAAGAGCAAGAGCTTAAATTGACAATGGGTCAAGATTCTATTCAGGAGCGCTACTGTGGGATCAGCATTTAAAGTAACCCAGAACATAGTAGAAAGTATTTTGAACACTTCTATCCAAAAGGAGTTGGCTATAGGACATTCCCACCAGATGTGCATGTGTGTGCCTGGTGTTGTACAACCTTGAAAGCAGTCAGAGGGGTATTGTAGGGCAAAGTTTAGCTATTCTGACAGAAACCAAATACCATATAATAAGTACTTTATAGTTGCTTTCAAGAGCTACTATGTTTGGTGTGGCTGATTTGGTCGCCTGCCAGATCTGAGCCCAATCTAGTTCATCTGATTGGAAGTGGAGATCCTTCTCCCATTTGTATGTGTAGGATGGGGGACGGGAGGTTGTAAAAGTAACTGGGCATATAAGTCTGAGATAAGTCCACGTCTGTGGGGGTCGGATTTACAGCTTTGTTCAAAGATAGTGAATTTGGGGATTGTAGTGTCTGGGGGTTTGTAATGGTGCAAAAAAAACTTGATTTAAAGGTATCTGAAGGTTTCTGTAGGTGGAAGATCATGTTGTTCGCATAAGGTTGGGAAGGGTGTAATATTAGAAGATTTAAAGAACTGGTGAGCTTGTGTTAACTCTGCTTTTGACTATGCTGAAAAGGATGTTGGGGATGACCAGGTCGGATAAAAGGAGGGGTTATGGAGAAAGGAAAGAAGAGGGTTATGTCGAGATTGGAGTCCAAAGCGGGATTTCAATCTATCCCAAATGGAAAGGCTATAAAAGGATTGGTGATAGTTCTTCCTTGAGCAGGGGTTAGCCACACGAGATTTGCAGTGGAGAAGGGGTCGCAGTCAACTGACTCCAATGCTACCCATAGTGGTATTTCTTTGGTGGCATGGAATCTGAAAAATTGTGCTATTAGCGCTGTGAAATAATATTTTGTGACATCAGGTACACCAAGACCTCCTCTGAGTTTGGGGGGAAATAAGGTATGTTTTGACAATCAAGGTCTAAGTTTGTCCCAAATGAATTGGATAATTTTGCGATGTAGAATACGTAGAAAGTGTGAAGGGACCGTTATAGGAAGTACTCTAAAAAGATAATGGATCTTAGGAAGGATGGATATTTTGATAACTGTTATTTGGCCCATCCATGCTAGAGACAGGGATGACCACATTGTTAGTAGTTTGGTGAGTTGTGTTAACATTGGAGGATAGTTAGACGCATAGAGATCTGTAGGGCTAGCTGTAAAATGAATACCTGGGTATGTAATATGAGTCGTTGACCATGTAAATGGGAGAGAGTCATGTAGTCGAGTTTAAAGATCAGATGATAGTGATATGTTAAGGGCTTTGGATTTATGAGGATTACTTGTGAGGCTTGATATGTGTCCAAATTCTGTGAGAATGTCAGTAAGAGTCGGTGCCGATATTAGGGGTGAAGTAGGAAATATCAGGACATCATCTGCAAACAGACATATTTTATGATGGTGGCCTCCGAACTCAAGACCTCTGGTATTCGTATTGGATCGGATACGTTGAGCTAGGGGTTCAATTGATAGGGCAAAAAGGAGTGGGGATAAGGGGCATCCCTGATATGTTCCTCTTTCGATGGTAAAGCAGTCAGAACAGTATCCCGAGTAGGATATATATGCTTTTGGATGTTGATATAGGGTGGCAATACATCTCAGGAAGTGTGCACCGAATCACCATCTGATGAGGATTGAATTTAGATAGGGCCAAGATAATAGAGTCAAATGCCTTTCTTATGTCTAATGAAAGGAAACAGATAGGGATACTGCAGGCTCGTGCTATATGAGCCAAAAGTGCAGCTTGATGTATATTGTCTCCTACTTGTCTAGAGGGGATAAGCCCAGTTTGATCTTGGTGGATTAAGGTACCTATAATAGGGTTGAGTCAGGTAGAGAGAATATTAGCCAATAGTTTGATATCTATGTTGAGTATAGATATCGGTCTGTAGTTAGACCAAGATGTGTCATCTGTGTTCAGTTTTGGAATCATAGAAATGGAGGCTAAGAGGGATTCTGAGCAGAAAAAGGGACCCGTGAGAAGGGAATTGAAGGCTTCAACCATAAGAGGGGACAGTAGCGTAGCAAATCGTTTATAATAGGTGGCTGAAAAACCATCCGTTCCTTGGCGTTAAGGTGGTTTCAGCAAATTTATTGCAGTCTGTATTTCTATTTCCGTGATAGGCCTGTCTAGGGTTTCTTGTTGAGAAAGGGAGAGGGAGGGGAATTGTGAACAGAAGTGTATTTAAGCGAGATTGGGCTAACTTATGGGAATCTCTATAAAGTTCGGAGAGTTTTCTGTGGAATTCATGCAGGATTTTCAGTGGGTTGCTGGTATATATATCTTTGGATAATGAATGGTAATAGAAAGATATCCCTGCGCCAACCAAATGAATAGATAAAGTACTGCTGCACACACTGAGGGAAATATCAGAACCTAAGTAAGTAAATAAAGTAAAAAGATATCCAAAAAAATATATTGATAATAGTAATAAGTAGGGATGAGCCGAACAACCCCCCCGTTCGGCTCGCACCAGAACCCGCGAACGGACCTAAAGTCCGTGCGAGCTTTAGAACCCTATTAGTTATAATGGATGCGAACGTTCGAAATTAAAAGTGCTCATTTTAAAGGCTAATATGCATGTTAATGTCATAAAAAGTGTTTGGGGACCTGTGTCCTGCCCCAGGGGACATGTATCAATGCAAATTTTTTTTTTTTAAAACGGCCGTTTTTTCAGGAGCAGTGATTTTAATAATGCTTAAATTGAAACAATAAAAGTGTAATATTCCTTTAAATTTCGTACCTGGGGGGTGTCTATAGTATGCTGTGAAGGGGCGCATGTTTCCCGTGTTTAGAACTGTCTCTGCGCAAGGTGTCATTTTTGAAAGTAAAAAAGCTATTTAAAATCACTCGCGGCTAATGTTAATTCACGGCTCCCGTAACACAGAGAACAGTGATTCATTGAAACTCATTCATAAAAAAAAAGTCATTGATAAAAAATATAAAAAAAATGAAAAAAAAAAAAGCGTAGGGGTCCCCCCAAATTCAATAACCAGGCCCTTCAGGTCTGGGATGGATATTAAGGGAAACCCCAGCCAAAAAAAAAAAAAAAAAAATGGCGTAGGGTCCCCCTCAAAATCCATACCAGACCCTTGAGGTCTGGTATGGATTTTAAGGGGAACCCTAGCCAAAAAAAATGGCGTGGGGTCCCCCTCAAAATCCATACCAGACCCTTATCCGAGCACGCAACCTGGCAGGCCGCAGGAAAAGAGGGGGGGACGAGAGCGCCCCCCCCCCTCTCGCCTGAACCGTACCAGGCCACATGCCCTCAACATTGGGAGGATGCTTTGGGGGTCTAAGACCCCTAAAGCACCTTGTCCCCATGTTGATGAGGACAAGGGCCTCTTCCCCACAACCGTGCCGGTGGTTGTGGGGGTCTGCGGGCGGGGGGCTTATCGGAATCTGGAAGCCCCCTTTAACAAGGGGACCCCCAGATCCCGGCCCCCCCCCTGTGTGAAATGGTAAGGGGGTACAAAAAAGTACCCCTACCATTTCACCAAAAAAGTGGCAAAAATGGTAAAAATGACAGGAGACAGTCTTTGACAATTCCTTTATTAAAATCTTCTTTCTTCTTTCTTCATCCTTCGGTTTCTTCATCTTCTCCTTCCTTCATCTTCTTCCATCTTCTTCTTCCATTTTCTTCTTCCTCCGATCCGCTTCTTCTTGCGCTGGTCTTCTCGTCCTTCTCGTCCGGCATCTTCTTCCGTCGGCGTCGGTGTCGGTGTCGGTGTCTTCTTGGGCCGCTCCGCGCAATGGGAGGCTCCCGCTGTGTGAGGCTCCGCTCCATCTGACAGGTCTTTTAAAACGGAGGGCACCTGGTGACCCCGCCCCCCTCTGACGTCATGGGGAAAGCCATCATGGAATTCCCCATGACGTCCCTGTGCGTCAGAGGGGGCGGGGTCACCAGGTGCCCTCCATTATAAAAGACCTGTCAGACGGAGCGGAGCCTCACACAGCGGGAGCCTCCCATTGCGCGGAGCGGCCCAAGAAGAGACAGAGACACCGACACCGACGCCGACGGAAGAAGATGCCGGACGAGAAGGACGAGAAGACCAGCGCAAGAAGAAGCGGATCGGAGGAAGAAGAAAATGGAAGAAGAAGATGGAAGAAGATGAAGGAAGGAGAAGATGAAGAAACCGAAGGATGAAGAAAGAAGAAAGAAGATTTTAATAAAGGAATTGTCAAAGACCGTCTCCTGTCATTTTTACAATTTTTGCCACTTTTTTGGTGAAATGGTAGGGGTACTTTTGTACCCCCTTACCATTTCACACAGGGGGGGGGGCGGGATCTGGGGGTCCCCTTGTTAAAGGGGGCTTCCAGATTCCGATAAGCCCCCCCGCAGACCCCCACAACCACCGGGCACGGTTGTGGGGAAGAGGCCCTTGTCCTAGACCCCCAAAGCATCCTCCCAATGTTGAGGGCATGTGGCCTGGTACGGTTCAGGCGAGAGGGGGGGCCGCTCTCGTCCCCCCCTCTTTTCCTGCGGCCTGCCAGGTTGCGTGCTCGGATAAGGGTCTGGTATGGATTTTGAGGGGGACCCCACGCCATTTTTTTTGGCTAGGGTTCCCCTTAAAATCCATACCAGACCTCAAGGGTCTGGTATGGATTTTGAGGGGGACCCTACGCCATTTTTTTTTTTTTTTTTTGGCTGGGGTTCCCCTTAATATCCATCCCAGACCTGAAGGGCCTGGTTATTGAATTTGGGGGGACCCCTACGCTTTTTTTTTTGTTTTTTATTAATGAATGACAGTTCTCTGTGTTACAGGAGCCATCAATTCATTAGCCGCGAGTGCTTTTAAATAGCTTTTTTCCTGCAAAAATGACACTTTTTTGCAGGGAAAGTTCTAAGCACAGGAAACCTGCCCCCTTCACAGGCCACCTATAGACACCCCCCAGATGTGATACTGCAATGCTGTTCTAACAGCATGCACACACATATCCCCAGAAATAGAGCACATATTGTTGTCAGCAGTCAGCAGCACACTGACACGCTGACACTGACTGAAACATAATATGCGAGGCCGTCGGCGCGGCGGCCTCTTATACCGTGGGGCGTGTACTAAAGCCCCTGAGCTATAATTGGCTACAGGCATCCTGCCTGTAGCCAATTATGGCTCTCCTCGCTGCCGGCGCTGTGATTGGCCAAGCATGCGGGGTCACAGTGCATGCTTGGCCAATCATCAGCCAGCGTTGCACTGCGCGGGCCGCAATGCATTGCGGGGCCGCTCGCATCACACGAATTTGATGCGAGCGGCCCCAATAGTTCTGGGCTCGCCGAGCGAGCGAACACCCGGTGCTTGATTCGAACATGGGTTCGAATCGAACACCGGGCTCATCCTTAGTAATAAGTCCTTTTCATAGGTGAGTAAAATGTGTCTGTGAGAAGTTCCTTTTGAAAAATATATATACGGTGCAGCATATAAGATAACTGTAAATCGATAAACAGAAATAAAGTGCTGGTGCTGGTGATCACTTTCTGCAATGTAGTGCTGGTGATAGGTGGCTTCTTATCCTCTGGTAAGGTGTCCCCTTACCTTACTGCTGTAAGGTAACAGCATGTAAATGTATGTCTTTGGTATGGAAACCGTTGTAAATCCCCTGGTAATCGTCCTAAATTGGCATCTACGGTTCTGCTGGTGTATGCGTCCTTGTTACAAATCAGCGTCCCCTTTTAGCTTCCCTGGTAGTGTCTGGAGCGGGTGAACCTCACCAATAGGGCATGGGCGCAGTGGCGTCACTAGGGTTGGTGTCACCGGTGCGAAAAAAAATGGTGTCACCCCCCCCCACCAACTTTAGTCCCCCCTCAGTACAGACCCCCTCCACTAACTACAGACCCCCCCTCCCGCAGTATAGATCCCCCTCCCTCAGTACAGACCCCCACACTAAGTACAGACCCCCACTAAGTACAGACCACCCTCCATCAATATAAACCTCCTCCCTCAGTACAGACACCCCTTCAGTGCAGACCCCTCCATCAGTACAGACACCCCCCCTTAGTGCAGTCACCCCCCAGCAGTACAGATACCCCTCCCAGTGCAGACCCCCCCCAGCATTACAGACACCCCCCTCAGTGCAGACCCCACCAGCAGTACAGATACCCCTCTTAGTGCAGACCCCCCCCCAGCATTACAGAAACCCCCCTCAGTGCAGACCCCCCTAGCAGTACAGACACCCCCCCCTCAGTACAGACATCCCCCCTCAGTGCAGACCCCCCCAGTGCAGATCCCCCCCAGGGCAGGCCCCCCAGCAGTACAGATATCCCCCCTCAGTGCAGACCCCCCCAGTGCAGATCCCCCCCAGGGCAGGCCCCCCCAGCAGTACAGATATCCCCCTCAGTGCAGACCCCCCAGTGCAGATCCCCCCCAGGGCAGGCCCCCCCCAGCAGTACAGATATCCCCCCTCAGTGCAGACCCCCCCCAGTGCAGATCCCCCCAGGGCAGGCCCCCCCAGCAGTACAGATATCCCCCCTCAGTGCAGACCCCCAGTACAGACCCCTCAGTGCAGACCCCAGTACAGACCCCCAAAGACAGACAGTACAGACCCCCCAGTGCAGACATCCCCCCTCAGTGCAGACCCCCAGTACAGACCCCCCAGTGCAGACACCCCCCAGTGCAGACACCCCAAAAGACAGACAGTACAGACCCCCCAGTGCAGACACCCCCCCCCCAGTGCAGACACCCAAAAGACAGACAGTACAGACCCCCCAGTGCAGATATCCCCCCTCAGTGCAGACCCCCAGTACAGACCCCCCAGTGCAGACACCCCAAAGTACAGACACCCCCCCCCTGGGTGCAGACACCCCCAGTGCAGACCCATCCCTCAATACAGACACCCCCATCACAGACCTCAGATACAGACAGCGGTGTGTGTCCCTCGAGCTCCTCCTTGAGACCCCCCCCCAGAAATAACAGAAAACCCCCCTCAGTGCAGACCGGGGAGGGGAATTGTAAACAGAAGTGTATTTAAGCGAGATTGGTCAAACTTATGGGAATCTCTATAAAGTTCGGAGAGTTTTCTGTGGAATTCATGCAGGATTTTCAGTGGGTTGCTGGTATATATATATCTTTGGTTACAGTAATAGAAAGATATCCGTGGCCCAACCAAATGAATATATAAAGTACTGCTGCACACATGGAAATAGTTCCAAACAAGCTGTGCCATATTGTAGTTTTGTCGTCGGTGAGGGTACGGTTTGGAAGTTTTCCGATGCTTCATAGAATGTATCTTCCAAGCGTTTGTGAAGCTGTCACTTCTGCTTATAAAAGTAAGATGCTTGACTTATACAAACCCCTCTGACACATGGTTTAAGAGCTTCCCAACGAGTCAGGGGCTTGTTTTATTAGTTTCGTTATTTGCAATATAATCTTTTATAGCTTTTTCAATAGCTTTGTCTGTCGATATGAGGGATTTGCCAGCAAACTATTGTTTATGTACCATGTTCGGCGGTTAGGTCTCGGGATTAGGGATGAAAGTTGTCATGACTAGGGTTGCACCGATACTGATACTAGTATCGGTATCGGTGCCAATACCGAGTATTTACCCGAGTACTTGTACTCGGGCAAATGCTCCCGATGCTTCAGCCGATAACTTTCACATGCAGAGTCTCCCGGAAGTCAGTGGGCGGAGTGGGCGGAGAAAGGGGAGCAGAGCGCCACGTCCTATGAATAAGCTACCTGGATGATGTTAACCCCTCCATTCCTGGATGTCTGTGTGATACCGTTTTTGCTTTTAATATAACTTTGTTTAACATACCCCACTGCTACATGCTTTCATGCTTTCCTGACTGATTGCTGTTACCTTCCTAATATCCTACAGTGTTTTATAGACTTTTATAGTACCATACCAGTGCCACCTATCAGTGCCAACCATCAGTGCGGCATATCAGTGTCCATCAGTAAGTGCCACATATCAGTGCCCATAAGTGACACCCATCATTGCTGCAAATCAGTGTCACCTATCAGTGCTGCAAATCAGTGCCCTTCAGTCTTCATAATTATAAAAAATATATCGTTAGTCTGTATTGTGCTTTGAAAACCATCACTTGACATTAAAAAAAAGTATCTGTAATCGCTATCTCGGGGACTACTTGAAAAAAAGTATCGGTCTTAAAAAAGTGGTATCGGTGCAACCCTAGTCATGACCATATTATGATCAGACCGCGTACATGGTATAATGAGTGAGTCTAGGATATGTGCTGAGGTGTTAACATTGACAAAGAGATGGTCTATGCAGGAAAATTGTTTATGGGAATAGTGGGTATATTGTTGTCTTGCAGGGTTTTGTTCTCTCCATGTGTCAAGAAGGGAATATTGATTAAGTAGTTATTGGTAGGAGAGAAGGTGGGCAATTGTCTGGGTTGGGGATTTGTCTAGAAATGGGTATATTATTTGATTTGAATCACCACCAATTATGAGAGTGCCTTCTTTATGAGTTTCCACTACAGAAAACAAATGGTGCGAACATGGTACAGGAGGTGGTCATAGGCTGTGCGGACATGGTACAGGAGGTGGTCATAGGCTGTGCGGACATGGTACAGTAGGTGGTCAGAGGCTGTGCGGACATGGTACAGGAGGTGGTCATAGGCTGTGCGGACATGGTACAGTAGGTGGTCAGAGGCTGTGTAGACATGATGCAGGAGATGTCAGAGGTTGTGGACAACTCATGAAAATCTCCAACTACTCAGCTCAGCTACCTCCTGCCTGTGTCTCCACCTCTTACTTACAGATATCAAAGGTGCTGCGGTGAACAGCTCTGTGCACGGGTTGCACGCTACAACTCAATCCAGCTGCAAATATGGACACCTACCTTCTGCCTGTGTCTCTGCCTCTTACTATCAAAGCCACTGCGGTGGACAGCTCTGTGCATGCATGTGCAGTAGAGTCAGTTGGAGATTTTGACGGGTTTGGCAATTTCTACAGAACATTGGGCAGTCGCAGCCACAGATCAAAGTGGCCCCAGGGCAGGCGGCCTACCAGAAAACCTCCCGCTATCACGGTAGGCCAGTCCGGCCCTCCTTGGCTTTGACACTGATGGGGAGAATATTGTTATTATTCAAGATTGATTCAAGAAGGGAGACAGTACAGTTACAATACAGTTCAATACTGGAAGGTTAGGAGAGCCCTGCTCATACAATCGAAAAGGAAGGGACAAGTGATCAAAAAGGTAATAGCTGAGGGATGAGTTGATGGAGAAAGTTCAATTTTTAGGTAAAGGCTGGATAGGCTTCCCTGAAGAGAGTTACACTTTAATGTGTTTTTTTGCCTCCTTGTCATGTCCTCTGTGAGCTTTTGAATCTATCCTTTTCCCCCTCACCATTTGGAAGGAGCAGTGACATTAGTGACATTAGGTGTGGTCATGTGTACTGCTGTAGGCACACTACAAATCCCATAGTCCATCTCAAAAGCAAGCAAGAGAGGGTGGCTATGGTCCTACATACAGTGGGACCAGGGAGAATGAATGTAGCCATCCTCTAACAGGCAACAAAAAAAAAAGGGAATTTGGAGATTGAGGAGGCTGAGAGCAATAGAGAGCAAATAATACTTTTCTGACTTGAAGGGGAGCTCCATCCAAAAAGGGAAGCTCCGCTTGTCTGCCCGGTTTTGATAGGTACCTGCTCCCACTTCTGGCTGAGTTTGCCACAGTGAAGTCAGCCAGAAGTTCAGCCCCATCCTCCTTCCCCCCAGCAGCCGGCCCATTCACAGAGTGAGGCCTCATTGCCGGTTTCCCTTAGCCAATATGTTGGCCGCAGCACCTGAGAGCCGATTCAAGAATCGTTTTGGATGAGGACACCGCTGGATGCCTGAACAGGTAAGTGCCCTAATAGTAAAAGTCAGCAGCTTCAAATATCTGCTGACTTTTAATTTTTGGAGGGGATGGGGGTGGAATTCCGCTTTAAGAACACATACTTGATTTTTTTTTTTAATTCAGAGGTTAGTGTCGCCTTAGGCAGCAAAATCGAAGAAAGCTAAGTAAGATACAGAACTTCCCCATCCGTGCTAAACAGTGCGAATGAAGGAATCTCAGCAGTTGCTTCACTTGCCCCTGCCCAATACAGTGGCACAGATGTAGTCAATATTCAACCGATAATTTTCAACATGGCTTAGTAGATTCCTAAATCAACTTTTGTGGGTCGTGCTTGCAGGGCCACCCATGGCTTGAAGTTTTTCTGATTCAGAAGGAATTGGCCAAAGTTTTAGTTGTTTATGGCCATCATAACACAGTAACATAAACAGGGAGAAGCAAGCATTAAAAAAAAAAACCCTAGTAACCATAAATTATATTTATTATTAAAACAATTTTTTCCATTCCTGGTCTTTCCCTGGAATTTGGGTACAGTTGGCAGTGAACCTTCCTATTCCTTATTTGCAGTCTTTGTCCTGTCTGACAAATTTCCCCCAGATTTCCCATGGAGGTCAGCTGTATCTATTTTAGTTTATGTTGAAACAAAGGTCAATGCCCTAAGATCATAAATACTACATTTAGCGCTTCAGGCCTTTTATGTGTGGAATAGTCAGCAAAGGCAGGAAATGCCTTTTTCAGAGGAATGCGGCACGTAACATTTTTTGGTCATGTGCTTTTCACCAGAAAGTGTACAGTTTTTATTTCACTATGAGGCCCTGCCACAAATCTGTCATCTCAGCTGTATATTTATCATGTAAGGGGGAGAAAAATCCATATTTTCAATCAATACTTTGTATAGAAATTATGAGCGCCACTTATGTGCCGAGTGAGATTTGTGATACAGCCAGTCCAAGGCGCAGAGGGTTTGACATGGCGTAAAATAAGTTAAAATATATTGAGCCTTTTATACAGAGAGCAATCTGAAGGGAATACTACAGCAAAGAGAAGTTGTTTTCCTGCAAATTGGATTCATTATGTAACTTATTTTGTGCTTTAGCGCTCAGACCGACATATTAATTTACAGTAAATGTCATTATACCTCTCCATTTTTTGAGACGAGAAAAAGGAATACTTTATAGTACAGAGTATGTAGGCAAAGGACACACCCCTGCTGCATCCCTAGTTCCAAAAGAGAATTCATAGGCAAAAATAGTAAATTATAATTTACAAAATGAAGTGAAGAAAAGTAAGCAAATGAAATCACAATTTCATCAGTAGTTAGATAGTGAATATGCATAATTTGAAGTGGAACATCAAACGGCTGGATTGACTATATATATATATATATATATACATACATCTACTGGGATATTTGCAATGCTGTTCACCCACTCTTGTCATCCTGTTCAGAGGCCTAGGTTCTGCAGCTGAATTAGTGTCTTGCCTTCTTTCAGTCAGCTAAAATTTTGTGTGTAATGTTGTAGAGCTCATATGTCAAACATAAGACCCATGGGCCAAATCCAGCCCACCAGGCCTCACACACTGTTCTGCAGCTGAAAAGTGGCAGAACTCCATTCCGCCACCTCCAGCTCTCACCCTCTGCTCCTACTCCCTGCTGTCACTTGTAAACACAGAAGCCTTTTGTGTTTACAAGGGATAGCTTTGCTCTCAACGGCTTCCGGATCTAACAGATCCCTGCACACGCACAGGACAGGGACAGATCTCCACAATCTGAGAGAGAGAATGACCTCTGTGCAAGGTAAGGCAAAGCCACCTACACAGGGAGGTACTAGAGTTGGGCCAGGTAGGAGAGAGAGACGCAAAGAATCTTTGGTGGAGTGGAGATTGGGGTTGCACACTTTGCGTAGTGCATCCCTAAACCTTGCACTCTGTACACAGCACACCTCTTAACTCTGCACTCTGTACGTAACATACTTCTGAATTCTGCAATTTGTACGTAGTGCACCACTAAACCCTGCACTCTGTACAGAGCACACCCCTAAATTCTGAACTTTGTACTTAACGCACTTCTGAACCCTGCACTCTGTACGTAGTGCACCCCTAAACCCTGCACTCTGTAAGTAGTGCACCCCTAAACCCTGCACTCTGTACAAAGCACCCCCCAAACTCTGCACTCCGTGTATAGGACACCCCTGGAACTGCACTCTGTATAAAGTGCACCCCTGTACATAACGCACTCTTGAACACTGCTCTCTGTATGTAGTGTAATCCTGAACTCTGCACTCTGTACGTAATGCACTCCTGAACCCTGCACTCTGTACATAATGCACCCCAGCTACAACTGGCCCTTTGAGGGCAACCATATTGCTGATGGGGCCCACAATGAAATTGAGTTTGACACCCCTGTTTTAGATCATGGTTTCAAGCATTTCTTCATCTTTATTTTTACCTGGTTATCATGTTTCCTGTCCTAGAGTGACAATGATCATTTACTGTACTGTATCTCTGGAAAATCTGTGTTATCACCCCTGGACTACATGTTTCTGATTTGGACTATAGAAAACCTTGACCTCTCCTTACCTACATAACACAGGAGGTATTTGGAAGTCCACAGAAGATCACTGGGCAAGGTTGGGATTTCAGTTTAGCAGAGGCAGAGTGAACAGGAAGTTACCCGTTTACTGTATTTGTTGCAGGATTAACAGGTAATGTATGGATGGGTATAATGAAACACTTTAAATGGTATATTAATAATAATAAAAGGGGGAAAATAAGAGATGTTTAGGTTCCCATACACTTTAATGATTTTTGAATGAACTAACAAGTGGACTGAAGTGAGTTTTAATATTTGCCTGTAGATCCCTTTTAGAGTTCCAGTAAATATCTTTAATTGCCACGCTTTTTATTTTCAGATCCAGAATGCTAATGATGTTCTGATATCACCACTTGAAAAGTTTCGCAAGGAGCAAATTGGGGCGGCCAAAGTAAGTAGCTAGCTCCGCTCTTCTTCCTTCAAGATGGATGTGTGTTTCCTTCAAATGTTGTTTTAAATTATCTACCCTGATCAATGGGCTTATTATATTTGAATGTACAGAAAGCATTGTTGACATTATATGGGAAATATCCTTCGTAAACCATTCAGATTCCACCTTTTTGTCACATAATAGTAGTCAGAGCAATGCCATATTCCAAGTGATTGGTCCCTATAATTTGTTGCCATTTACATTGTTGATTGACTGATGTGAACAAAGTTGTCTAGTTGTTCTAGTACAGATTTTAAAGTGTAAGTAAACCCCCCCTATCGTTTTCAGCCAAGGAAGCTGCCATCTTTGCCTCTGTTTAATCCACAACTGCCATGATGCTGCACATGTGATTAGTTATGAACCAACCATTGAATGTTTTGACAGTTTGGTTGAGAGCACAACCAATTGAAGAGTGTTATATTTCCGGCACGTGCCGCAAGTGAAACTGTTTTATGGATGTGTTTACTTCTGCTTTTACATGACTCCAATTATTCCCTTGGTTGTTGGGCAAAACTGGAATATGTATACATATGGTTCAGTGCTCTATAATTTATACGAATTATACTGTTGGCCAACAATCTATGCATGGAGAATAAAGTTTGCTTTGTATGCAGAACTGGACTGTACAGTCCCAACAAAAGAAGAGCTAGCTGCATGTGATCTGAGCTACAAAGAATCATATGACTGCTCTTAGTAGCCTCACCCTCTCACTCTACTGCTGGATTCACCCACAAATGTCTAGAGCAGCCTATCTGAACCCTTTTAACATGGAGGAAACCCCCTGAACTAAGGCTGGCCATACATTATACCATTGTTTTATTCAATTTTCCTTCAGATTAACCAAAACCATATAATATGAGACAGTGGCAGCCCATTCATTAGGGACGTCTGGGCGCCACCCTCTCCAGCCACCTCCTATATGACTAATGGATAGATGCATACATAGCAGGCATCTATCCATGGCTGCCGCTACCACCCCCTATTCAGGCGTCCGGCCCCTTTCCTGACGCCGGGCACCTGAGTTACAGCGGCAAGGGTATATTTTTGAAGCACCAGATTAGAGCCATATGCTCTAATGGGCGTCAAAAAAGGTGGACTCGTGAAGCAGAGCATGGTGCAACAAGCCCATCCAGGTGTTACAACAGCAAATGAATATTTGCTGTTGTAACACAGATCCTCAATCCGGACAATCAGAAGCAGGTCTGAGACCCGTTTTCTGATTGGGTGAAAAGAGAAGACTCCCGTGTCATGGTTATGCAGTAATCTTCCCCTGTTTGCTTACCTCTCCTCATGTGTTCAGACTAAGAGGCCAGCCACTCTCACCTGGTGGTTTTTATAACCTCTCCTCTGAGCATGGCTCCACCCCAGGCCCTATCAGGGAACCCTATATTAACCTGTGCACTGCAAGCCAGTGGTGCTGATCAACCATTGTGTATCCGTGGTGTGTTTGACTTCCTGGTTTCTGCTTGTGTGCTTTATGTTTGTCTCCGTTACCGACCTTGGCTTGTTCGCAACGATTCCTGTCTGGTTGCGACCTTGACCCTTTGGCATGTCCCCGACCATCCCTGTCTGCCTGTGACCCTGAACCTTTGGCGTGTACCTTGTTGTCCGTTTCTGCTTGTGGCCCCGACCTTGGCTTATCCCTCACTATCCTTGTCCTCCTGTTGCCTACTGTGGGTGTGAGCTGGGGGACCCTGGGGGTCGCGACCTAGAGCCAGTTGCAGCCCAGTCCATCCTCACCACTCGAGGCTCTGGTGAACACCAGCTGGCTCTTAGACTCCGCGCCCCAGGGAATCTTACGCTCTAACCCCGGTGGGATCCATCTTGGTGTCCAGCGGCCCCGTGTTCCGGATCACCTGGACTCCCGTCCACTGCAGTCAGCCATAGGGTCCACTACCTTGCGGTGCACTTCCGATCCCAACGGTGTGCATCTGTCACCTAGCCTCAGGGTGACCTGACAGTTTGATCAGCCATGGACCCAGCTGATGTGCCGCTACCCGCAGATGATCCATTGCAGGGCTTAGTTCGCAGACTTGAGACCCAAGAATCGCATCAGACCCAGGTGATGCGATTCCTTCAGGATTTGGCATCCCGTTTTGAACAGGTTCAGGCCTCATTAGGACCCCCGGTTCAACAACCTCAACCGCTATCTGCTGCTGCACCTATCGCATCAGTCGCAGCCACACATTCATTTAAACTACCAGCTCCGGTCCGTTTCTCTGGGGACTCCAAGGCTTGCAGGGGGTTCCTTAGCCAGTGCACAATTCATTTTGAACTTCAGCCCCAAAACTTCCTGTCCGATCGGGCGTAGGTAGCATATATTATATCCCTCCTGTCAGACGAGGCGCTAGCTTGGGCTGCCCCTCTGTGGGAACTGAATGATCCAGTGGTTTCTAGCCTGTCTGATTTCTTGAAACTTTTTCAGAATATCTTCGAGGAACCGGGTCGTGTCTCCTCAGCGGCTAGCGCTCTTTTGCGTCTCCGTCAAGAGTCCGCTTCTGTGGGACGGTACGCTCTTCAGTTCCGTATCCTCACAGCTGAATTAAGCTGGAATAATGAGGCCCTAGTTGCAACCTTTTTACATGGCCTCTCTGATAGAGTGAAGGATGAATTAGCAGGAAGATCCCTTCCTGCTGATCTGGACAGTGTCATCACCTTGTGTAACCAGATCGATATTCGCTTTCAGGAGAGGGCCCTGGAAAAAAGACTCCAGCACTCCCCGTTCTTTAGTCAACCTGAGCTCCCAGTCCTCTCTCTTTGATCCGATGAGCGCCCCCTGCCTGCTGAGGAACCTATGCAGTTGGGCTGGACCAAGTTATCTCCCGAAGAACGCGCTAGGCGCAGAACTCTGGGCCTATGCCTCTATTGTGGGGCCAAAGGTAATTTCCGTGACACTTGTTCTCTTCGTCCGGAAAAACGCTCAGGGCTAATACATCTGGAAGGTGGAGTATTAGACCCTGAAATATCACCTTCATCTTCTCGTTTTCACCTTTCTGTGTTTCTTCATGTCGGCACTTCCTCTCGTTCGGTCTCAGCACATCTGGATTCCGGAGCCGCTGCCAATTTCATGGATTGGGAAACTGCATCCTCCATGAGACTTACCCTTTTGCCCCTTACAACGCCATTGGTGGTCTTGGCGATTGATGGCACTGTTCTCCCAGGGGGCCCTATCCGTTTCCAGACCCTTCCTGTCAAGATGTCAGTAGGGACACTCCACCAGGAGTGGATATCCTTCCTTGTCTTACCTAAGGCTTCATCTCCTATCATATTAGGTCTTCCTTGGTTACGGCTCCATTCCCCACACGTTGACTGGACTGCTCGACAGATCCTGGCTTGGGGTTCCTCCTGTTCCTCTTCCTGCCTACTCAAGGTTACCCCAAAAGAGAAACTTCATGTTACCACCATCCCAGTAGCTTCTGCTATTCCCACTGTATATAGTGATCTCTGGGATGTGTCCTGCAATAGTCGGACTGATGCACTCTCTAGGTCATGTGGCACTCTGGATGAGGGGCCCACCTATGAACCTGAGTCGATCTTGCACTCCAGTTTGCATAACCATTTACCTTTGCCTGTCCCTAATCTCCCTTGGACGCACAGCCAGGCTAACTTGTCCACAAGTTCCACAGTCGCTATGCCCTGTGATGCGATTGAGATGGTCACTACACCTGACAATACTATTCAGTCGGCCTCTGCACTAGTTATGCCAGTCCAGCCCATGCCCAGTGAGCTTTCTGCTTCTTGTTCAGGAGCTTCTGTAATCTGGCCTCACCCTACTGCTACTATGCTCTTAACCATTCCTAAAAAGCCTTTAGTCCTCAGCAAGTCCTCTCGTCCTCTCCCTACCTCAGTTCCGGTCTCTGAGGATAATCTAAAAAAAAAAATACGAGGTTAGTCAAGTTTTGGATTCCCGGCTCCGTAAAGGCATTCTTCAGTACCTCGTACATTGGAAAGGGTTTGGTCCTGAGGAGAGGTCTTGGATCACTGCATCTGAGGTCCTTGCTCCTCATCTATTGAGGAGGTTCCATCTGGAGTTTCCCTTTAAGCCTGGACCCAAGTGGGGGAGGGGGAGGTCTCATAAGAGGGGGGGTACTGTCATGGTTATGCAGTAATCTTCCCCTGTTTGCTTACCTCTCCTCATGTGTTCAGACTAAGAGGCCAGCCACTCTCACCTGGTGGTTTTTATAACCTCTCCTCTGAGCATGGCTCCACCCCAGGCCCTATCAGGGAACCCTATATTAACCTGTGCACTGCAAGCCAGTGGTGCTGATCAACCATTGTGTATCCGTGGTGTGTTTGGCTTCCTGGTTCCTGCTTGTGGGCTTTATGTTTGTCTCCGTTACCAACCTTGGCTTGTTCTCAACGATTCCTGTCTGCTTGCGACCTTGACCCTTTGGCATGTCCCCGACCATCCCTGTCTGCCTGTGACCCTGAACCTTTGGCGTGTACCTTGTTGTCCGTTTCTGCTTGTGGCCCTGACCTTGGCTTATCCCTCACTATCCTTGTCCTCCTGTTGCCTACTGTGGGTGTGAGCTGGGGGACCCTGGGGGTCGCGACCTGGAGCCAGTTGCAGCCCAGTCCATCCTCACCACTCGAGGCTCTGGTGAACACCAGCTGGCTCTTAGACTCCGCGCCCCAGGGAATCTTACGCTCTAACCCCGGTGGGATCCGTCTTGGTGTCCAGCGGCCCCGTGTTCCGGATCACCTGGACTCCCGTCCACTGCAGTCAGCCATAGGGTCCACTACCTTGCGGTGCACTTCCGATCCCAACGGTGTGCATCTGTCACCTAGCCTCAGGGTGACCTGACATCCCGATTGGCGCTGATTACATGGGGTGAGTCAGTGCACCAGACCCTTCGGTCAGCCGGGGGGGGGGTGGTGCCGCCCCCCAAAGAAAATAACCACCGGCCGCCACTGATATGAGGTCAAACCTAAACACTTTTAATTTGTATGCAATCAGGCAGGTGAATCTAAATGAAATTGAATAAGAAAATTGGGTAATGTACGACCAGCCTAACTTTCAAGTCTCAGGGAACCGCTGCTAATAATAATTATATCTACAGCTCATAGTAAATTAGTGGTATGGTAACTGGTAAGGATGCTCCCTACATTTGTGGTCATTGTGATGAATCTTCCCTTACAGATAGCCAAAAAAAATAAAAAATCAATGCTGTCATTGATTACTTATCTATGAGGCAGAAATTGCTAATTTCTCGAGAAACCTCTAGCAACTACCGGGGGAACCTTAGGATTCCACAGAACCCTGGTTGAGAAAGGCTGCTCTAGAGGTAGACAAACAAGGCACATTACAAATTTAAAGGCAGAAATTGTACATATTTAGTGCTGTTGTCTATCTTTTTTTTCTTTTCTAATTGTATTCCACAAGTTTCTTAAGGTATACATGGCTCAGCTTATGTCATTGAAAAAAATTGCATTCCTGTATGTAGGTGACCCTGCAGGGACAGTACGAATGAGCAAAATGTAGTTCTTGTTTTGACAATTTTTTTGCAAAATTGTTTTTGCAAAAACATCTGGATAGTTCAACAAAAATTTGATATTTTGGCAAACATTGGAGTCTGTGGGGAAGGTAAAAATGAAAGTGGGTTTTAAATGGCTTCTAAAAGATAGGGAAGCTCCTTTTAACTATCCTGGTCATAAACAGTTGATGTTTTTAAATTGAGTGCACCTAGAAATAGAGTGGCAGCTGTTAGTGGCCTGACTTTCTTTATCACTCTTGGTAGAAAACAAAGCCACTTGATTTTTTTTTTTTTTCAAGAAAATTTCCCAATGGCACAATTCAGGTCAACAAAATTTCGATGAAGGCGAAATCTGTAATTCTGCATCAAAATCTGTTTTTATTAAATTACTCACTTATCCCTAGTTGGCTATCCCTAGTTGGCAGACTGCAGTCTATTGGTAGAAGAATAAGAAGAGATTTAAAGATCTCAGCCATACCAGAAGGTGGTGCTGTAAATGGAATCTTACAAAGTGAGGTCTGGAGAGCTACATTTAAAGGATAACTCTATCTTTTTAGACCATGATACATGTTACTCCCATATTTAGGTTGTAAGGTGTAACATGATTGCAAATGTGCCCACCTTCCCTAACTTTGCCCCCCACCCCTCAAACTGGCCTCTCTTCTGACATTGCATTGGGGTTCTTCTCCCTCGCGATAGCTGTCAATTTTGAATTTTTCATGGCTGCACGGGGCTCCACCCACGCAGCCTCATCATTCATAGAAATCTGTAAATGAATGAATTACAAGTCTCCATCTGTCAATCCAGGACAATGAAATGGTGGATCACCACACTCATAGTCCATTGATGCTACCTCCAGCTCTCCATCTGAATGTAGGAACTTACAGCTGGAGCAAGAGTCTGAACTAAAGCTGGGTTCACACATATGCAGTATGGTAATGCATGTGGGTTAACATGCGTTGAACTAAGGCATCCCATTCATTTAAATAGGCGGCCTAACCCACTTTATTGCACCATGTATTGTGTTACCGTGCATTGCAATGCGCAGCTGAATGGCACTGCGGTGCACAAATGTTTTTGCTTGCCTTGCAGCATCCAGCCTAAGTCTTTCACTGGTTAGATTTTGACTCAGATAATGAGGAGACAGCTAAAATATTGTAGAAAGAGATCTTTTTGGCTGGGAAATTTGTCAAACAGGCCTTTTTAAATTTAAGTAAAAAAAAAATATATATATGTGTGTGTGTGTGTGTGTATATATATATACACATACTGATTTTTTTTTTTTTTTTTTTTTAGCAGAGTGGACAAGGATTAGAACCAAGTTTTATTTCTGTCTGTATTCTTGCTAGATAGAGTCCCTCTCTTGATTTATCCTGGTGACAAGCGTTACAAAGAATCCCCCTACCTACCCCGTCCCTACACTATAAACCTGTATACCTGATTAGGGAGGACATAAACAATCCTACTTACCGATGTCCTTGTGACTTTTTCTTCATACTTTTCTATTTTTGTCCTGTCTCTGTGGTGCCTGGGTCCCGGATTTTGAAAATGTCCTTGATACTGCTTCATCTCCAGGGCTATGTCACCACTGCTGTCAGGGAAAACAGAAAGTGCAATAGCAAAACAGTACGTAAACAGAAAAACATTTAAAAAATGTAGGCAATTAATTACACATGAGCATGCAGAGATGAATGCAGATGTTAAAGTTAGGGAAGGGGGGAAGTCCGCTTTAATAAGACAATACTTTGACGATAATTCTCCCGCTCTACAAGACTCTGGTCCGGCTGCACTTATGCCACGTACACACGGTCGGAATTTCCGATGGAAACAGTCCGATGGGAGCTTTTCATCGGATTTTCCGACCGTTTGTATGCCCATCGGTCTTTTTCTGTCGGAATTTCCAACGGACTTTGGATTGAGAACCTGTTCTTAACTTTTCAGACGGAAAACCTTTCTATCGGATTTTCAGATCGTGTGTATGCAATTCCGACACGCAAAATTCTGACGCATGCTCGGAAGCATTAAACTTCCCTTTTATAGTGCAGTCGAACGTGTTTTATGCCGTGGTGTTATTGACCGTCGGAATTTGGTGTGACCGTGTGTAGGCAAGACAGTTTGTGCGAAATTCCGTCGGCATTCCAACGGGAAAACCATCAGAGCTTTTTCCGACGAGAATTCCGACCGCGTGTACGCGGCATTAGAGTATGCTGTCCATTTCTGGGCACCAGTCCTCAGGAAGGATGTACTGGAAATGGAGCGAGTACAAAGAAGGGCAACAAAGCTAATAAAGGGTCTGAAGGATATTAGATATGAGGAAAGGTTGCGAGCACTGAACTTATTCTCTCTGGAGAAGAGACACTTGAGAGGGGAAATGATTTCAATATACAAATACCATACTGGTGACTAGGGATGGGCCCGGTGTTCGATTCGAACCCATGTTCGAATCGAGCACCGGGCGTTCGCTCGCTCGGCGAGCCCAGAACTATTGGGGCTGCTCGCATCAAATTCGTGTGATGCGAGCGGCCCGCAATGCATTGCGCTAGTCGCAGTGCAATGCTGGCTGATGATTGGCCAAGCATGCACTGTGACCCCGCATGCTTGGCCAATCACAGCGCCGGCAGCGAGGAGAGCCATAATTGGCTACAGGCAGGATGCCTGTAGCCAATTATAGCTCAGGGGCTTTAGTACACGCCCCACGGTATAAGAGGCTGCCACGCCGGCGGCCTCGCATATTCTGTTTCAGTCAGTGTCAGCGTGTCAGTGTGCTGCTGACAATATGTGCTCTATTTCTGGGGATATGTGTGTGCGTGCTGTTAGAACAGCATTGCAGTATCACATCTGGGGGGTGTCTATAGGTGGCCTGTGAAGGGGGGCAGGTTTCCTGTGCTTAGAACTTTCCCTGCAAAAAAGTGTCATTTTTGCAGGAAAAAAGCTATTTAAAAGCACTCGCGGCTAATGAATTGATGGCTCCTGTAACACAGAGAACTGTCATTCATTAATAAAAAACAAAAAAAAAGCGTGGGGGTCCCACCAAATTCATTAACCAGGCCCTCCAGGTCTGGGATGGATATTAAGGGGAACCCCAGCCAAAAAAAAAAAAAAAATGGCGTAGGGTCCCCCTCAAAATCCATACCAGACCCTTGAGGTCTGGGATGGATTTTAAGGGGAACCCTAGCCCCAAAAAATGGCGTGGGGTCCCCCTCAAAATCCATACCAGACCCTTATCCGAGCACGCAACCTGGCAGGCCGCAGGAAAAGAGGGGGGGACGAGAGCGCCCCCCCCTCCCGCCTGAACCGTACCAGGCCACATGCCCTCAACATTGGGAGGATGCTTTGGGGGTCTAAGACCCCCAAAGCACCTTGTCCCCATGTTGATGAGGACAAGGGCCTCATCCCCACAACCGTGCCCGGTGGTTGTGGGGGTCTGCGGGTGGGGGGCTTATCGGAATCTGGAAGCCCCCTTTAACAAGGGGACCCCCAGATCCCGCCCCCCCCCTGTGTGAAATGGTAAGGGGGTACAAAAGTACCCCTACCATTTCACCAAAAAAGTGTCAAAAATGGTAAAAATGACAGGAGACGGTCTTTGACAATTCCTTTATTAAAATCTTCTTTCTTCTTTCTTCATCCTTCGGTTTCTTCATCTTCTCCTTCCTTAATCTTCTTCCATCTTCTTCCATCTTCTTCTTCCTCCGATCCGCTTCTTCTTGCGCTGGTCTTCTCGTCCTTCTCGTCCGGCATCTTCTTCCGTCGGCGTCGGTGTCGGTGTCTCTTCTTGGGCCGCTCAGCGCAATGGGAGGCTCCCGCTGTGTGAGGCTCCGCTCCATCTGACAGGTCTTTTATAATGGAGGGCACCTGGTGACCCCGCCCCCTCTGACGCACGGGGACGTCATGGGGAATTCCCTATGGCTTTCCCCATGACGTCAGAGGGGGGCTGGGTCACCAGGTGCCCTCCGTTATAAAAGACCTGTCAGAGGGAGCGGAGCCTCACACAGCGGGAGCCTCCCATTGCGCGGAGCGGCCCAAGAAGACACACCGACACCGACGCCGACGGAAGAAGATGCTGGACGAGAAGGACGAGAAGACCAGCGCAAGAAGAAGCGGATCGGAGGAAGAAGAAGAAGGAAGAAGATGGAAGAAGATGACGGAAGGAGAAGATGAAGAAACCGAAGGATGAAGAAAGAAGAAAGAATATTTTAATAAAGGAATTGTCAAAGACGTCTCCTGTCATTTTTACAATTTTTGACACTTTTTTGGTGAAATGGTAGGGGTACTTTTGTACCCCCTTACCATTTCACACAGGGGGGGGGCCGGGATCTGGGGGTCCCCTTGTTAAAGGGGGCTTCCAGATTCCGATAAGCCCCCCGCCCGCAGACCCCCACAACCACCGGGCACGGTTGTGGGGATGAGGCCCTTGTCCTCATCAACATGGGGACAAGGGGCTTTGGGGGGGACCCCAAAGCATCCTCCCAATGTTGAGGGCATGTGGCCTGGTACGGTTCAGGCGGGAGGGGGGGGCCGCTCTCGTCCCCCCCTCCTTTCCTGCGGCCTGCCAGGTTGCGTGCTCGGATAAGGGTCTGGTATGGATTTTGAGGGGGACCCCACGCCATTTTTTTTTGGCTAGGGTTCCCCTTAAAATCCAGCCCAGACCTCAAGGGTCTGGTATGGATTTTGAGGGGGACCCTACGCCATTTTTTTTTTTTTTTTTTTGGCTGGGGTTCCCCTTAATATCCATCCCAGACCTGAAGGGCCTGGTTATTGAATTTGGGGGGACCCCCACGCTTTATTTTTTTTTTCATTTTTTTTATTTTTTATCAATTACTTTTTTTTTTATGAATGACTTTCAGTTTCAATGAATGACTGTTCTCTGTATTACGGGAGCCATCAATACACATTAGCCGCGAGTGATTTTAAATAGCTTTTTTACTTGCAAAAATTACACTTTTTGCAGAGACAGTTCTAAACACAGGAAACATGCGCCCCTTTACATGCATACTATAGACACCCCCCAGGTACGAAATTTAAAGGAATATTACACTTTTATTGTTTCAATTTAAGCATTAAGCAAAAAATTTGCATTGATACATGTCCCCTGGGGCAGGACCCAGGTCCCCAAACACTTTTTATGACATTAACATGCATATTAGCCTTTAAAATTAGCACTTTTAATTTCGAGCGTTCGCATCCATTATAACTAATAGGGTTCTAAAGCTCGTACGGACTTTAGGTCCGTTCGCGGGTTCTGGTGCGAGCCGAACGGGGGGGGTGTTTGGCTCATTCCTACTGGTGACCCTACAATAGGGATAAAACTTTTTTGCAGAAGGGAGTTTAACAAGACTCGTGGCCACTCATTAAAATGAGAAGAAAAGAGGTTTAACCTTAAAGCGGTTGAAAGCCCGCTGACCTTTTTTTTTTTCTACACCTGTAAGGCAAAAGGCATAATGATGCACCGCATACTAGATCATTATGAAATACTTACCTTAGAACGAGACGTCAGTATCTCACCCAGTCCACGCCGAGGGAGCTAACATTTTGCCTTGGCGTGTCTTCCGGGTTTTGCGGCTCTGGCGCTATGAGTGGCCGGAGCCGCAATGTCATCACTTCTGCGCATGCATGCGGGAGACTTCTTTCCGGCAAGGTCCGGCGTCTGCCGGACTTTCAGCCAAGACTCCCCGGAGCGCATACCCCGCTGAAGTCAGCAGCTCATTGCAAGGGGAATAGCTCCTAAACCGTACAGGTTTAGGAGATATTCTTTTTACCTACAGGTAAGCCTTATTATAGGCTTACCTGTAGGTAAAAGTTAAAAAAATTACTATACAACCACTTTAAACTACGTAGAGGGTTCTTTACTGTAAGAGCGGCAAGGATGTGGAATTCCCTTCCACAAATTGGCATCTCAGCAGGGATCATCGATAGTTTCAAGAAACTATTAGGTAAGCACCTGAACGACTGCAACATACAGGGATATACAATGTAATACTGACATATAATCACACACATAGGTTGGACTCGATGGACTTGTGTCTTTTTTCAACCTCACCTACTATGTAACTATGATAGCATATCCAACATTTTTAAATTGTCACCGGAATAGCAAGTAAGGGAAATTTTCCAAAGGCATCGTGGTAAACTTCTAACATCTAAAAAGGTGAATTACCTTTCACTTCCTGTTGTTTTTCTGGGACAGAAAATGAAGCGAAAGCCCCCAATGGGACAGAGACGCCCAAAAAAAATAAACTGACCAGGGTTTGAACCCGTTCCTATTCTATACAAAACTGAAAGAAATAATACAAGTTTTAGCTAAACATACATTTTAAGTTTTTTTTTCAATTGTTTTGTAGAACTATTTTTATGAGTTTATGCCCTTTTTCGTTTCAGGAATTCAGATAAGATGTAAAGGTCTTAGTAAAAAAGTAGTTATCATTTGTTTTCCTTGGCTTCTATGTGAAACACTCAACTTGTAGCTTGTAGCTAACTACCGTATTTATCGGCGTATAACACGCACAGGCGTATAACACGCATATTCACTTTAAGATGGAAGTTTCAGGAAAAAAACTTTTTTTTTTTTTTAAGCAAAATAAGGGTCAGTGCCCATCTGCAGCCTCACCATTGCCATCAATGCAGCCTGATCAATGCATATCTGCAGCCTCACAAGTGCCATCAATGCAGCCTCACCATTGCCATCAATGTAGCCTGATTGATGCACATCTGCAGCCTAGAGGGGACAGGGAGGGGGGGGGGGGCGGGATGAGTGCCAACAGATTACATACAGTGAGAATCTCCTATGATAGACAGACCAGTGGTCCAATGGCGGCCCAGGAGACAGGACTTCCTATTACAGAGGCCGCCAAGTGAATAGGAGATTCTTACTGTATGTAATCTGACGGCGCTTGTCCTGCCCCCTCCCTATCCCCTCTGAGGCAGCTAAAATTTAAGTATTGGCATATAACACGCACATGCTATTTGCACCCGATTTTCATGGTGAAAAAGTGAGTGTTATACGCCAATAAATACAGTATTTATATGAGAAAGCAGGAAGCACCTAGGTGAGCCGATCGGTCTCAGCACAGCTCGGTGTTTGGCTGTGTCATGGAGGTAATGCCGCAGAACACATTTATAAATGGTCTTTACACTATCTTGGAATAATAAAGGCTATTTGGATATTTCCAGCCATCACTCAGTTCCCCCTCCTGTAGTGTTATTTAATGTTGCAGCAAAACACAATTATTTGATGTTACGATTGTGAACTTGGCGATAAGTAGTTTAATCATTCCCCTTTGTCCCTGGAGGACTGTACGGCTTAGCAGCCATGCAATGAATGTATATATTTATATGAATGGAAATATTCATCTTCTGCTCTTGTGGTGTTTGATGGAGTGAGTGATTCTAAACCTCCATCTACAAGACAAGCCAACGGTCCTGGAAAAATATCCCCAACTATCTCTAGTGAGGAAATCAATCATTAGTCTGTCATTTCATCTTGGCTCTGTAAGCCTCTGACTAGTGGTTGTTAAAGCAGCTCTTCAGTCATTTTTTTCAACTTTCCTTCTATTAAATCTTCTGCCCTTGTTGTTTTAACTTTGGATAGCAAAACTTTTTTTTTTCTGCCAGTATATCCCTTATACAGCCCATTTCCTGTTTCTTGTCTGGTCATTAGCCTAGGCTTATGACATCATGCAGAGCTCTCTGTCTAACTCTTGTGAAAGTTTGCCAGGAAGGGAGGGGATATGAGTCATAAGAGGGCACAGGTGAGCTGTAGGTGTGCCTCTGTGTAAATCCAGGAAGTGAACAGGAAGCGGCTTCAGCTGCCCACAGTTAAAATGGCTGCAGCCAGACCTAGTGTAGGGAGATTTCTGCAGCATATTTGGCAAGGACAGAATCACAGTATTTATAAGATAATATGCAAAATGGTTGGAGGGAAGCTACAGAATGTCAAAGATGTTTTTATTACAAATTATGTGAGCAGACTGCAGTTCCTCTTTAAAGGGAAGCCTTAGATGTTTTAAAGAAAATCACTAAATACACAGAGAAAATTCATATATAAGGCCTCCTGCACACTGGCCTTAAAAAAAACACCACTTTTTCATATGACGTCCACCCGGATCGATGAAGGGCCCGCTATTTGGCCAAGTTGTAATGGCTATCCAAGTAATTAAGCCTAATGCCGCGTACACACGGTCGGAAAAAGCTCTGATGGTTTTCCCGTCGGAATTCCGACGGAATTTCACTCAAACTGTCTTGCCTACACACGGTCACACCAAATTCCGACGGTCAATAACACCACGGCATACAACACATTTGACTGCACTATAACAGGGAAGTTTAATGCTTCTGAGCATGCGTCGGAATTTTGCGTGTCGGAATTGCATACACACGATCGGAAAATCCGATAGAAAGGTTTTCCGTCTGAAAAATTAAGAACAGGTTCTCTATCAAAAGTCCGTCGTAAATTCCGACAGAAAAAGACGGATGGGCATACACACTGTCGGAAAATCCGATGAAAAGCTCCCATCGGACTGTTTCCATCTGAAATTCCGACCGTGTGTGTACGCGGCATAACTGTATATGTATTGTAGCTTTCAACAGAGTAGAGAAGAGTAGATATATGACCAAAATTCTTTCTTTTAGTTTTGATTATTGTCGGAAAGGGCATAAAACCACCACAGGCAAAAAAAAAAAAACACTACAGGCAGTCCCTGGGTTACAAACAAGATAGGTTCTGTAGGTTTGTTCTTAAAGCGATGTTCCAGCCAAATTTATTTTAATTTTTCGTCAGCAGCTGCAAACACTGTAGCTGTTGACTTTTAATAAGGACACTGTAACAAGCCCCTGCTCGCTCGGTTTCACTGTCCCGACACTCCTCTGCGGCTATTGAACCAGATTGCAGATCGCAATGTCTGATGGTTCGGTCATCCGATGCTCCGGGATTCGAACTACAGCTATGTGCCGTTCGAATCCAGTTGTGATAGCTCAGAACAAACACCAGGCAGGCTGTATGTAAGTTCAAACAGGAATCTCAATTTTATTGAATGCACACAACACACTTTTAAACAAAGCAGTTTGAATACCCCGCCCCCAACAACCACTTTTCTATTGGTCAATTGTAAAGTACACTCTAGTCCTCAATTCGGTCCTCTGGGCCATGCAAATGAGGACTTGAAACAGGGTCAGCAGGGATTGGTCCGATAGCTTGAATAGGAGGACTGATATGTGTAACGACACAGAGAAGCCCCATGGGGTAATTAAAGTACATGGTCAAACACAGAACAATGCATTCCTTCCAGACCACAGAGCCGTCTGGAGGGGGTTAGCCTTAAGAGAGGGTGGAAGACCCCCCCCCCCCCACTGTGTGATAGAATCAAAATACTTCAGTATTCCAAGGTTCATGACAGACACTTACCTGTCCAGGGAGGCCGCGATGTCGGCCCCCGAGGCCGATTCGTCCATCGGATCGGGTGCAGACGTTGCCATTCCAACTAAGGGAGACCGGCAGTGGAACTTCCCAATCAGCACCTGGCCACACCTAGTTCTGATGACCACTTTCTGACCTGAAAGCACTGCCTCTACATCAATTACGTGGACTAACTACAAGCACAAAATTTATACTCGCTGGAGAATCAACGCTTGAGAGGGGACATGATAGCGATTTACAAATACCTCAATGGTGAACCCAGCATAGGAAAAAAACTGTTCAGTCTCAGGGGGGGGACACAGGGCCACACAATGAGATTGGAGGAGAAGCGGTTTAACCTTAAACTGTGCTTTGGGGGTTTTCACTGTCGGGGCAATAAGGATGTGGAACTCTCTTCCAAAATTGATGGTGGCAGTGAGGAGTATGGGTATTTTTAAAAGACTCTTGGATGTGTATCTGAAAGAACACAACATACAGGGATATGGGAAATAATTATAGACACTCACACACGTACACCTACATAGGTTGAACTGGATGGACTGTTGTCTTTATTCAACCTTACCTACTATGTAACTACAGTATGTAACTATATGTATGCTAAAACACTCCTACTGTGAGCTGCAGTGTATGTGAGAGGAAACGTGTGAGAGGGTAAAGAAAGTTTTTTGTTTACTTCATGAGGCTTGTGAGTCACATAGTAACTGAAGTTGAGACTTCTTTAGACCGGCATACCAGAGCCTTTAGTTGTACTTTTAGAGTCTGGTCACAGCTGGGTCTTCTTTGACCTTCTATACCACTATTGCCAATGAAGACATTTCTTTAAACAGCTGATGTGCAAATCTCCAGCTGGTTGGAGAAACATTTTTAATGGTGCAAAATGTGTCTGCAAACCCAGACAGTCTGTGTCTCCCCAGGCTTGTGATAGCCTAACATGCTGGGACTAGCTTAGTAGTAGCTGGTGGGACATAGTTTAAGTCTGATTTATTGAACCAGGGACACAAAAAAGTGGTCACCACAATGAGTTCTAGGAATCCTGGGAACTCCTGAGGGATGAGACTAGTGAAAAGTTTCCTTATTTGGTCAGTGCAGACTGAGGTCCACAGCTGGTATTATTGATGAGCTCATCTCTGCGTAGGCCAAACTCCTGGGTTCCTTTTTATCCCCATCCTGCCTGTTAAACATTATTTCCTTCAAGTGCCCCTTGACCTTGACTGACATTCAGCGTAGATCAAAGGATACAGAGGCGTATTTAAACACTACTGAAAGAAATAAAGCAAAATTGGACTTTCCTTTTCAAGCCGATACTTTGTGGCTTTTTAAAAGAGATGGGTTCTTTACATTCCTTCATAGTAATTGGTGTTTTACAATGAAAGCTTCAATTAGAAAATGAAAGTATTGGACAATTCAGGGTTTTCTAATAAGCTGAACAATTACCTGTTCATTGCAAAACTTAACTAAAGCTTTTACAGGGAAGAAAGAGAAAAAAAAAAAAAAAATATATATATATATATATATATATATATATATATATATATATATATATATATATATATATATATATATATATATATATATATATAAAATATATATACACTATATTGTCAAATGTATTGTGACGCCTGCCTTTACATGAACTTTAAAGAGGAAGTAAACCCTGGTGGGTTTTACTTACTCTTTATTTCCCTGCATCGCATAGGAGCCCATTATGTGTCACTCACCTGAAACCAAAGCCTGCAATGTTACTGTTGTCCCCACTAGCAGGGAGCATCTATCTTCGCCCCTCTTCCTTTTGGGGCCGCAAACTCCGGCTCTGTGACTGGCCGTAGTCGCATGCGCGTGGGAGTCGCCAGTTATGGCATGACCCCTATTAGAAACGGCACGATGTGCCCTTTCTAAAGTGCACATGTGCCAATCTCATCTGCGCTCGTCTTTTTCATAATTATCTCCTAAACCGTGGTGGTTTAGGAGATATTTCCAGCACCTACAGGTAAGCCTTAATATAGGCTTACCTGTAGGTAAAATTGGTTGTACAGGGTGTACAACCACTTTAATGGCATCCCAGTCTTAGTCTGTAGGGTTCAATATTGAATTGGCCCATCCTTTGCAGCTATAACTGCTTCAACTCTTCTGGGAAGGCTGTCCACAAGGTTTAGGAGTGTTTCTACGGGAATGTTTGACCATTATCCCAGAAGCGCATTTGAGGTCAAGCACTGATGTTTGACAAGAAATCCTGGCTCGCAGTCTCTGCTCTAATTCATCCCAAAGGTCTTCTATCAGGTTTAGGTTAGGACACCGTGCAGGCCAGTCAAGTTCTATCACCCCAAACTCGCTCATCCATGCCTTTATGGACCTTTCTTTCTGCACTGGTCCCACAAAGTTGGGAGCATGAAATTGTCCAAAATGTCTTGGTATGCTGACGCCATAAGAGTTCCCTTCACTGGAACTAAAGGGTCAAGCCCAACTCCTGATAAACCCCCCTCCACCAAACCTTCCTTTGCTTAGTCCAAAATGAAATAAAAAAAAGTTTTGTCTATAGTTCTACTTAGCACCACAAATAATACTTGGTTCTGTATTCTCTAAAAGGGGCAGTACTGGGAGATGGATAGGAGGTGGAACCAAAAGACAGTGCTCAAAGGTAGGTAGGGAGTGGAGACAGGAGGTGGCTCAGAATAGGGAGTACCTGTACCTATTCTCTGAGGAAAAAAAAGCCCTGGTCAAGTGTCTATCTATCTATCTATCTATATATCTTCTACTACTACTGCGGTCCTTTACGAAGCCTAAAGGGTAGACTTACTCAGGGACCTACATACTGAATATGCAGCTTGTGCTACATCATAGGGGCCCAAAAGTAATGTAGGGTCCTTCCAGGTCACCATAGAATGTGTACAGCACAAGTTCTCTTTGAGTCCGGCCCCAACATATGTAACTAACACACTGAATGTGACCCCAGTAAACATGCCCAATTGTTTAGTGGGTGTAGTGGTACAGAGAGCATAATGAGTGATAGTTTGTGGTATTAAAAACAGGTAAAAAGGTGATCTGCACATTGGAAGATCAATCTGCCGAGAGGTCTTGAACCTATTTGGGTATTATTATACAGGATTTATATAGCTCCAACAGTTTAGGCAAAGCTTTACGGTATCACCAAAAGTTCTGAAGGAGATGTAATCATTTTTTTCAGATTATTGTTTATATTCTGTTCTCTACTAGGCTCACACTTCCTGCTACAGTTGCCGAAATTAAAATATCCCTACATACTGGCCACAGCAAGGTCAGTGCTGGGTATTCCAGGCAGAGGTCTTCTGCTGGAGTCTATAAGAGAGATAAGAAGTCAGTGGGTGATCAAACCCACCTGTTATTAAACAGACCCAGGTGTCAAGTACTTTTGTGTGTAGATGACAGGTTCACTTTAAAGCAGGAGCACGTAAAGAAAACCAAATATAGTTTTTCTTCAAAGATAAACAGTTTTTCCACTTTTTTTGTCAGTCTGTTACACTGAACTGCACATGACCCTTTGTAATCATCTTGGTTTAGTATCATGATACTTATAAGATCAGAATCAAAGCTAGATAATAATATGAAACTGGGATTACTTATTCAATCGGGATACCGCAGCCTGGTGTTATCTCAGCTTAATAAATAATCTGTAAAGTATTAAATGTAATGAGGCCTCCACGATGCTCTATTATCCGCCATTGGACAGAATCCTATCTCCAGCCTTTCTATTAGATGCTTTATGATTTGAAATAATTGAATAACACAGCAGATATAATTTGAACGACTCAAGCAAAGGTCAACAATAATGATTAAATCAATGTTTATATTAAGCACTAATAACTTAATGTATTTTCCGTAGGTAATAATGTGATTTACTGATTGTTTTAAAGGGTCTGAAAGAAGGGTATCTAAAACCCATTAGGCTCTAGTGCAAAATGTTAGCAGAGGCCCATCTTATTGTAAGACAGAAGGCCTGATCAGACATTTTGAATAAGGGAAGAGTTTGTTCTTTTTTAGTGAGCTTTCCAGCATTTAAAGGTTCATGATTCCCATACTGGGTTCCCAAGAATGGGTAGCATCCTTCAAGGGGGATAGGCAAGGTATGGTCTCTGTCAGGCTGGCCTATTGTAAATATTTACCTGCCAACATGTACCCCGCCACGTGAGCTTCTCCTATATGCTTGATGAAGTGGTCTTGCTTGGCCCTGAAACATTTATTTTTGCTGTGATGTGATCATCAAATAAAGCATTGGTGCCTTTTTGGAGATCCTTGGTGTGTTGGTTCCATATTCTTTGCTCTGAGTGTTTCCGGTCTCCAGCCGGTGGTTTCTGCAGAACCCACTTAACTGACAAACTTTTTCTAGAAACGTGTGCATTGAGAATTTTTCTCTGGTCTCCTATACTTGGTACCCACCGGGTACCCACCCCTGGAGACAGAGCGCCAGAGTATTTCAGCACCGCACCCCCTCTATACGGGCAGGGTAGTGAGGAACATGATTTATTCTCTACATACAGTATGTAATGATCAGATTCCCAGCCAGCTAGGAGAGCTTTCCACACTGTTGCTGTCAGCCTGAATGCCCGTAATTGGTGTCCGCCTTGGAAAGGAATATCTCACACCAGATCACCCACAAACACACAGGTTTTACACTCATTCGCAGCTTCAGTCAACACATGTTTATTAACAGATGACAGAGCGCCATGCTTAGTGCCTTCTTAAGAATGGCTGTGTGTTCTCGGATTCCCATAAAAGTTACCTTTATTCATCTAACACTGCTTATATCTTTTTAAAATAGATTTTCTTAGTGTCTGTATAAAGGGCCTGTTCACATCACTCTAAGCTCAGCAACACGTTTTTTTTTAATGCCTTGACCCTTGTTGCATTAAGGTTTACTTATTTACTTTGGATGGTCCTTAATGAACTTCACGCCTTGAAAACAAATATCTTATGCCATCACATCTAGAACTTTGTTACGCATTTTATGTTCTATTCCTGGGGAGTGATCATTGGAAAAAGTCGGGTCCTCCAACAATGGCCCTTCTGGAAGGGTTTGATAAACTCATCACTTCATCTCTATGAGGCTGCCGGTGAATGAAATGTCCCAAAAGGTTCACTGGGGTTTGGAGAAGTTGATTAAATTCAATACATTATAATAACTGAATAGTGTGTATGTTGTTTCATTTACATAAGTATTAGTGTCTTTGCATCTCCACTCTGTTGTTTGGAGTACACTCCTTTGTTAGATGATGGAGGTGGGGGGGGGGGGGGGGGGGATTCAGTAGGGGATGATAACCTGCGGATGGACCACCCTTTTGAGATGAGAGCCTTTTAAATATATTGACCTGGCTTCTTATAATACTCATTGCCACCAGGGTCTATAGGGCTGCGCCCTGTGCCTCCTTACATTGAGTAAGGCTCTGCTACCTTTCGGTCTTTTGCTATGCAGATTGATCAACCCTGATCCAGCGGCTCTATATTTCTGGTACACGTTCAGCTATTTATTGAGGGTAGGTGGAGGGTGGGTGCTGGTGAATGTTGTATTTCTGTACCTTACATAAGGAAGTTGTAACTATGGTTTATGGTTGGAGCAGTTGCACTGGACCAGGTGATTTTGTTTTGTTAAATTGTACCTTTTCAATTGGACTTGCACTTATTTTGGGCTACGCATCACATCGCAAAAACACATGTACTGTATGTTTACATATATACGTTGTGTTCTGAAAAGCATGTGTGGGTGGGTGCAGTGTGGTGAGTTGCAGTGTTCATTTTGACGTCAAATGTCAATTTAGTTTTAGTCATAGTCTTTTGACGAAAATGCCATTTTAGTTTTAGTCGTATTTTGGTCATCTGAATTGTTTTAGTTTCAGTTGTATTTTAGTCGACTAAACGAACACGAAAATATTTTATGCAATGAAATTAACACTGGTGAGGCAGCAGTAACACACAGGTAGTCCAGATGTAATAGAAATAACAGATTATAACAGGAAGTCAGGAAGGCAGCCCGACTGGAAATACAGATTAACAGCAGATTTAAGCGGAGCAGATCACAGCCAAATTGACAGAGTCTGTCTTGAGGGGCAGAATGCGGCCTGGTTGGTCCATGACCAAACGGGGAGATTTCCAGGAAGAGTGGCGGATCCCTATGCTTTCCCTACTCATCTGGAACCTTTCCCTGACGCTATTACTGTCCCTGACAGACTGGTGACCTATCCCTATACTACCCACATGCTAAATGCACGCCAAACTCAGGAACCAGGGTCTTAAATAGACTTTGCCTGACCCAAGATGAGCACACGAGTCACATAGGCTACCAGCATCTGACAGGATCGCTACCCCAGTGATCCAGGAAACCATAGAGGAAACTCTTGACTTCCTTTCCCTCTGCACTGCCGCTGCGGTTGAGCACCACCTGCAGTGGAGAAAATAGCCTGCACTTGCCTACACATGTGTTGGTTGACGTTGTGCACATGTGTTAGGGTGCCATTCAGAACGAATGACCATGCACATATAAAGTGCATTGCGGAGTGTACATCCTCCACCTTCGCTATCCCTATTAGGTGCAGTACAGGGTAATGAAAATTGGGTAGGGTCTGCCATGGGCCAGCCACAGCAGACCCTGCCCATTGTTCACAGCTAACTGCCCGATGCTAATTGGGGGCTTTTTTTAAAATTGTACTGTTGCCCTTTAAATACATTGATGAGCACCATCCATATTCCAGATACCTCTAACTGCAGATCACATACATTAATTATATTACCAAACAACTCACATTTTAGTAAATATTTCAAAAGAACAGGCTACAAATCTTTGAGAGTACATAACATTTCACTGTGTCAACATGTCTCAGAGGAAAATAAGCGCAACATTAAAGTGGTTGTAAGGGGTAATTAAAAAAATAAATAAAATAAACATGTTATATTTACCTGCTCTTTGCTCTTATTCTGGGGTCCCCTGCCGTCACTCTCAGCTCCTCCTCATCTGCGTTTGCCCCTATAGCAAGCTGCTTGCTATAGGGTCACACCTGTGGGCTTGCCCCTGAGTTGGGCTGTGTGCATCCATAGACACACACAATGGCTCGGCTCCGCCTCCCGCTCTCTTCTCCCAGGATTTGATTGACAGCAGCAGGAGCCAATGGTTCCAGTTGCTGTCTGTGTGTCCTGTAAGGAGAGGAACACAGATCGGCGCTTCTGCAGATGGGTACAAGGCTAGATCAAGATAAAACTCAGGTAAGTCTATAGGGAGGTGAGGGGGCGATACAACTACTGGGATATTTTTTACTTTAATGCAGGAAATGCATTAAGGTAAACAATGTCTTGGATATAGAACCACTTTAATATATGATAATTAGAAAACAACATGTGCAGTGGAGTCAGGCAGGAGCATGACTGCCCAAATAAAACATCCATTGTGTTTCGCTTCCTAAAAGCTGACCCTGACTTAAAATCATTACTGATTTGACATCCGTGGAGATTTGAAGTCTGTGTTGATGGCAGAAGAGAAGGGAGGGAGTTATAATTGTGGGTTGTTTGTAGTTTAGGATGATGTTTACCCTAGGTTCACACCGATGTGTTTTTTGTAGTGCACTACCGTCCCTTTAACCACTTCAGCCCCAGAAGGACTTATGCCCCGTACACATGGTCAGAATTTCCGGGCCTTCCTTTATCTAGATGGCAACTTACTTCCTCATAGAAGGTTAATAGATTGGTTTGGCAAGAACGATTCTTCATGAATCCATGCTGATTACTGCTAATAATACCGTTCTCATTACTAAAATCTTGTATATGGTCCCTTATCATCCCCTCCAAGAGCTTGCATACTATTGATGTTAGGCTAACTGGTCTGTAATTCCCAGGGATGTATTTTGGGCCCTTTTAAAATATTGGTGCTACATTGGCTTTTCTCCAATCAGCTGGTAACATTCCAGTCAGTAGACTGTCAGTAAAAATTAGGAACAATGGTCTGGCAATTACTTGACTGAATTCCCTAAATACCCTTGGATGCAAGCCATCTGGTCCCGGTGATTTATTAATGTTAAGTTTCCTAAGTCTAATTTTTAATTCTGTCCTCTGTTAACCATGGAGGTGCTTCCTGTGATGTGTCATAAGGATAAACACTGCAGTTTTGGTTACTGAAGCCCCCCGATTCCATCGTGAAGAGAAGAGAAGGAGAAGAAATAAATTCAATACCTTTGCCATCTTCCCATCCTTTGTAACAAGATTTCCTTCCTCATTCTTTATGGGGCCAATATGGTCTGTCCTCCCTTTTTTACTGTTTACCTACTTAAAGAATGTACCAGTCTTGTATTTGGTAGAGTTCTTCTTTAGATGTTTTCCTTTGTGATGACTAACAAGTGACCTTAAGACTCCTGAAAGATTCAGGGAAGATTGGATTTCAAGAGCTGAAGGAAAATTCCCTTTTGTTTTCGCATTAAGTGCAATAACAGAACGATGTGCGGCAGAAGTGGATCCAACATTCAGCCCTGGAATGTGCTAAACGGCCCAGCCTGCCTCACTTCCCCCATATTAAACAGACTGTGTGAATGGAATTGAAACAGCAGGTGCTTAAAATTTTATCTCCGAAAAATCACATTGCAGGATTCTGAAAAAGCGAGAAATTAAATCTGTTCTTCTATCATTCTGAAGTTGCTTGCTATTATATTGCCTTATATTTATTTCTATGCATAGATATCCTGGGCCACACACAGTGACTTAGACACCCAACAAGAATTGAGAAGGGGAACAATACCTCTTTCTTACATATTTATGGACTAGCCTTACAATCTACCAACAACTATTGTTCTGTTTCAAATGCCACTCTAGGGCACCATCCACAGGCAGCTTAAGGTTAAACTTCACCCCTAATGGGAAGTTCCACTTTTGTGCCTTCCCTGCATCTTCCTTTTGGCCAAAGTTGGGGGGGGGGGGGGGTAATTGGGTTCCTGGTTTGACAGGTACCTGTTCCCACTTTCACCAGAATTGCCTAGGCGATCTGAGCGGAAGTTCGCAACCCCCTGCCCACATCTTCTTGGAACACATCACTGGTCCCAGGAGGCGGCAGGACCATTCATAGGGCACAGTGTGGCTTGCGCATGCACAGTGAATGACAGCTGGCCTCCCACAGTTAACATGGCGGAGCTGGGGACCCAAAAAGTGGCAAAGAACCAGCCCCAGGTGCGCACAGTGCTGGATCCCTGTACAGGCAAGTGTCCTTTTATTAAAAGTCAGCATCTACAGCAGGGCTGGGACAAGGGCTGGGCAAGAGGGGAGGTTGCCCTGGGCGCAGTGAAGCAAAGGGGGGAAAAAATGGACACAGGGTGGTACACCCATTCTAGGGCATGTATTATCAGTGGGGGAGGGGAGCACAATTCTGCATCTTTGCCCGTTTGCCCTGGGCGCTGGATGACTTAAGGACCAGAAGATTTTCCTCCTTAATGACCAGCCCATTTTTTGCAATACGGCACTGCTTCACTTTAACTGACAATTACGCGGTCGTACAACACTGTACCCAAACAAAATTGACGTCCTTTTTCTCACAAATAGAGCTTTCTTTTGGTAGTATTTGATCACCTCTGCTGTTTTATATTTTTTGCGCTATAAACCAATTTTTTTAAAAAAATATATTTTTTCATTTTTGCTATAATAAATATCCCCAACTGTCCGGGAGAAAACCGTACAGGTGGCAACCCTAACTGTAATAGACTTCCTTAAAAATAGCTCTCGCCAGCTCGGGTTTTTTCAAATATCTGCAGGACTGTTTTTTATTCCGCTGTATTCTTCGTTATCCTTGGATAGGACGTCAGCATTGTGGCATCCAGCTTTCATTAAAACTAAAAAGAAAAGATGGAGAAAAATGCAGGGAAGTTCTCCATGATGAAATAGTTTCCTAATGAGAAGCTTTCTAAGTGAAGTAATTGATTCATACTGTGCATTTCATCATATGACCTCAATGTCTTTTCCAGTCACCAGTTTAGCATTCTTCATTATAACATTGTATACCGTATATAAGTGGATCTATACAGTACGGATCGTGTCTCTTCACTCCACAGCGTTCTTCCACTCTCATTCGAGGAGGAGAGTGAGGAAAGGCTGTTTTGCTAAAGAGGAACACCGCAAACACTGTTTATATATAAACTGGTCACATATTATAATATAGTTTCACAATAACTTTTTCATGGAAAATTTCCTTTTCTATGGAAAAACACCGTTTTTTTGAGATCCTCGTGATCCCAGCATTTACAAATGTGTAAAAGAATTAAAATAACAGAATCTGCGTGTGGTGAGGCCTTCCCTTCAGTATGTCATAAGTGGACAGATCTGAATTAGGAACACAAAATAATCTCTGAATTATTAGATTTTCTTCTCATGCTATGTATGTTAGGCTCGGTTCACACTGCCACCACTTGGGATCGGACTTGTCGTGAGACCCCAAGTCACATGCCATGTGCAATTCAAGGAGAGCTATCTTAATTAGCACTACTGAAGTCGCTCCGAGTTTAGAAAAGGTTCCAGTACTACTTCAAGGAGACTTCTATCCGACTTGTGCCCATAGACTTTAATAGAAGTTGCCTCCAAGTCGGATCCTCATCTATATTGATGTGATTTGGATCCGACATTTCAGGAAGATTACCCAGGCATTCCCTGAAAGTCACCTCTAAAGTTGCATCAAGAAGTACTCAAATCTCCAGGAAGTCACCTGGCAAAGTAACACCGTAAGTTGCGTGACTTTCAGGTCGCAGTAGTGTGAACCGAGCCATGTCATGATGCAATGAGGGGACAATCACAGAACACTTACCATTGTCACAGCACTATTAAAGCAGGTCCGCTCTAGGTACAAGTTCCCCTAGAGGTTTGGTATGGGAGACCATTTAATTAAATATTCAGTTTTTTCAGGACACTGATTATTGCAGGTATTTAGAGTATCTCACAAAAGTGAGTACACCCCTCACATTTTTGTAAATGTTTTATTCTATCTTTTCATGTGACAACACTGAAGAAATTACACTTTGCTACAATTTAAAGTAGTGAGTGTACAGCTTGTATAACAGTGTAAATTTACTGCCCCCTCAAAATAACTCAACACAGCCATTAATGTCTAAACCGCTGGCAACAAAAGTGAGTACACCCCTAAGTGATTGATAGGTGGCACTGATGGGCGTCACTGATGGGCATTGATGGACAGCAGTGATGGGCATTGATGGGCAGCACTGATAGCCAGCATGGACTGGCATCACTAATGGGCACTGATTGCTTGCAGTGGTGGGCACTGATTGCTGGCACTGGTGGGCACTCATCGCTGGCACTGATTTGTGGCACTGGTGTCACTATTGTTATCAGGGCACTGATCGACTCTCCTCGCCACACACTCTGTCAGTGTGAGGCGAGGAACGGCGATTACCGCCATCTCCATGTTTATTATTATTATTATTATACACGATTTATATAGCGTAAAGTGATTTTAAATGAACACAGACACTGTGATTATTAGCGCTGCTATTTTATTCATTTAAAATCACTTTACATTATTTATTTTCTAAAGTAGCTGCTTAGTTTATTATACACATAGGTGTTTTAATTAAATTTTTCTTTGTGCGCAGTGGTGGTGTGGAATAGTAAGAGGGCGAAAGTATTCATCATACCAGTTTTTTTGATTTACGATTTATATAGCGCCAACAGTTTACGCAGCGCTTTACAATGTATAGGGGGGGACAACACAATTACAGTACAGTTCAATACAAAAGGTACAGGAGGGCCCTGCTCGTAGACCTTACATTCTAAAGGGAGGGGGTGGTGGTACAAAAGGTAATAGCTGCAGAGAATGATTTGATGGGGGTGTTTACATGTGACCGGCTGTGATTGGACAAAGCCAATCAAATGGTTAAAGAGCCGCGGACGCGGCTCTTTACAGAGATCGGGGTCAAATGATGGCAGGGCGGTGCGGCTCTCGTTCTGGGACGCTGTCATATAACAGCGTCCTAGAACGGCCGCTCATGCACGCCCGCGGGGGCACACAGAGTGATCGCTGCGCTGCGTGCCCCCCGCGGGCGTGCATGAGCGGCCGTTCTGGGATGCTGTCATATGACAGCATCCCAGAACAAGAGCTGCACCGCCCTGCCATCATGTGACGGTGGGGGGCGGCAACTAGTTAAGGGGACAGCAAATTTACACTGTTATACAAGCTGTACACTCACTTCTTTACATTGTAGGAAAGTGTAATTTCTTCAGTGTTGTCACATGAAAAGATATAATAAAATATTTACAAAAATGTGAGGGGTGTACTCACTTTTGTGAGATACTGTATATAGGGCTGAGAATTTACCCAGCGCTTTACATATTGTACATTCACATCCAGTGTTGGTCATCTTACTTTAAAAAAGTAATTAGTTAAGTTACAAATTACTTCTCCCAAAAAGTAATTGCGTTAGTAACTCAGTTACTACATTGGATAAGTAATTAGTTACTCAGCAAAGTAACTGTGACTTTTTTTTAAATATTCTATACGTGTAACTAAGGGGCGGGTCTAGTATCACTGTAAGCAAGGGGCGCATTTATTATTATTGTTATATATCGTGTAACCAAGGGGCTGCTCTATTATTACTCTAACCAGGGGGCAGATCTGTTATAGCGTGTAAGCAAGGGGCGGGTCTATTATTATTATATCGTGTAAGGGGCAGATGGCTACAGAAAAGGGCGAATGTTAAATTAATGGGCAGAGCTCGATAAATAATAATAATAATAAATGCGCCCCTTGGTTACAGTAATACTAGACCCGCCCCTTAGTTACACGATAGACGTCCCTTGCAGAGTAGCACGAGCATCGGGAGCGTGCGGCATCGCCTCGTACAATTACATGCTAACTGCGCCTGCGCGGTGTAGAGTTCACTCAGAGCTGTTTAGGTTCGGCAATTTTCGTAAGCTCCGTAGTCCTTCGTACTGTGCAAGTGCTGAGCCTGCGCAGTACAGGGGGTCCTTATCCGGCGGGGGAACTTTTTCGGCAGGACACCGGAATTACACTACTGCCATCTAGTGGCGGTAGATGTAATTGCAGTAACTCCGCCCAAGTAATGGGAACTGCGTTACCATGAGGGGAAAAGTAATCAGTTAGATTACTCGTTACTCTCTAAAGTAACTGCGTTACGTAACTCAGTTTATTTTAACTCAGTTACTTACATCACTGTTCACATCAGTTCAACAAGCTTACAATCTAAGGTCCCTGTCTGACACTCTAGGGCCGATTGACCTCCCAGCATGTCTTTGGAGCGTTACCCTACGTTCACAGCTTGTTTTGGTGCGTTTTGCATTTTGCAGAAACGGACTACAGTCCATTTAACATGGTTTCCTATGGATGTAGTTCACATCTGTGCATTTTGCCATGCTGCGTTTTTTGGAAAGGGTCGGGGACTTTTTTTCCCTGCAGCAGATTGTGCTTTGCATGTATTAGGCTGGATTCACACCTATGCATTTTTAGTGCCTTTTGCATTTTTAAAATTTGCACTACAGAACGTGTTCCATAGGAAACCATGTTAAATGGACTGCAGTACAAATCTGCAAAATGCAAAAAGCACTAAAAATGCATAGGTGTGAATTCAGCCTTAGACTTCAAAAGAGTCGCACCAAAAATGCAAGTGTTGCGTTTTTTATATACGTTTTGTTTGTGTGTTTTTTTTTTACTTTAAAAACACTGTATATAGCTGGCTGCTAATAAGCAATGTTCCATTGTTGGTATCAGTGGATGAAATAGTGCTCCAAGGGTCGGATAAAAGCAAGCAAAGGGCCACATCTGGCCCGTGAGCCGCAGTTTGGAGACCGCTGGTTTAGATAACTAGGCTTTGGGCGATTGAATAACAATGGTACAAGCTTTGAAAGTCATATTATAATTGTGCAATATCTTGTGCACCAGCTTTCAACCAACCTGTGGCTTTCCTGAACCTGTGGAACTACAAGGCATAGCATTTCCTGCCATGCATCCACTGCAGAGCTGCGTTTAATGGTTGAGGGTGGTTGGTGTACACTTTTTATTACCCAGTACAAAATGTTGGTGCATATTCCAATCGACTTGTATTTTGATTTTAGTGGTCCTTTAGGAAGGCACGCTAAGCTTGTTAGGCTGTAATGGTTATTTCATGCTGAATTTTAATGTCTTTTATGTTCTAGGAAGGAAAGAAGAAGTTTGACAAAGAGAGTGAGAAATATTATTCCATCTTAGAGAAACACTTGAATTTGTCATCAAAGAAGAAAGAGGCGCATTTACAAGAGGTACATTGTTCTTTAATTTTTCTGGTCTTGGCACAGACTTCAAATGCCGTCTTCCTTGGTTTAATCATGTGTCTATGCCTACTATGTAATTGTGTATGGGGAGCTGGAAAAGTCTTATCCGGGCTGATGGGAGTACAAGATGAGTACGGTAATATTTCTTGCACAAATGACTCCTGCAGTCAACTGATGTATTAATTACATGGTGGTCAGTGAGCGAAAGAGACGATGGCAGCTGGGAGGGGAGCTAGAGCAGAACAGAAATTAGAATGTGGCGTGCATAATCTAATATGGTTTTGCAGTATTTATGGAAAAAGAAACAAAACTTTCGTAACAAGTTATTATTAAAATGGACCGGTATAATGGTGAAAATAGTCCTATAATACTTACCTGTTCTTCAGAAAGAGCTACTCTGGGCTCAAACTTCAGATGGTCTAATGGGCAGATACTGTATATCTACAGTAGGCACTGGACACACCTGAGTTTCTTTTAATGTGGTCCTAAAACCTTCGGCCTCTTTCACACTGGCGGAGTCTGCCAGCAGATCTGCCCGCTCAGCAGGGAATCTCTCTGGTGATCCCCACTGAGCAGGCGGATGACAGGTCCATGCAGAACAGACACGGTCACAGCCCATTGTCCTCTATGAGCTGTGGCATGGAAACTGTCTGCCTGTCCGTTTCCATCCGACTGTCATCCAATCCGCCAGACCTCAACCCGATAAAACACCTTTGGATGAATTAGAGCGGAGACTGCGAGTCAGGGCTTCTCCAACATCAGTGCCTGACCTCACAAATGCACTTAAGGAAGAATAGTCAAACATTCCCATAGACACACTCCTAAAACTTGTGGACAGCCTTCCCAGAAGAGTTGAAGCTGTTATAGCTGCAAAGGGTGGGCCAACTCAATATTGAACCCTATGGACTATGACTGCGATGCCATTAAAGTTCATGTGCGTGTAGAGGCAGGGTCCCAATACTTTTGCCACTATAGTGTAGTTTAATCTCTATTTAGCTCTGACCCAAAGAGCACTAGACTGAGAGGGATTGTGGGATACATGCTGGTAGGTTAATTGGCTCCAGTCTAAATTGGCCCTATGTGTATGTATGAATATGAGTTAGGGACCTTAGAGTGTAAGCTCCTTGAATGTTAGGGACTGATGTGAATGTACAAAATATGTAAAGCGCTGCATAAATTGACAGCGCTATAAAAGTACCTGTAATAATAATGTAGTTTCTTCACAGAAAGTGTCAGTTCTCAGACTACAGACAGAGGCTATGCATTAACCAGTGCAGTACCATGCGGCATGCCTCATGTTTGAACACAAACAGAAACTGCTGACACGGGAATATAAATGATTTACTCTACTATAGGCTGTACGTACAGTGCAACAAATGTAACCATAAAACTTCATGATCCAAGCATATTCTTATGTAGGTGCAGGTAGGAAGGTTTATGATACCTTTACGTAACATGTCAGATTAGACATTAGGGTCCATGAAACAGAACCATATTTCCAGTACTAATCTTAGCCCCTTTCCGTGTGTGCCTCTCTGAACTTCAACTGTATGTAGCACCCTGATAGTAGACAGGGTTGCTAACAAATTTAGCTTGCTAGGTGGTAACTAGCCTGGCTGATTAATAGGGGATTCACAGTTTTTTCCCTAATTCTGGATTTGATGTACCACTCTCCTCTGTCACTAAGGTGGCATTGTTGCCTGTGGCAGTAGGATGATAAGGGCATAATGAATCCAGACTAGGAGTGAATAGGTTGACTCAGCCAATTGGCAGGGGTCTCTTTGGTCCCTTGGCCTGCTAGGAGCATCTATTTTTTCAGGAGGAATTAGGTGATCGGGGTCCTGTGCCACCTGGCTGCCTGGGTGGACGTGTGTCACAAGGCTCTGGGCTGCTAGGCTTCAGGCTGGAAGCCTAACCAAGTTGCAGAGGTTCTGCTGGACAGGGGAACTGGATCATTGCCAGCGGTGAGAGAGAAGCAGTTGCCACAAGGGACGACCGCTCCTGTCGCAAGGGGCAAGTGATCAAGGACAGAGGTAAAGGTAATCGCCAGCAAGGGACAACCATTCCCGTTATCAGAGGCCAGTGTATGGAATTCTGAAGGACTACCAGAGCAGCCTTTTCACCAGCTGGAGGGAGTGAAGAAGTGGGAAAGCTGCAGTAGAGTGCCAAGCCAGGGACCCAGTGGGTTAGCATGGGTGAAGCTTGAGAAGTTACAGCGGGTTAGCTGTGGAGGAGCTCAAGGGATCCAGTGACATCTGGGATCTTGAAGTCTAGTTGGAGACCGGAAGTTCAGTGTGAGATGTGAGAGGAGATCTACAACGGGCTACTGTGAGTTACGTGTATGGATCTCTATTGACTGTTCAAATTTCAGTTGCCATAGGAGACAGCAGTTTTACAAATACAGTTGCTGCATCCAGCTTAAAGCTTCTGCTTATTAATTTGTTTCAGAGTCTGCCAATTACTATTGCATCTGCCTAAGGGTGTCCTGGCCCTAACCCTCTCTCCCCCAGTTCTGTTTGAAAGAAAATAAATCTCTTTTCTTGCATTCCAAAAAGTGACTGGCGCCCATGTTTCCAACTTGCAATACACCCACCATGCCTAATAACCCACACTACAAGAAAGGATGTCAGCTCTCCCTGACTTTGGAGGTCACCATAAGGCCTTTGGAGGTCGGGGATGCCGCTACATGTAAATAAAACCCCCGTCTGTATAGTCTACATTCACAAAATACATTTTCCAGACAGTGAAAAGGGCCAAATAAAAGGCCCACAATAATATGGTTTATGTCAATGATTTGTCTTTATATTTACTTTCTGAAAAACATATCACTGTCATAACAAAGCTTAAATGAATGTGTCGGATGATGCGAGTATACAGTGTGTAATTACTAGGTACACCTTTAATTATATAACAGACATGAACAAGCATCTTAGCAGTTTAGCTTCTGTTCTTAATTTCCAAATATGGCCACTTGCCCAGCCAAGTGCAATTGCTGCTCGTTCAAAGACAAGTATGCCAAATATACAGTGATTTCTACATAATTTGTCAGCCACACGTCCTCATCGCATTGGTGCATACACTAATCAGGTTACAACATAGACAGTGATAGGTGGACTGAGTGCTCTTCTTTAAATAGGAATGTGGTAGTATTGTTTTCCACCAGTTCCAAAGTGCCAGAATTACCGCTTTGTACTATATGTGTTATTAATTACGCTTTGTACTATATATGTTTTAATTGCTGTATGGATAACCTTCAACATAATTACCACCCGCACACTTCCGGGTTAGCGGCGTGACGTCACTGGCTCCTCCCAACATAGTGCGTCATCAAATCACATGACTTCATCAGGGGATGGGCAAGCAGCAGTAGTGACACTGGTATTTAAAGTTGTTCTAAAGCCTTAAAGTGGATGTAAACCCACTCTCATCTTTTCTAAACTACTGCCATAGGGGTTATCTATAAGGATATACATGCCTCCTGCATGTATACTTACCTGTCAAATATCTCCCCTGTGTCTGTTATGAGACCCGAAAAACTGCAGATTCTGTGGGTGGGTCTGTTGTCCGAAGCTCAGTGTGTGGAGTCATGATGTCAGTAGACCCCCCGCCCACCTCTACACTCCCCTTGTCAACATGCATTTTCTCCTGTATATTTCTTACACTGAACTTCTGCTATGATCACTAACATCCAGTCAAAACCCAGAAAAAGTCACCACATGACTTCAGTATGCCCAATCATGCTGAGCTGTGGAGCAGCCAATCCTGGGAGAGCTGGAGAAGAAAGGAGGAGGGGATCTGAAGTACACTGAATGTCTCTCAGGCTCGTGCATGACATATGTAAATCACCTGTCACTCACAGCAAGGGCGAAGAACTGACTCCTATTTCTCTGTGTGTCAGTTTTTAATCTCACTGAAAAAAGGACTGCTCAGAGCTGGATTAACTCTACGTTGCAAGACCGGGCACAGATGACATGAAATCCTACGCTGTACAAGGTGCAAGCCTTAATTTAAAAAAAATCGGGTTTACATCCACTTACATTATTTTCACCTTAATAAATTCTATGCATTAGGGGGAAAACCCTTCTGTGCTCCAGCTGCCTCCCAGATCCCCCTTTTTCCTTACCTAAGTCCATCTGATCCAGCGATGTGCACGAGCGCAGGGCTCCCGCCACTGTCTCTCTCCTCATTGGACAGATAAATAGCAGCAGTAGTGATTGATGCTGTGTCCCACTGTCTGTGCCAATGGACGCAGCAGTGGGACGCAGGAGCTAGCACGCACAGGTGCCCCCAGGGATAGCAACTTTCCCTGGGGGCAACCGATGAAGAGGAGGGGCCTGAAATGCCTGCGGGGGACCTCAGAAGCAAGAGGATCGGGACTGCTCTGTGCAAAACTATTGCACAGAGCAGGTAAGTATAGGCATGTTTGTTATTTTTATACAAAAAAAAAAACAAAGCTTTATAACCACTTTATTATTTACAACAATCACAGACATTTGGAGTTGATTCGCTATTCTTTTAAGTGGATTTATTATTTATCGCCATTCTTAGCTGTAATAGTAGCACCACACTCTACCCAGAGTGATATATATTGGTAGTAGTAGTAATACCATACTCTCCCCTAGAGTGACTGCGTTGAAGTTTTGTGGCTTTTATTGTAGGGATCGTAGTGACATCATTGACAAAATATGGCCATGTCCAGATCTGGTTAATATCATTGCCCAAATATTGCCAGTGACCATATTTCAATGTTACCCCCACCCCTTTGCCTATGCAGCCAAGATTTCCTGACCATGTAAGAAATGGGCCAGTGACAGTGGCGACTGCTTGTGTAAAAAATTTAACCTGACGTTGGTTTAACAATTCCCTGCTCACTCCAGCCTTTCTCTTCGACACAAACCAGTGCCATGCCTTTTGTGTAAAATTTCTATTGCTATCATGCTTTTTTGTACAAAGTCAGCTGAATTTAAGTGAATCAGATTGATTGAACATTTAAGCCTTTGCTGAATCCACTAGTTTTGTAGGACGCCTTGCGTCTTGTATTTCCATCTCTTTGCCCTTTTATTTCATGACATCGAGAAAACGCAGGAATGAAATAAGTAATAGGAATCCACTATTGACTTGAGTAGCGTGCCGAGAATGGTGTTTGTTATGTCGAGAGCGGACTGAAGTACAAAATCTTACATTCACCGCAAATTGCCTTCATTTGTTTTTGTCGTAGGCTGACTCCCTAATTGACAGAGAGCACCAGAACTTCTACAATGCTTCCCTGGAGTATATCTTTAAAGTGCAAGAGGTACAAGAAAAGAAGAAATTTGAATTTGTTGAGCCTGTAAGTATAATTATTATTAAATATCTGTATTATCATAAATTGAAACTTTCTCAGGGCAAAGTAAGAGCATCACTTAACTTGATCCCTCCCCAACAGCATATACATATACTCACTCTTTGTTTGCACCCCCCCCCCCTTCCACGTTCTGCGTTCAGCCAAAGCGAAATACCCAAAATTCTGGCTATTGGTTAACATGTGACTTATTCCCCTTCCACCATGTGATAGCACTAGTGCCCTGTGGTTGGCCCAGTGCTATCACATGCGGGCAGGGCATAGTCCTGCGTAAGCTCCAACATGTCAGTAATGCTTACACAAGGCTTATGTTCCCTGCTCCCAGGGACCAAACATAGTAGCACAGGTGCCAGAAAAAAAGTACGTTATGTAACCCTCTTATTTGTCCTGTAAGGTCAAAAGTAAGGGTTACTTTAAAGTGCACCTGAACTCAAAAAAGAGAATCTTCTATTAAAGTAGATTTCCGGTCAAAACCTAGCTACTCTTAAAAATGCTCCCTCCCCCTCCTAACACCTATTCTGACTAACCTCTGTAAGAAAGATCTGTATTCTTACCTATTTTAAGGCCGCACCACGCCAGTCAAATGAGCCAGATCCCTTTTCTGAGCGTCAACGGATGGGCCATAGGAGCCTATGGGTGACGTCACCACTCCCAGTCATTACCAGCCATTGTTGAGTGCTCTCTCCTCTCCCCTACAGCCAGTGCTAGCTGACACAGGGGGGAAAATGTGACCAGACTGGAGTGGGCTGAAAATAGTATATTGATCATTAACGTAAGTTAGTCAAAATAGGTGTTAGGAGTGGGGAGAAGCATTTTTTAAAAGTAGTTAGAATTTACCTGAAATTCCACTTTAACATGTTAATTGATCCTAAGTATTAACCTAAAAGGTACCCTTTGTCTTGAATTCCTCCTGAAAAATAGCAGTGTACTTCCTGGCATGTGAATGTGTCTAGGCACTCCTGTGTATCTGCACTGTGAGATTGAAGGCACTGCTGCCTCTGACTAGTTGTCTCGAAAGATTTTAAACAAGATTTGGTGACATCAGTACCAGTGGCAGCCCATCCATAGGTGGCGCTGGGATAAAAAGGCCCTTTAAAAAATATATATATAAAAAACGTCCTTTATGTGCACTGTGTTTGGGCGCCGGACACAGTGCACTATGGGAAGCGCCACGTCAATGCAATCACGAGATTGCAGACGAGGCGCCTCATTTGCAGGATTTTGACCTGCTTTGTGGCGCACTCCATCACGCCCAACAACTTCCGCCCATAGTATCACTACGGGCGGGTGCTTTGTTCTTCGAGTTAAGATGTTACTTCCGGTTTCCCTGTGCCAGCGGTAAACTGGAAGTGACGACAGCAGCTCCGTGGAAAGCACGGCCCGAGCGGAGCTATTTTGGTAAGGTAAGTAATGCCTGAGTACGCTGTACCTGAAAAACCTAAAATGTCACACTCCAGCCTCCAAAATGTACAATACAGGGTTAATATCCCCGTATTGTATGTGATTATGCCAAGGCTATACCTTGCTTTAATTTGCATCACTATCCGCTAGGTCAACTATTATGTTTTATTCACATAGCCAAGCTTACAATAACACTAGTCACAGAGTTGAATTGAGGATGCTTAAGTTTGGGGAGACTTTTTGATGCATATAGCATTAATTAGGTGCCACCTATGGACATACAATACTGTGCTCTATACATAGAGTAGCAGGGAGTAATCCTCTATCATCGATATATGTCCTATGAAATAAGCTGTTGTTGCTGAAATATGAACTGGGATTTAAACTGAGCTTGCTGATACCTCCTTTGTGTATGGTAAATCCCATAGGTCACTTATACAGGACACAAGAAGGGTCACAAATACTTGTGTGATGCCCAATAATAGTCTCCGTTATTTTCATTGGTAAAAAAAAAAAATTGTGAATTACATGTGTTTCTAGAAAACAGTCTTGGTGTAAACTGTAATAGTAAAAGTAATGCAACTCTACATACATATACAGCATTATATATCTTTTTTTTTTTTTTTTATAATTCATGTCATATTATAATTTTTCAAATCAGCTAGTTATCTGAAAAATGTATTTCAATTAAGGGGTTCATCTAGTCAAAAGTATTTTTGTCTTTGAGTTTTGGAGTGGGAAAGCATGATAATCCCTGTTTTTTTCAGGGATCTGGTGATCCCTATATAGAAGGCAGACATGTGCGATTTACAGTATGCAGAATGCAGACATGTGCGATTTACAATGTGCAGAATGTAGACATGTGCGATTTACAGTGTGCAGAATGTAGACATGTGCGATTTAGAGTGTGAAGAATGCAGACTTGTGCGATTTACAGTGTGCAGAATGCAGACATGTGCGATTTACAATGTGCAGAATGTAGACATGTGCGATTTAGAGTGTGAAGAATGCAGACTTGTGCGATTTACAGTGTGCAGAATGCAGACACTGTGCTCTGCGGAGCTATTTTGGTAAGGTAAGTAATGCCTGAGTACGCTGTACCTGAAAAACCTAAAATGTCACACTCCAGCCTCCAAAATGTACAATACAGGGTTAATATCCCCGTATAGAGTAGCAGGGATTAATGCTCTATCATCGATATATGTCCTATGAAATAAGCTGTTGTTGCTGAAATATGAACTGGGATTTAAACTGAGCTGGCTGATACCTCCTTTGTGTATGGTAAATCCCATAGGTCACTTATACAGGACACAAGAAGGGTCACAAATACTTGTGTGATGCCCAATAATAGTCTTCATTATTTTCATTGGTAAAAAAAAAAATTGTGAATTACATGTGTTTCTAGAAAACAGTCTTGGTGTAAACTGTAATAGTAAAAGTAATGCAGAATGCAGACAAGTCAGCTAGTTAAATTATCTGAAAATTTACAATGTAGTCAAAAGTATTTTTGTCTTTGAGTTTTGGAGTGGGAAAGCATGATAATCCCTGTTTTTTAATACCGCTATCTGGTGATCCCTATATAGAAGGCAGACATGTGCGATTTACAGTATGCAGAATGCAGACATGTGCGATTTACAATGTGCAGAATGCAGACATGTGCGATTTACAATGTGCAGAATGCAGACATGTGCGATTTACAGTCTGAAGAATGCAGACTTGTGCGATTTACAATGTGCAGAATGCAGACATGTGCGATTTACAGAATGCAGACATGTGCGATTTACAATGTGCAGAATGCAGACATGTGCTATTTACAGGGTTCAGAATGCAGACATGTGCTATTTACAGGGTTCAGAATGCAGACATGTGCTATTTACAGGGTTCAGAATGCAGACATGTGCTATTTACAGGGTGCAGAATGCAGACAGTAATGAAACATAATCACCTGATAAATGCCTATTTAGAGTCCTTTTTTTTTGCGTTTGCGACGATCTGTGAGGCTGTGCTATATACCATGATCTGTGATGCTGAGCTATTTACTCTGTCCTGTGATGCTGGGGCTATATACTCTGCCTTGTGATGCTGGGGCTATATACTCTGTCCTGTGTTGCTGTATACTCTGTCCTGTGATGCTGAGGCTATATACTCTGTCCTGTGATGCTGAGCTGTATACTCTTGACACTATGGGTGGAAGAAAGTGGAATACAGGGGACAGAGTGTGTGGATTCTATAAGGGTTGGGGCTTATGAGAAGTAGGAGGGGTCAAAAAGGAAGGGCGGGGTCTGGTTCTCCCCCATCCTAAAACTTCACCAGCCGCTACTGATCAGTACTGCACTTGTAAGGGGGCTTGTAAATGATTGAGTGTTGGAGCCAAAGAGTACAAGTCCCTGCCCCGCTTCTTCCTAACAACAACCCTCCTGCTTGAGATTTTAATCCTCCGCCATCTTGTGCCCATCTCCTTGCCCTCCTTGCCAGAGGCCTCCTCATGACATTCCTGGTCATTGTCCTTTATATCCCAAGGATGGAATGTTTACACAAAAAGGTTATGATTTGCTGCACTGATGTTACTTTAAGATGGCATTTCAGTCACATCACATAGATATACTATTCTGGGTCACTTGACAGCATTTTGTCATATATAGTGGAGAAACCTGAGCAGTCACATGTGGAAGCAGCACACAGTACACTTTAGTAAGCCAACTTCCTTTCTTTCCCTTCCCGGGGTCATCAGTACTCACTCAGAGGCAGGGCCGGGACAAGGGGTGGGCAGGAGGGGCGGTTGCCCTGGGCACTGTGGTATCATGTGAGGTGGGGGGGCACCACAAGGAGATTAGGGGGGAGGGAATTTGTGTTAAAAAGGGGAATTTGAGGGGCTTCAGGGGGTAAGAATAGTTTTAGGGGGGCAAATTTAGGGAGGGTGTGCTAGGAGTTGTGATTTGGGGGGATTTGTGTTGGGAGTGGGGATGGGACACATAATGCCCATACATCTTGGGGGGGGGGAGCAATTTGGCATGTTTGCCCTGGGCTCTAAATGACCTTGTCCCGCCACTGCTCAGAGGGTCCTTGCCTTAAGCTGTCAATATCCAGCTCGCTGCTCCCTACAGGTAGCCTTCCTGAGACAGAATCACTGCAGTCACCTCTGGCTTGGGTACACTTTTCCCAGATCCTGCAGGGGATAGCCTCACTTCAGGGAACATTTGGGCTAAAAGGCCTTATGCAACTCACGCTAGCCTCCTCCACCATAAGACTCAGAATGTCTACAGCCAGCTCTTCTGGGTGCAGGTCTCTAACTCTTCCTGTCCTCCAGCCTTGTCTAGGGTCTCCACTTGCTGAAAACATCTGCCTGATGGTCCAATCTGTGGCTCACATGCCCCAACTACACTAAGGCTTCTCCCAACCTAGCGTATATATGGGCACTGACACACACATAACATCAATACAACTAACTAAAAGGGACCTAGCACTTGATTACGCTATTCTCTGTTACCAGCACTATTCTGGGACAGAGCCACCTAGTGGCAGACTAGCTAACTGCACCCACTTACATGCCGCTCATTTTTCTTCTTACTGGAGGCTCTGATATGAGGAAGCAAAGCCCTGCCTCTATCAAGATGGCTGCCTCCACAAAGAGACACAGTGCATGGTAAGTCAGCAGTGGTGAAATATCAGCTGCTGAGTGAGTGCAAACTATATTGTTGACCAGATCTTTGCCCTCTGCTTGCCTATTTGGGGACAGTTTTTAGAGCTTGGTTTACCTTTAATGCATTTTCAGTGAGTTTACATTTTAAATTGCTGTAATCATTACCAGAGGGTAACTTTAAAAAAAAAAAAACTGAACATTTGCTTATTTGTTGTTTCTTATTCAAATGATACTACTCTATATAAAGATGCTGTAAATAGACGCTGCTAGTGGCTATATGTACATCAGCTGTGCACGTGCTGAAGTGCTGAGATGAAATATTTAGTAATAATAAGCCACCTAGAGGCTGTGTATCATGAATCCTTTTGGGTTTGGGATGACCCATAGACTTGGACTTGATAAAAGGAAAGCAAAGTCACTGTTCTGCACTGTTCAGACTTCTAAATAAAATAATAACAAAAATAATACGTTGAGCTTTTCTTCCTAATGTATATGTAAAAGGCAATATCCCTATAAGACAGCACAGCATGATGGTGTGCTCTGAAAAAAGGACAGCATGCAGTACCTTTTTTTTCAGCACAGAGCAAGAAGTTATTAAAATGTTGCTTGTGACATTTCAATAAATTTCCAACCAAACAGAAATAAAAGTAAACATGTCAATGCGCCAGATTCTAAGCATCGGCACTATTCTTCCGAGTACATACCAGCAGCCATGTGTTGAGTGCAGCTGCTGGGGAGAACAAGACCTTTATATTTGGAAAACCTAAAAATGTTCTGGATAGAGTAGAAAAACATTAGACATGTGCACTGACAAAAAAATTTGTTAATTTTCGTTTTCATTTTAATAGTTTTTTTGCTTTTTTCAGAAATTCAGAAATTCGGAAATTTCGGGAATTTACAAATTTCAAATTTTCGGATTTCCGAATTTCTGAATTTCCAATTTTCGGATTTCCGAATTTCTGAATTTTCCAAATGTCCAATTTTCGGATTTCCGAATTTTTGGCTTTTTGGAATTTCGAAAATTCGGGAATTCGAAAGTCCGAAAATTCTAAAATTTGAAAAAATGAAAGAAAATCAGTTTAATTCGAAATAAGAACTAACTATTCAATTATAGGTATTGGAATTTCTTTTCAAATTTGGCTGTTAGTGAATGTAATGAATATGAAGTTACGAATTATCTGAAATAACGAATGCCGTATCTAAACAAATGGAACGTAACGATCTAATAATAATAATAATAATAAAAAACCTTTTTTTTTATTATTATATATTTGTTCTGTTGCATTTGTTTAGATACGGCATTCGTTATTTCAGATAATTCGTACTTGTTACGTTCACTAACAGCCAAATTTGAAAGGAAATTCCAATACCTATAATTTAATAGTCAGGTATTATTTCGAATCAAACTGATTTCTTTCTTTTTTTCAGATTTTCGGATTTTCAAATTTTTGAATTTCCAAATTTCGTAAATTCGGAATTCCGAAAATTTCGAAATTCGGAAATTTGAAAATTCGGAAATCCGAAAATTGTAAATCCGAAAATTAGAAATTCGTAATTTCGGAAATTCGGAAATTTCGGAAATTGAAAAATTTGTCAAATTTGTCAAAATTAGTTAAAAAACGAATTCGGAACTAAACGAATTGTCTAGAGAACATCTATCTTATTTTTTGCTGTCTATGATCCTCGAGGAAGAATTCTTTTCATGTTCTCTTCTGAAGACGCACCAGGAAATGAGAGAAGAACTGCCCTCCACCTTCCATTTCTTCCTTCCCCTGTTGAATGATTTACCCTCTTCTCTTGTTCTGGTGACAACTTTCTGAAATCTCAGATTTCCACTCACTTTCTGTCTTGGACAATGTTCATCAGGACTAAAAGAGGGGTAAATCCCCAGAGCTGAGACACAGGCAGAAATATTCCTTCCACTCCCTAGTCAAAAGTTTTGCCTTTACATTCACTTTAAAGTGGTTGTAAACCCTTTCACACCACTTTTACCTACAGGTAAGCCTATAATAAGGCTTACCTGTAGGTACCGTGAACATCTCCTAAACTTGCACTGTTTATGAGATATTTACTATAACAGCATGTTCCGATGTCATCGGCACATGTGCACTGAAGAAACGTCTCTCTCGTGCCGTTTCTTCAGCTGCTGTGCCGGTGCCGTTGATGTCCTCACAGCGCCGGAGCCCGCGATACCCGGAAATAACTCCGGGAGACATGTCGCCGGCCACAGCGGTTTGTGTCAGGACCACTGCGGGGGCTTCAATCTAAGGTAAGGATTTCATAATAAGCTAGTATGCTATGCCTTTGTCTTGCAGGTTCTTTTTTTTTTTTGTTTCCGTGGGTTTACAACCACCTTATAGAATCACCTTTACATAAAAACCTCACCCATAAAATAAGCATTTATTATACTTACCTTTCTGTTGGCCGGTGTAAGGTCCCAGCCACGACAAACATTTAGCCTTTGGATGTGCCAAATGCTTGCGATCACCGATATCTGCTGTGATTCCTCCTGCCAGCTCGAACATCACTATAGGACAAGCCAACGGTTTCCTTACATAGGCTGCCGGAAAGTTAAGTAAATAATAAATACTGCATGGTTCTTGCCCTCCGAAAGCTTAACACCCCTTTCATGACCGTCTGGGATTCCTTGAGTCAGCGAAGTAAAGGAGACCAGTTTGCCTGGATCACAGTGAGTGGGCCGCAGAGGATTCTGAGAGAATGACTGTTGCTTGTGCACCCTTTCAGGATAGAGGGACTGTTCTAAACCAAGCTGCCGGGGCTGTGCCTTATGCCTGGTACACACAATGAGATTACTAGACAAATGATTGTCTGTTTTTCTTTTTCTTTCTCATATTCAAAAATAAATGAGGTTACTAATGAAAATTCTCATACGACAAAATAAAAATTTGGAAGTGGTGTATTGTATTTTTGGACAACTATACTGATTAATAACCACTTCAGCCCTGGAAGATTTTACCCCTTTCCTGACCAGAGCACTTTTTACAATTTGGCACTGCGTTGATTTAACTGACGATTGCGTGGGAAGTCCTTTTTTTCCCACAAATAGAGCCTTCTTTTGGTGGTATTTGATCACCTCTGCATTTCTTATATACAAAAAATCGCAGATAAGCGTATATATTGATTAGTTTGCGCAAAATTTATAGCGTCTACAAACTATGGGAAACATTTATGGCATTTCTATGGTATTTTTATTATTTTTTTTACTAGTAATGGCGGTGATCTGCTCTGATTTTTAGTGGTACTGCAACATTGTGACGGACGGATCGGACACTTTTGACACATTTTGGGAACATTGATATCAGTGTTATAAATATGCACTGATTACTGTGTAAATGTCACTGGTAAGGAAGGGGTTAACACTAGGGACAATCAAGGGGTTAAATGTGTGTTCCCTAGATGTGTTCTAACTGTATGGGGATGGGACTGACTGGGGGAGGAGACATATCGTTGTTCCTACTTAGTAGGAACAAACGATATGTCTTCTCTCTCCCCTGACAGAACCAGGTTTTGTGTGTTTACACACACAAATCCCCGTTGTGGCTCTCGGCGCTCTGGCAGCTCCTAAAGGGAAGGACATACCCTTATGGGGTTTTCGCCCAGGAGAGCTATTGTGCAGCAGCATAAGTACGTGAGCCAGTTGGGAACCGGTTAAACGAAAATCGTACGATCTGGTACAAAACATTTTCATGCTTGTCTCATCTGATTATTTCAGATGAACTGTGGTGATCGGCTCTTGAAAGCTGTGTACTAACGATCAGCGTATCGTGCGATCGCTTACAATCTGTGTTTTTCGTATTATTTTCTGATCGTATGTATGGGCCTTTATAGAAGAGAAGACCCTTGTGCTTAAACCGTGTGCTACCTTTTTAAGAAGGGAAACTCTGCTTTTTTTGTATAGCTGCTTCAAGATTCCTCATTCAAGTTGTTTAGTGCTGGGCATCCCAAAACACTTCCCAATCCCTATCCCAGTTCTACAATGCAATAAAAACAACAAAAATAAAGACACTATTTGCCTAATTACTGTCTGAGGACTGAGTGAGATTTTATGCATCTGCCTGAAAATTCCCAGTGCTTGGCTGCTTGCTCCATCAATGGACCAGAACGTGGGATCAGATCTGTGGACCAAGTCAGGGACCTGCTACACTACCAGTATTTAAAAAATGCATGCAATTGTTCTTAAATGAATGCATAGTGTACAATAACATGGGCTCATAACTGCTATTCTCATACGATTACTCTCTGTCTTGTCTTGATTATTATTTTCGAAAATCTTTGTGTCTTCCTGTGGGCTTCCTGTCTGCCACGTCTTCATAATTATCAGCAACAAAGCTGACGTTTTCATAGTGTTATCTGTAATCTAATCTGTGATTATTATTTTAAAGACAGTCATATATTTCTTCTAGAATTATATGATAAATGTTTCTCACTTTTTTGAAACCTGAAATCCTAAATTGCCTGGATGATAAAAGGCTTTAGACCACATTTCTGTAATTAATTTGTCGGTCTAAAACCAGCCTCCTGTACTCTGTGCATATAGTAATTGCAGTATAGCAATTCCATAGAACTCTGTAATGTGCAAGCATACTGTTATTCCTGTCTACAGCTAATCATTATGAGGAATATGGTCTTCAATAGGGCACATCTTGCAGGCGGAGGTCACGTCATGGAATAAAAAGGCAACTCATGTAAGAAATGGCAGGTGATGGGACCCAAATTTATATTTAGTGTTAGTGGGGTAAGTTATAAACCTCATACAGCTTTTTATTTCCTGGAACAGAATACACTCAAAAAGGCTTACACAACCTCCACCACTTATAAATGTTTAACATCTACTTATTTATTCATTTTCAAGATCAATATTGCCTAAAAGGCACATGTCAAACATCACACCACAGTTACCATAAATATAAAAACATCTCATAATTCTGCACATGCATGTCCATAAAAAGTACCATATAATGTCCACCCTTTTGGTGCATCTATAAATATTTTACATTAAAACAAAGAAGTTCATAGATCCTACTTCACCATGTATGTTAATTATTATCCATAGTAAAGAAGGATCTCCCTGGAGCTGGCAACCTCAGCCTGGACTCCGATCAGGCCAAGCCACACCCCAAACACATTCCACTCCGCCCCTCAGAGCTTAGTCATAGGCAGTGGTGGCCCGTGCATTGTGGGTGCAACGGCGCTGCCCCCCAATAACACCACTGCCGCCCTCCATATCCAATGTACTTGGCCCCTTTCAGGATTCCAGGCATATTAATTCCTATGGGGAGTGGGGGTGTTTTTGGAAGCACATGATTAGAGCCATAGGCTCTATGAGGCTTCAAAAAGGGGTGGGCTCAGGGCACAGAGCACTGCGTCCCGATCTCACCCAGTTGTGTGATGATAGCCAATTCATTTTCGCTATTTTCACACTAAATCGTCTCCTCGCCAATCAGGAATCAGGTGTGAGACCTGTTTCCCGATTGGCCAAAACGTTAGGTAATCCTAATAGACACCTGACGTGGAGCCAAGGAGGAAGCCGTTGGAGCCAGAGATGAAGCCTGCCACCCTGGAGCTGCTGCCCGGACCCCGCACTCGCTAGCCTGGAGCCGCTGCCCAGACCCCGCACCCGCTAGTCTGGAGCTGCTGCCCGGATGCCGCACCTGCTAGCCTGGAGCCGCTGCCTGGACCCAGCACCCGCTAGCCTGGAGCCGCTGCCTGGACCCGGCACCTGCTAGCCTGGAGCCGCTGTCTGGACCCTGCACCTGCTAGCCTGGAGCCGATGCCCGGACCCTACACCTGCTAGCCTGGAGCCGCTGCCTGGGCCCCTCACCCGCTAGCCTGGAGCCGCTGTCCGGACCCATCACCCGCTAGACTGGAGCCGATGCCCGGACCCCACACCTGCTAGCCTGGAGCTGCTGTCTGCACCCCGCACCTGCTAGCCTGGAGCCGCTGCCTGGGCCCCTCACCCGCTAGCCTGGAGCCGCTGTCCGGACCCATCACCTGTTAGCCTGGAGCCGCTGCCCGCACCCCGCCATGCTGGATGACATCCCCCATCTATCTGGATCTATCTATCCAGGTAAGTGCCAGCCCAACCAGCAGACGCACGGGAGGGGGGGGGCTATTAGTGCAGCGCCACCAGGGGGGGGTGGTTGTTTGCTGCCCCCCAAACAAAAAACCTACCAGCCGCCACTGGTTATTGGGATAATTATTATTATATAGGATTTATATTAGACATGTGAACTACCGAAAAATTTGTTTAGTTTTGTTTTCGTTTTTTTTTCATTTATCGGATCATTCGTTATGATCAGCATTCGTTACTTCGGATCATTCGTAACTTTGGATGCATTCGTATTCATGCCGTTCCATTCGTTTAGATGTGGCATTTGTAACTTTGGATAATTGTAACTTCGGATGCATTCGTATTCGAAATTTGAAAGTAAATTCCAATATAAATCAAATCTATCCCAAATTGGCTGCTATTGCGCAGAGACTTGAATAGAAGAGCTACTGACTTCATCTATTTTACCTATAATTTAATAGTTTATAATAATAATAATAATAACTATAATAATAGTTATTAATTATAATAGAAAATATGAAAAAAATTATTATTATTTAAGATACTTATATAGCGCCGTCAATATACGCGCTTTACATATACATTGTACATTCAAATTATCCGAATGTTATCGATTCGTTAAACTCGTAGGTTGAATTTTTTTTCGTTCTTTGAGTTTTTGTATTTTCGGATGTTCGTTCTTTTGGATTTTCGTTCTTTCGGATTTTCGTTCTTTCTGACAATTCTTTTCATATGCATTCGTCAAAAGGGTCTTTTGTTTATGAGGATGCTTCTGAATGAACGAATATGCCAAATTTTGTCTGAAAACTAATTTGTAACAAAACAATTTGCACATGTCTAATTTATATGAAGCCAACAGTTTCCACAATGCTTTACAGTTAAAAGGGAGACAGTACAGTTAGAATTCAAGACAAGAGCATTAGGAGGAACCAAGGGAGGGTCAAGTGTCACAACCGATAATGAAGATGGGGATGAGGTGATGGAGAAAGTAAGAGCTTAGGTGTTAGTTAGAGGTGAAATCTGCTTCCCTGATGAGCGTTGCCTAAAGGTGGACAGAGTAGAAGATAGGTGGACAGATTGGGTTTGGGAGTTTCAACGGGGGGAGGGGGGGTTAGGATGAAGTCCTGGAGGCAAGCATGTGAAGAGGTGATAAGGGAGCTAGAGAGCAGGAGGTTTTAGAAAGGAGTGGAGTGGACAGTTTGCGTGATATTTTGAGACAAGTTTGGCGATGTAGCTTGGGGTAGGATTGTTCACAGCTTTGTATGTAGTTAGGATTTTGAATTTTTGGCATGCAGAAGCCAGTAAAATGAACTACAGGAAAAGTAAAACTGTGAGCGCAAAGATACATGTACCCCTATCTATGTGGCAGATAATGTCCAAAGCGAGCTCAGTCGCAGTTCATTAGTCCATAAATGGAGCATAGAACAAAGTAAAAAGGGATGGTGGTAGGCGGCAGCTGTCCTAAGAGTGAAGCCAGCTCTGTATAAGAAAGACAAGGGAACAAAAGGAAGCGCCACCTAAGTGCAATAAATTTAGTTTGGTTTAATGACACAACAGGTAATGCTCTTACAGGAAGGAGATTAAAAACAGGCTCATCTTTGTGATGGTGGCACGTGGTGCAGTTCGGTCTGGTCCCTAGTCCATCCTATTCCACGGGAATGCAGTGATGGGAGACGAGGTGTTCAGTCCTTTTCCTGTGGCCTCCAGGAAGTCTGATAATTCCGACGTGGAACACAGGTGTGTTCCACCTGTGTTCCACGTCGGACTTAGCAGACTTCCTGTAAGTGCATTACCTGTTGTGTCACTAAACCAAACTAAATTTATTGCACTTAGGTGGCGCTTCCTTTTGTTCCCTAGTAAAATGAACTGAATAGCAGAGCATTTGGATAGGTAGATGAGCCTGGCAGAAACATTCATGATAGACTTCAGAGGTAATAGTCTTTGTCGAGATTGGCTGATGAGGGGATTGCAGTATTTGAGGCAAGAGAGTAAATTCGTAGTTTGGTGGTGTCATTGGTTAAGATGGAGCATATTTTGGGAATGTTATGGCACTGAAAGAGACAAGATTTAGACAGTGATTGAATGAAGGGTTTATTACACCTTGACGCATAAGACATATTTTCTTAAGCATTCAACCTACGAATATACAGTATATTTTAATTAATTTGATAAAAAATATAACAATTTTATAAATATCTTTAAGAAATTCTTTCACATAGACAATTTGAGCTCAGATAAAAGGTACTTAGGATTGGCTCCAAAAGGCAGCTCGTAGCTTGGATCTAATAAGTGGATGCCGCAAAAAAAAAAAAACAAAGGCCAACATATTCCAAAATAATGATGCATTTATGGCAGATATTTATTTGCCAACATTATCAGCCCCTCTGCCGATTATGGCTAATTTAGCTTTTTATTGACATTTGCATCCCTATGGAGGACAGGAAGTCCATGGGAAATCTCTCCTACAGAAAAACTGACAAAAACACATAATTCATGGAGTGAGAAAGACTTAGAGCTCCTGGCAATGCTTTAACTGCTGACTATGCTGTCCTGTCATGGTGATCTACTCTACCATTACTTACGGGTGTCACAGGTACATGAAGTGTGGGAAAATCTCTGCAGTGGAAGACCGAAATTAATCTGTCAAAAAAATTTAATTCTTCACTACTAACTCACTTAAAAACTCTAAAATACATTAATTTTGCGGAAGAAAAAACAGATAAAGAATGCCACTCAAAGCACTACCCCTGCAATCTAAAGCACACAAACTGGTGTCGGGATTCAAAAAAGCTCCTTTAGGCTAGCAGAAACAAATCAGAAGACAGAAGGTGGAAACACCGCACACTAGAGCCCAGCCAATATAGAGAAAGATTAAAGTGGAAGTAAACCCCCCTATCGTTTTCAGCCAAGGAAGCTGCCATCTTTGCCTCTGTTTAATCTTCAACTGCCACAGTGCTGCACATGTGATCCGTTATGACACCAGCCATTGGATGGTTTGACTGTTTGGTTGAGAGCACAGCCAATGTGCAGTTAGCATTCACGGCATGCCTTTTTTTTTTTAGACTGTTAAATCGATGGGTTTACTTCCGCTTTAAGATACAGCTTCAGCCTAAGCTTTTCCTGACTACACTCCTCTGACATGTTTCATGTACCCATGGTGAATGTTGTATGATTAAGTCCCATTGGGTGGGGTGAAACATTTCAGAGGAGTGCAGTCAGGAGGAGCTTTTGCTGACGCCGTATCGTCACCTTTCTGTCCTTGAACGTTTCTCCAGTTTTTCTTTTTTCGCGTGATTTTGGCGCGGTTTTATGCACGACTTGTGCATGTTTTTGAGCTTTGGCGATTTTTTATTAGCCAATAGCGAAAACTATTATCTGTTGCATCATTTGTTGTTAGATATCTCATTTTTTTTAGCTTTTCCTTTTATTTCTTTTTAATTATTATTATTAATTTATTATTATTTTGTTCCTTAAGGTAAGGGGTTCGAGTTAAGGTTAGCTTAGGGTTAGGATTAGGAGTTGGGGTTAGGGTTAGGATTAGGGGTTAGGGTGTCACATATCTTGGTTGGAGTCCAAGTCGACGAGAGGGTTTCCATTGCAGCTCTGGTCCGAGCACCCCTGAATGTGGTGACAGAGGTACAAGCCTCATAGAAGCACGGGTACCAGTAGCTTGATAGTAGGTGACTGCCTAAGTCAGGGACGTAGTTAAAGTGACACTACAGTAAAGGTACAGTTTTTTTTTTTTTTAAAATAAATGTATTTAATAATAATAATATATGTATTACAAGTGGTTTTCCTCGTTGTTGGGTTCATCATTGAGTCTTTAACTTTTTTCTTTTTTCTTTGTATTGTCAAATTATAATTGTTGTTGTGGAATTGTATTTTTGATCTGTAAACTCTTAATACATTTTGTAAAAAATTGTATACGTGCCTATAAAGTCCATCTCTTTTCTCAATGTTCAAATTCACTAATAGGATGTGGCACATGTTGTATTTTTGGTGTCCTGATTGCCACCCTAGGGCCTAGCAATTAATTTTTCTCTAAATAACAAACATGTCATACTTACCTCCACTGTGCCGTTCATTTTGCACAGAGTGGCCCGATCCACCTGTTCTGGGGTTCCACGGAGCCTCTCGCGGCTCCTTCCCGCAATAGATAACCCCCTCTGGGAAGCTCTCTCCCAAGGGAGTTACCTTGCGGGTGCACTCCTGTGTCACACACTCGACGTCCATAGCCGCCGAGTGTATAACACGGCCCCGCCCCCGGCGCCCACGTCATTGGATTTGATTGAATGAAAAGGGAGCCAATGGCTGCAATGCTATCAATCTATCCAATGAAGAGCCAAGAAGCTGTGGAAAGAGCAACGTGGGATCGCGCCCAAGGAAATTCGGGGCTCAGGTAAGTAAAACAGAGGGGGCTGGGGGGCCGGACACTGCAAGGTGTTTTTTCACCTTAATGCATAGGATGCATTAAGGTGAAAAAACACGAACCTTTACAACCTCTTTAAGGTGAGCCAGGGTCATACACAGTAAGACAACAGAGTGGTCAGGAGGTGCCTACGTGTCAGTATATTAACCTGAGCTCATCTGTGTGCTGGTACATGTGCATGAGCATTAGCTGTATGGAAATGAGCAGTAGCTGCAGGAGAAGTCGCATTAGCTGTATGAGAATTGGTATTAGCTGAACTAGCTTCCTGACATACGGTTATTTATTTATTTTTGTTAGGGTTAGGGTGTTAATACTACTACTACTTCTACTACTAATAATAATAATAATAACAATAATAAATAAATAAATGTAAAATAAATACAAAATAAATAAAAATTCTATTCATAAATAAATAATTAAACTCAATAAATTAATACTAAGTAATAGTAAATAAATAATTAACCCCCTAATCTAAAAATAATAATAAATAACTAAACATCCTAACCCTAACACAAAATAAATAAATAAATTACTATTATTATTATTTATTTATTTAGTTTAGGCTTGTGTTTATTATTATTTATAATAATTTATTTAATATTTGTTAAGGTTAGGGGTTACCGTAATTGTCATTTATTTATGTGATATTACATATTATTAATACATTTTATTTATTTATGATGATTTTTAGTTATTTGTGAGTTTGGTTTACATTTATTTATTCATATATTATTGCTATTTTATGTTTTACAATTTTTAATTTGAGTAGAAAATCGTGCAAAAATGCGTGACAAAATACACGAATGCCGCTTTTTTATTGATATCTATGGGAATAAAAACATGCCAAAAATGGTCAAATTTGCCAGATTCGAGCTACAAAATAAGCTCCAGAACTTTTTGAGCTTCAGGCATTTGGCTTCAGGCGACTCGGAGTGGAGATGTGAACCGTCTTCTCATAGAATAATTGATTTTTTTCACCTGCAACGTTTTGGAGCTTGAAGCTCCAAAACGCTCACTGGGCTCTGGTGTGCGGCATTTCCACCTTCTGTCTTCAGAAAAGCAGACAAGTTTGAGGTGATCCTGCATATACATGGCAGCACGGTGGTGCACCTTAATGGTGAGCTGCCACATATACACATACAGCCAGTGTTCCTTATGCTAAAAGCACGCTCACAAAGCGCTCCCACCAGAGTGACCGCACTGTCACCGACCGCTTCCAGTCACTATGGAACTTAAATGGTGAGACGCAACTTCATTAATGTGACACCACATCCAAAAATCCATAATCAGAAAAAAGGAAAAATGTAGGACTTGCTTGCCATCTATAACCCAAACTAAGGAATTAAATTAAAGCAGCTAGCATAAAATGTAGGCCATACATATAAATCATACGAATCAAAAAAATGCAGCGCTGTCACTTTAAATAATAAAATGACTCTCAGAACCTTAGAAGGTGCAATTAGTCTTTTAAAACCTGACATAGGCATGCAAACACATATGGCAAATCACTGGAGGGATTTGCCAATCATAAGATCTGGAACAGATGCTAAAAAGTATATACATTTAAAAATAGAGGATTCGGCATAGACAAAAATATCCTCCACCAGCACCACCAAATAGTGCAGTACAGTGGAACCTTTGTTTACGAGTAACGTGGTTAACGAGCGTTTTGAAAGACGAGCAACTTTTTTTTTTTTTATTCTGACTCGGTTTGCGAGTGTTGTCTCGCCAAAACAAGCAGAACTCAAGTTAATGGAGTGTGCAGTACCGCATTTGGCCAGAGGTGCGGGGGCGCCGGGGACACTGGAAACGGGTCGGAGCCATTCGGAGCCGTTCGGAAATACTCTGCATCACTCAGAAATACTCAGAAAAACTCCATTCTCGAGTGTTTCCAAGCCGTTCTGAGGCTTTCCGAGTTCAGTCGGGCTGTCCCTGAGTATTTACGAGGCTCTCCGACACCCCCCACCTCTGGCCACATGCGGTATTGCATGTAATAGAAGTCAATTCGGAACTAATTATCTTCATTTCCATTGACTTTTATGGGGAAACTCACTTTGATATGTGAGTGCTTTGGATTACAAGCATTCTCCTGGAACGGATTATGCTTGTAATCCAAGGTTCCACTGTATAAGGTAAGTGTAAAGACATCTTCTACGATACTGTATTGCAGCAACCCTTGTATACCTCCCCAGATACTCTCATGTGTATTAAAAAAGAACACACCACCTCCTCATGGTGTAGTATTTTTAAAACCAGATAGATTTAATAAGATATTGCACTTATATTTGACAAGTCGAGTACAGGCATATAATATCACTAGAGAAGCCAACACATGCAGAGGTATTCTGCAAAATACCTGGTTGATCCTGCTGTTTTCTATCTCCACCTTCTGTCCATGTCCCCAATACAGCTAGGGATTTTGCAAAGCAGTGTTGTCAGCCTTGCACATGCTCAGTTTTCAGTGAGTTTTTATGCTGAGCATGTCCTCCCTATGACATCTGAGCAGCCCATGTGACTATACAGTCCCACATGTGGGTTTATACACAGTGGTAAATGACAGCCCACTCCCTCCCTCCTTATCCATGCCCATTAACCAGCTAAGCACAATGGGGGGGGGGCGGGATATTACATGTAAATTGATGGAGGCTTCACCTCCCTCCTATTCTAAGACACAGGCTGGAGGGTGTGACTGGCCGAAATCCACCCACACCATGTTATTGCCAAAAAATAATAAAGATTTTATTTCAAATATATATTTGTGTGACAATTTAAAACTGTTTAGGGGGGCGGGGGTCCATTAGCAGTAAAGCGTTGTTAGTTTTAGCGCTAAACTATGCTTTACTGCCGTTTTTAGCTCCGCTTTTTGGCCGCTAGCCAGTGCTTTTAATCCCCACTAGCGGTCGAAGAAAGAGTTAAATGAGCCCATGTTTTGGTGCTGCCGAAATGCTTTGCAGGCACTTTGGCATCGCTGCCCATTTATTTCAATGGGCAGGGAGTTTTGGGAGCGGTGTATACACCGCTCATAAACCACCCCAAAGATGCTGCTTGCAGGACTTTTCAGAACGTTCCACAAGCACACCGCCCCAGTGTGAAAGCACTCATGCATTCACATTGGGGAGACATGAGAGGCACTTTGTTAGTAGCACTCAGACCAGTCCAGCCACAACAGCTGTCATCTTCTCATAGACGTTTACAAGCTGCCAGGGCTGGATGCTGTGCCCATGCGGACTTAAAGGCCAGAGTCGATCTTAAAGGCTGGAGTCTCATGCACCAGGGCTAAACGCCTTGTGTGTATGAGGCCTTAAAGTGTTACTAAACCCAGGACCCTACATTCACTATATCTGGTCTCCCACAGTACACAGAACATGCAAATGCAATTATTTTACCTTTTCTCATCAGCGGTATATAGCAATCTTGTGACTTCCATCAGTTCCTGGTAAAGCTTGTAGGAGGAGTTTTCATTTTACACTGAGCTGTCCTATCAGGATGCAAGACCCTCTGTCTGGACAGTGCCGATTGGCCCTGTGCTTGGCTAGCAATACACACCAAACTGAGCATGTGCAGCCTGACTCCAAGGGCTCTGTCTTATCCGAAGATGTTCTGGAGTCAGTGTTAGAAGTGGAGAACCGGAGAGGACAGGATCATACAGCCTTTTTACGTAATGCAGAGGATTAACCCCTTAGGTTCCACAGTGAGTATTACAAACATGATATTCTGCATATACAGACTGATTTTACTGTTGTGGGTTTAGTAACACTTTTATGTATTTATCACCTTTTTTCTCACAGGGTAGCTGTGTTTGCCTTTTGTTATCTTAAAAACAGGTTCACTTTAAAGATAATGCAGAACAGAAGACTGGACACCAAGGCTCATACATGATTCATATTTAGGTCTCTACCTCAATTGGATTTTTAAGACTTTCTGAGTGGACGTCCCTTTAAAAAATTTAAATAGGTTTTTAAAAAGTATAAAATAGCCAATAATAAACCTCCTTGGATTATTCTGAGTATTATCTATATTACCCAGACTGACTAAAGGCATAAGCTCTCTACAGGGCTAAAAAAAAGAAGTAATGAAAAGCGAAATAAGAGGGTTCTGTAGAGTGAAGGACAAACCAGGCATACTTCACTTTTCAGCCCTATATTTCTTAGATCTGTCAATGAGCCATTGTGCTCCAGTCTAAACTTGGCAAGTTCTGCAGAGCATCGCCATGCATGAAATATTGATTTTTTTCACCCGTGCCGCCGCACACTGCCTTTTAATCCACAGTAATCACAGCAGTAGGGGTTTCTTTGTTGGTGTTTGGAGCGGATTAGAGGGCATTGCATACAGAAAGTAGACTCAGCAAATGAAAGACTAGAGCGTTCTGCTATAGTCACATTTGCTGATCACTCTTCATTTCAGATGAGAGATGGTTTTATGATAAGGGCTAGAGAAATATATTGATGTAAGATGCTTCAGTTTGCAATGCTCAGGCTTGGCCAAGGTTGCCGGAATTGGTAATTGGAAATATATGGGACAAGGCTGGGGGGAAATTGAGCACAATATAGCTGTTCTCATACAGATATATAATGCTGTGAAAAAAAAACTGTTTCCATGTATAGATTGTAATTCTATCCTTACATTAAAAGCAGACATACTGCTAGTTACCCATAAGTGCATCATGCTTACTAGTGCTGAATAAGCTTAGAAGCGTAATTCAATAAACACAATTCAGTGTCTAGGTCAGTGGCGGCTGGTGGGTTTTTTGTTAGGGGGGGCATCAAACAACCACCCCCCTGGTGGCGGGACACCTACCTGGATAGATAGATCCAGATAGATGGGGGGGTCATCCAGTGTGGCGGGGTGCAGGCAGCGGCTCCAGGCTAGCGGGTGCGGGCAGTGGCTCCAGGCTAGCAGGTGCTGGCAGCTGCTCCAGGCTAGCAGGTGCTGGCAGCTGCTCCAGGCTAGCGGGTGCGGGCAGCTGCTCCAGGCTAGCGGGTGCGGGCAGCTGCTCCAGGCTAGCGGGTGCGAGGTCTAGGCATCTGCTCCAGGCTAGCGGGTGTGGGGTTTAGGCAGCGGCTCCAGGCTAGCGGGTGCGGGGTCCAGGCAGCGGCTCCTGGATAGCAGGTGAAGGGTTCGGGCAGCGGCTCCAGGCTAGTGGGTGCGGGGTCTGGGCAGCAGCTCCAGGCTAGCGGGTGCGGGCAGCTGCTCCAGGCTAGCTGGTGCGAGGTCTGGGTATCTGCTCCAGGCTAGCGGGTGTGGGGTTTAGGCAGCGGCTCCAGGCTAGCGGGTGCGGGGTCCAGGCAGCGGCTCCTGGATAGCAGGTGAAGGGTTCGGGCAGCGGCTCCAGGCTAGTGGGTGCGGGGTCTGGGCAGCAGCTCCAGGCTAGCCGGTGTGGGGTCTGGGCAGCGGCTCCAGGCTAGTGGGTTCGGGGTCTGGGCAGCGGCTCCAGGTTAGTGGGCAGCGGCTCCAGGCTAGCGGGTGTGGGCATTGGCTCCAGGCTAGAGGGAGCAGGGTCCAGGCAGCGGCTCCAGACTAGCAGGTGCGGGGTCCAGGCAGCGGCTCCAGACTAGAGGGGGTTCGGGCAGCAGCTCTAGGCTAGTGTGTGCGGGTACGGGCAGCAGCTCCTAGGTGGCAGGCTTTATCTGTGGCTCCAACGGCTTCCTTCCTGGCTCCACGTCAGGTGTTCAATAGGATCGCCTGACGTTTTGGCCAAACGGGAAACAGGTCTCACACCTGCTTCCTACTGTTGTGCTTCAAAAAACATCCCAACCCCCACATCCCCGCCATAGGAATTCATGCGCCCGGCATCCTGAAAGGGTCCGGGCACATGGAAAAGGAGGGTGGCGGTGGTGTTAGGGGTAATGCACAGGCCACCACTGGTCTAGGTGGCTCATCATGCAATTTATTCTTATTCATCCTGTTTAGCAAAAATGTTGATTGCACTGTCTGACATAAGCCCATGTCACACAAGTTATCCTTTCCCCAGAACTAACAAACACTCACCTGCTTCTATAGTGTCTTTTATCACGCTGCTGCCGCTCCCTCTCTGGCAAGCAAAATTTGGCAGTATTTTATTCAGTGAGGAAGTAATGCCGTACAGACAGGTAAGTGTTCTGTTGTGCAGTTCTGTTGCTGGTGAGTTGCTGCCAGCAACAGGAGCTAAGGTCTAACATGGCCTATAGCTATAAACTTATAATTATAGTTTGTTGATGGATATTTATAATTACTAGATATGTGCGGTTTGTTTCTTCCAAATTAAAATTCAGACAAATTTTGAATTGTTACAATATTAACAAATTTAAACAAGTCCGAAATAACAAAACAAAATTCTTCCGAAATTCAAATTTCGAATACAATAAATTTGAATAGAATAGATAAGAATAGAACAGAATAGAATAAAAAACACAATAGAATAGAATAGAAAGAATATAATCAGTTCCCAAAATTCAAATAAAATAAATTAGAATTTGCATAGAATAAAAAATCAAAGAATATAATTGACTAGAATAGAAAAGAATAGAATATAAAGATTATCACCATCTTCCGAAATTAGAATTTCAAATAAAAAAAAATTCAAATAGCATAGAAAAGAATAGAATAGAAAATAAAATAATGAAATTGAAAAGAATAGAATAGAAAATAATAGAATAGAATATAAAGAATATAAAAATATAACCGTTTTCCGAAATTCTAATTTTGAATAGAATAAATTCTAATTCGAATAGATCAGAAAAGAATAGAATCAAAAAGGATAGAATAGAAAATAAAAGAATTGAATAGAAAAAAACAATAGAATACAATAGAAAAATTTGAATTCTTCCAAAATTCGAATTTCAAATGGAACAGGATTTAAAGGGAATTTGATTTGATTCGAATGGAATACAAATTCAAATTAGAATTTTCCGAATTCGATCGAATTAGAATTTGGAAAATTCAAATCGATTTGAATTTGAATAAACCAAACGAATTTCAAAAACAAATGAAACAAATTTAACTAAACTAATTTATGTAAATAAAGGAGGGCAGGGTTGGCAGCATACATAGCACAGAGCTTGGAGGTGTGGGTAATGTACACAGTGCAGCGGTCCGGGGTGGCCAGCTTACATAGTGCAGGGGTCCGGAATGGTTATGTACATGGGGTCCAGGGTGGGTAACATATATAGTGAAGGGGGCCAGGGTGGGTCATGTACATAATGCAGGGGTCTAGGGTGGGTAATGTATATAGTGCAGGGGTCTAGGGTGGGCAGCATACATAGTGCAGGGATCTGGGTGGGGGGTAGTGTACATAGTATATATAAGCTGCATACACATACATACACTTACCTATGGTGTGAGACTTCACTGTCATCTTCAGTTTTCCATGCCCCTGCTGGCTGAAAAGCCTAGGAGTGGCAGCTACACATACTTATATATGTCTTCCCTGGGGGCAACTTGCCCCAGCCCCGCTCACATTGCTCCCACACAGCAGCAGGGGAATTTGGGGCATAGTGTGGGTGACTCCGACAATGAATGAATGATTTGTATAGCGCTGCAAATGCGAACTGAATCGCCTCAAGGCGCTTGTCTGCTCTTGTTGTCCTGCGATATTAGAAGAGGTGGGTCTTAAGTTTTTTCCTGAAGGCCTGATGGTTTTCTTCCAAGCGGATGTTGTTCGGTAGAGCGTTCCATAGCCGAGGTCCCTGTACTGCGAATCTTCTGTAATGACATCCCACACGCCACGCTTGGAATTCTTGGAGATATAACGATTCCCGTAATGAACCACAGCAAAATTCCAGCATTGCCAGGTCAATTCCTGCAAATTCCCAGGTATGGCCATTTGTCGCACTACCATGAGATAGATTTCTAAGGAAAATTTATGACACTCTTTATGAATTCCAGGGATTACGTTTACCCTGCTCAGAAATCGCATATTTGTAGTACCAAACGGCAGTGAAAGGTAACAATAGGCCAGATTCTGGACATTTTAAGTATAACATGGTTACATAATTAGTCTGGTTGAAAAAAAAGACACAAGCCCGTCTAGTTCAACTGTAGCGCCCTGAGGTTTAGTCAGGGAGCTCCTCACCGAATTCCTTGTCAGGAGTAGCTACTGTAGATAGTTGTTAGAGATCCATTGATTTTTCCCTAAGTTTGGCCTTGTTGTACTTTATATTCTGCCACTTAGTGTCCGGGCACTTGGTGGCATTAGATGTGAGAAGGACATTTTCAAGGTCAAGTTATGGGTATATGGGATATCTTAGCCAATGGGCAGGGGTTTTCTTGAATCCCTTAGCCTGCTGGGAGAACCTATATATTCGGGTGGAGTCAGGTGATCTGTGTCACCCGAACTGCCGTCTGGGTGGACGTGTGTTGTCTGCCCGGTCTGCTAGGCCGGAGATTGGGCCCATCTCGGGGGCATCTGGCTGCCAGGCCGTGTGAGGGCGTATCCAGCAGTAAAAGGGCAACGCAGGCTTGGGATTGCGGCTTGCAGTTCAACCACAAGTGACAGTTCTGCCGGCCGGAGAACCTGTCATGGTCAGAGGTAGAAGGGAAGCTGTTGCCACTAAGGGACCAACCACCTGTATCAGGGACCACAGTGAGTAAATGAAGCAAGTAACGGAGCAAAATTCTCACCGAACAGGCAAGGTGGAGAATCGGGAAACTTCAGGTGGTGATCAACCAGCGGAGCTGACGCATGCAGAGCAGCCTTGTGTGTCAAACCAGGGACCGAGCGGGTCAGCAGGGGTGAAGCTTGAAAGGTATCTGGAGTACCAAGCTAGGGACCCAGCAGGGAAGCGTGGTTGACGCTTGAGGGAGATACTACCGCAAAACCCTTGAGGAGCTCACGGGATTCAGAGTCAGTGAATCAGAGAGTCCAGTGAGAGACCAGGAGCTCAAGGGGCTGAGGAGCTACAAGCGGACATTGTAGTGAAGCTGAGAGAACTGTTGAACTTTGCGTTAGGAACTGTTAAACACTGTTGCAGGTGCCTTTCCCTGTACGGCTGTCTTCCTATTGAAGTTTTGGAGTCTACCTATTGAAATTGCAACTACAGTACTTAAGGCTATGTTTCCACTATTGCGTCCCCAAAGTCACGTGATTTTGCCACGATTTTACCGCAATTTTTTGCCGCGACTTCAAGCAATGCCTGTGTATTCTTAAGGTCTATGGACCTCAAGTCGCATCAAAGTGGGACCAAAGTAGTGCAGGGACTACTTTGAAGTCTCTGCGTCTTGAAGTCGCACAGATATGAACGTTACTCATTGGAAATCTTGGGGTACGACTTGTCATGTGACTTTTCAGTCCCAAATCGCATGAAAAGTCGCACTAGTGGAAACCTAGCCTAAGGGTGTCCTGGCCCTAACCCTCTTTTCCTTGCAAAATATAAAAAAGGACTGTTAAAATAAATAAAACCTCTTTTGCATCCAAAATCCGATTGGACTTTTTCCGATCGTGTGTAGAGAATTCCGACGCACAAAGTGCCACGCATGCTCAGAAGAAATTTGGAGACAAAAGCTATTGGCTATTGCCCTGTAGGTAGTCCCGTCGTACGTTTTGTAGGTCACCTCGTTCGGAATGATTAGATTTTCCGGCAACTTTGTCCGACCGTGTGTGTGCAACACAAGTTTCAGACAAAATCCGTCGGAAATTATCCGACGGATTTGGTGATCGGAATGTCCGACCGTGTGTACGGGGGCTAAGAGGTGTCTGGCGCCCAATGACTTTCACCATTTATGCACCCACTATGCCTCACAACCCACCGCATATTGAGGGATGTCAGCGGTCTGTGGCCTCAAAGGTTCTCATTAGACATGTGCAATTCGTTTCTTTTCGTTTTCCGTAAAAATTTGTTATATTCGTTCATTCGTTATCGTACGAATGAACGAATGATTCGCTAAAAAAAATTTCGATTCGTAATTTTACGTGTCTTTTACAATGGCGCTGCTTAACGTGCTTCGAATGGATTGAACGAAAAAATTCGTACATTCGTAACTTTTTTTTTTCGATTACAATGGCGCTGCTTAACGTGCATTCGTAACTTTTTTTTTTAAAATCGTAATTTTCCGTGTCTCTTACAATGGCGCTGCTTAACGTGCTTCGAATGGATTGAACGAAAAAATTCGTACATTCGTAACTTTTTTTTTCGATTCGTAATTTTACGTGTCTCTTACAATGTAATAATAGCATACACATTACATAAAATTATGAATTATGCTCCGATTACGAATCTACGAAAACAATGTTACGAAAGTACGAATAAATCAATCTAACGAAAGTACGAATGTAACTAAATCTACGAAAATACGAATGCGTCCGAATTTTGAATAAACGAAAATTAAACTAACGGAAAAACTAATCAACGAAAAAATAACTCTTACGAAAATACGAATCGTTCGAATACGAACACCGACGACTTACAAATTTACAAATCGTTCCGAATACGAACACCGACGACTTACGAATTTACGAATACGAACACCGACGACTTACGAATCAACGGAAACGAACAGAAACGAAACAAATCTAAACAAATTTTTCTATTGTGCACATGTCTAGTTCTCATTAGACTGGAAGAGGTCAGAGATTCTGCTACACAACCAATAAAATAAAGCAATGCGATGAAAATCCTAGATGGGGGCCCCTCCTGTTCCAATCATGTCGCAGAATGTAACTGACGGCTAATTGTTGGGCTCACATGCCTTTGTCTCTCCATATAAACTGCCAGCATTGTGCAGTTCAGGAATAAAATGAACGGCATTTATACAGCATTGATTTTCTGTGTCATATACAAAATATCAGGTTTATAAAGCATGACTGAAATCTCTTTGATTGAAAGGTTAGTATCGCCCTAGGCACTTTGGATTAGTGTAAAGTAGAAAATAGCATCTTGAGATGGGGATTTGAACACTTGTCAATTGTTAATTCTAGCCGTGCAGCCGCACACAACTTTTCGGTTTCTCTTCTACGGTTAGATGTAACGGGATGTAATTGCGGCAATTGTGGTTTTAATTACTAACAGGTGTTTTTTGTTCATGAGCAGGATGCATAATATCACAGTAGTGTCTCATTATTTCCAGATCAGCATATCATCCATTATAAAATAAACATCTCTTTTTTTCTAAAACGAAACTTCAGGTAAAAAGCTAAATACAAAGTTGAAACACAAATATAGGAAATGTTTTACCTGGGAAAGGATTTGTATTTCTGCCCAGCCAATCTTCATGATGCAGCCCCCCTGCCAACAGCATAGCAAGGCCTCAGATCTTCACTACAGCAGCACAGCTGAAAAAAAAAAAAAAAAAACCTGTTATCCGATTGGACAGTAAAAGAACAGCAGTACAGTGATTGGGTCTCTGCTCACCCCTCTCTCCTTCTGTCAGCATATTCACTATCAGCACATGTGCACAGCAGCAGACCTTGGTTGGCTGCTACTACTGCCCCTCCCTCTCCCAGTTGAGCTCTACTGTGTAGCAGTGGCGGCCCATAATGCAGGACGCAGGGGCGCCGCCCCCCCCTATTCCTAATCTACATGCGGGTCCCGGTGTTCTGTCAAAATGTGTCCGGCTATCATATAGTGTCCGGGGTGTACTGCGCAGGCGCAGCGCTTGCGCAGTAGGGAGGACAAAGGCATTTGAAAATTTTCGGAAGATGAGCCCCACCATGCAAGTGGACATAGAGGTACACAAAGTTAGAGGGCCCCTAGCTGGCTCGGTTCGCTTGCCACGCTTCGGGCACGGCCTCGCTGCGCTCAGCTCTTTTTTATTCTAACTCTATGTCCACTTGGATGGTGGGGCTTGAACCTGGACTCACGACGCAGACGCCGTTCATTTTCGGCTATTTTCGGAATGTGCTTGTCCTGTGTAATGCGCATGCGCAGTACACAGCGGACCGTATGTGATGGGGACACAATCCGACAGGACACCGGACACATAGATTCCAATGTTTTTTTTGTTTTTATTAGAAGCACGTGATTAGAGCCAGAGGCCATAAATGGCTTCATAAAAGTGTAGGCTTGGGGCACAACTTGCCCCAGCCCCGCTCACATTGCTCCCACACAGCAGCAGGTGAATTTAGGACATAGTGTGGGTGACTCCGAACATTGACATCCCACACGCCGCGCTTGGAATTTTCGGACATATAACGATTCCCGTAATGAACCAGAGCAAAATTCCAGCATTGCCGGGTCGATTCTGGCAAGTTCCCAGGTATGGCCATTTGTCAAACTACCATGAGATAGGTTTCTAAGGAGAATTTATGACACTGTTTATGAATTCCAGGAATTACGTTTACCCTGTTCATAAATTGCATATTTGTAGTACCAAACGGCAGTGAAAGGTAACAATAGGCCAGATTCTGGACATTTTAAGCATAACATAGTTACACAAATAGTCTGGTTGAAAAAATCTAGTTGTAGCGCCCTGGGGTTTAGTCAGGGAGCTCCTCATCGAATTCCTTGTCAGGAGTAGCTACTGTAGATAGTTGTTAGAGATCCATTGATTTCTTCCTAAGTTTGGCCTTGTTGTACTTTTCTCTTCTGCCACTAGGTGGCCGGTCACTGGGTGGCATTAAGTGTGAGAAGGACATTTCAAGGTAAAGTTATGGGTATATGGGATATCTCAGCCAATGGGCAGGGGTTTTATTGAATCCCTTAGCCTGCTGGGAGAACCTATATATTCGGGTGGAGTCAGGTGATCTGTGTTCTGTGTCACCCGGACTGCCGTCTGGGTGGATGTGTGTCGTCTGCCCCGGGCTGCTAGGCCAGAGATTGGGTCCCGGGGCATCTGGCTGCCAGGCTGTGTGAGGGCCTAGCCAGAAGTAAGAGGGCAGCGCAGGGTTGGGACTGCGGCTTGCAGTCCAACCAAAAGAAGGGAAGGTGTCGCCACTAAGGGACCAACCACCTTTACCAGGGACTACAGTGAGTAACAGAAGCAAGTACAGGAGCAACAGTCTCACCGAACGGGCACGGTGGAGAATCGGGAAACTTCAGGTGGTGATCAAGTCAGGGACCCAACCAGCGGTGGTGACGCTTGCAAACCAGCCTTGTGTGTCAAGACAGGACCAAGCCGGTCAGCAGGGGTGAAGCTTGAAAGGTATCTGGAGTGCCATGCTAGGGACCCAGCAAGGAAGCGTGGGTGACGCTTGAGGGAGATAACACCGCAAAAGCCTTGAGGAGCTCACGGGATTCAGAGTCAGTGAATCAGAGAGTCCAGTGAGAGACCAGGAGCTCAAGGGGCTGAGGAGCTACAAGCGGACATTGTAGTGAAGCTGAGAGAACCGTTGAACTTTGCGTTAGGAACTGTTAAACACTGTTGCCACAGGAGACAGCAAACCTGCGCGTGCAGAAGTGGCACCTTGATGGGGCCTTTTCCTGTACGGCTGTCCTCCTATTGAAGTCTCAGAGTCTGCCTATTGAAATTGCAACTCCAGTACTTAAGGGTGTCCTGGCCCTAACCCTCTTTCTTATTTCCTATTAGAGCCAGAGGCTCTAATGCTTCAAAAAAGTGCAGGCTCGGGGCGCAGAGCACTTCACCCCCGAGCCCACCCAGTTGTGTGACAATAGCGAATTAATATTCACCATTGTCTTACTGATTCTCCTCCCGGTCAATCGGGAAACTGGTCCTGAGACCCTTAACCTGATTGGTCAAGAGGAGAAGCGATCCTATTGGCCGCGGAGGAGGAGGGAGGAGACGCAGGGCAAGCCGCCATGAAGCACCAGGAGCAGGCACTGCCCGTGACCTAGATGGGGTAAGTGTGGGGCTGGCGACTAACCGACCAGCCGCCACTGCTATGCAGGGAGGTAGGCTGATATCAATTCACATTTGAGTACGTGCATTGATTTTTTAAACCTATAGCCAACTGAATTCATTGATTTAAGGTGTTACAACAGTGGCACAACAGTATCAGTCTGTATATGCAGCAAACATAGGCATGCGCATAGGGTGTTTCAGGTGTACCTAGGCACACCCTAATCACCCTGCTGGTGCCAATACCCCCTGCCCTCCCCCACAGAGCTGCTGGCTTCACTCCTCTCTTCTCCAGCTGGCTGCTGCTGCAGGCACAAAGGGGGATGTTTCAGGATTGAGAACAGGGGAAGGGGCCAGTAAGCAAAGCTCCCAGCTGTCCCTGATTTGGAGCAATGTCCCTCTGTCCCTCATTCCTCCTTCTTTTTCCCTCATTTTGGTCTGATCTATATAAATGTATATAAAATGCACTTTTTATCTATCAAAAAGTGTTTTCCAGCACTAAACCTTTCATCTGATTTCTATATTGCTGCATTTGTAAATTCCAAAAACCAATATAAAGGAATTGTAGTGGTAAAGAAAAGCACTGGTGGGTTTAACCGATCTTGTTTTTTTGTACAATTCTCCGTTAAGGGGGTGTGGCAAGGGATGTGTCCTATGCCTGCATACTTTTGCTTATATGTGTCCCTGGTTCCCATCTCAAAAAGTTGGCAGGTATGCAGTAAGTATGACATTTACAGGCCCCTTACTTTTCTGAATGAACACAGTGTGAATGCCGGCGGGCTTTCACACTGGAGTGGTGCGCTAAAAAAAAAGCAGCAGCATCTTTGGAGCGGTATAGGAGCGATGTATTCACCACTCACTGTGTTCATTTGTAAAAATGACCATGAAGACTGCTGGGATGTATGACATTATTGCGGCCTATGCCAAAAAACAGGAAGCAACTGAAGAAATGTAAAAAAAAAAGTAAATATAATATTTTATATCTATTTACTAAGGGTAGCAGTATAAGGATTAAAACTAGTTCATGTTGATTGAGAGAGTTTAGTTCTGCTTTAACTCTCTGTGAATCTGACATTTTCTTTTGCAGTTTTCCCTCTTCATTGTTCTGTTCTATGGGCAGACTGTTTACAGTATGGCACAAAGCTATAATACAATGCCAAAGGCCAAAGTGGAAATTCCTGTCATATCTAAAACTAAAATGCCAATCTTCACTTTGTTTAAATAGAAGGGCTAGGCCACCTTTAGTTGAATGAAACAGAACAAGAAACCTACTCATGTCTTCTGAATCACTTATTGTCCATAAGGAACAAAGGTTTGTACCTCGGTGCCTGATTTTCTTATTGTAATATATGCTGGGAAATAAACCCCTCACAGCAGCCAACCACAAGGTCTCCCAGAAGTACTGTCTTTTATGTTCTAGGTGTTAAAGTGGAGGGCCACCCAAAAAAAAAATTGCATTAATAAAATAAAAAATTTAAAAATTAAAAAAAAAAAAAAAAATGTTTTCACTTACCTGAAACGCTGTTGCTAGGCAGTCTTCCGAATCTGCCTCTTCCTATTCCGCGGTGCTTCCTCCTCTTCGGTGAGCGGCCCCGTTGCCTTCTGGGACATGTGTGTGTCCCAGAACACATTGGGGCCATTCACAAAGCGTCGTGCGACTCGCGCATGCGCAGTAGGAAACGGGCAGTGAAGCCGCAAGACTCCACTGCCTGTTTCCCTTCGTTAGGATGGAGGCGCCGATCCGATGGACGGGTCGGCCTCGGAGCGGCCGACATTGCGGGATCGTTGGACAGGTAAGTGTCCTTATTAAAAGTCAGCAGCTACAGTGTTTGTAGCTGCTGACTTTAAAAAAAAAAAAGGATTGGTCCGAACGCCCCTTTAAATATCTGAATATCGCCTCACAGAACCTGCTATGCAGTTCTTCTATAGGCCAATGAGAAGGGGTGGATTTACATCTCAGGGGCCTATTGGCATAGAAAACCTGAAGGCTTAAAGGGGATTTCCACTTTTGCAGTCAAATTTGAGAAAACCCTACTACTGTATATGTTTGTTATATGTTCCCATTCACACAGCATACCTAAAATACATATTTATTATCTTTTAGGCCCTGTTCAGAGATTGCAGTGAGGGAACAAGTGTTCCAGCTTGCGATTTTCAAAGTGCGATTTACATGCATTTCCACATGTCCTGCATAGGGCAACCCATTCACTTCAATAGGTTGCCCTATCCGCGTTTGTCACCCAAAATAAGCTCCTGCTCCTTTTTGGATGACAAGCTTAGCACGCTCTTTAAACGCGTGCTTTGCTGCGATTGCAGCATGATTCTGTCGAGCGACAATCGCGACAGAATTGCACATGTTTGGGATAAAATTAAAGTGATACTAAAGTCTTGTTTTTTTTCGTTAAAAATAACAAACATGTTATAATTACCTGCTCTGTGAAGTGGTTTTGCACAAGGCAGCCCAGATCCTCCTCTTCTCGGGCCCTTTTTGGCGCTCCTGGCCCCTCGTGTTGAGTGCCCCCACAGCAAGCAGCTCGCTATGGGGGCACCTGAGCCGAGTCACAACTCCCTGTGTCCATTCAGACACGGAGCCGTGGCTCGACCCGCCCCCTTTCCCTCCTCATTGGCTCACTGATTTTGATTGACAGCGGGAGCCAATGGCGCCACGCTGCTGTCTCAGCCAAATGAGGAGGGGAGTCCCAGACAGCCGAGTCTCTCGTGCAACATTGCTGGATCTAGATGTACCTCAGGTAAGTATTAGGGGGGCTGAGGGGGGGCTGCTGCACACAGAAGGTTTTTATCTTAATGCATAGAATACATTAGGATAAAAAACCTTCGGCTTTTTCAACCACTTTAAAAATAATGGAAACCAAATCGTGTTGCACGCCGAGATTCCAAATCCCCTAATGTTACCTAATTTACTAAGCTCTGGAGCAACTGCACCTGTAGAGTGCACTTTGGAAAGTGCACAGTCTATTTACCTTTAGTAAATCAAACCCTATGTGTACAAGGACCCCTATGTGTACAAGGACCCCTATGTGTACAAGGACCCCTATGTGTACAAGGACACCTATGTGTACAAGGACCCCTATGTGTACAAGGACCCCTATGTGTACAAGGACACCTATGTGTACAAGGACCCCTATGTGTACAAGGACACCTATGTGTACAAGGACCCCTATGTGTACAAGGACCCCTATGTGTACAAGGACCCCTATGTGTACAAGGACCCCTATGTGTACAGGGACCCCTATGTGTACAAGGACCCCTATGTGTACAGGGACCCCTATGTGTACAAGGACCCCTATGTGTACAAGGACACCTATGTGTACAAGGACCCCTATGTGTACAAGGACACCTATGTGTACAAGGACCCCTATGTGTACAGGGACCCCTATGTGTACAAGGACACATAGGGGTTGATTTACTAAAGGCAAATAGACTGTGCTCTTTGCAAAGCGCAGTTGGTCCATAGCTTAGTAAATGAGGTAAAGCTACAAAGAACAACCAATCACATGCAAGGAAAAAAAAAAGCACAGCATTTGTGCTTGCACATGATTGGATGATGGAAGTCAGCAGAGCTTTTGCTCATTTACTAAGCTCTGGAGTAACTACACTTGCAGAGTGCAACTTCACTTTCAAAAGTCTCTTTAGTAAATCAACCCCATAGTAATTGTCCCTACACCAGAAGGAGCTAATCCTCATCAACAATCCAGGAGGGAGGTTTCTAAATTTTTAACACTGTTAGGACAGACAGGGGTTGATTTACTAAAGGCAAAACGACTGTGCACTTTGCAAAGTCCAGTTCTGGTGACTTCCATCATCCATTCATATGCAAGCAAAAATGCTTTTTTTTTTTTATTTTCCTTGCATGTGATTGGGTACTCTTTGCAAAGTAAAGCACTACCTCATTTACTAAGGTCTAGAGAGCAACAGCACTTGCAGAAGGCAACTGCACTTTGCAAAGTGCTCAGTCTATTTGCTTTTAGTAAATCAACCCCACAATGTTCAAGTCTACTTTACAGCCAATAATAAAGAACTGTGAACACAGTACAGACAGGGTTAATTATAAACATTACTCCAGAGCAGGGGTAGGCAACCTGGGGCCCTCCAGCTGTTTTGGAACTACATTTACCACGAGGCATTGCAACGCTGGCAGTTACAATTACTCCCAGAGGCATTATGGGACTTGTAGTTCTGCAACAGCTGGAGGGCCCCGGGTTGCCTACCCCTGCTCCAGAACATAAGCATTGCAAAGCAGGGAGAGCATGTAAGAATATTTAAACAAGTGAAAAGAAATTAAAAAGGTGAGGAGCATTTTTTTATTTATTTATTTTTGTAAGTTATTCTATGTGAATTTGGGACATGTAACAAATATAAAGTAAGCATTATCCTAATTTGGCTGCAAAATCCATCCTCTCCACGTGGCACATCCCAAAGCCTACTACACATGATAAGAAAATCAGACAAAAACATCCGTATTTAGTGCGATCGCTCGATTGTTCCTTAGTATACTGCTTTCGATAGCCAATTCATTTTTATTATGGAATCGTACTTACCTAGGTGGATGCTACATCTGTCCCCACCGACTCTAATGCACACGATCCGAAAATCGGATGACAGATCATTCGTTTTTTGTCTTTTTTTGCATTCTAGTCGTATATCAAACCTGAAGAGTTTACTAAAGTAATAAAGAATACGACAGAATAAAAATATCGGAATTGATGTCATACGTTGTAGTGTATTTGTATCCTATTTTTGGACAACAACTGTACTGATTAAACAAAAATTGTACGATCTGGTACGAGAACATTTTTTGCGTTTGCCTGATTGGATAATATCGGATGAACTGTCGTGATCAGCTCTCGAAAGCCCTGTACTAACGACCTGATTATCGTGCGAATGCGCCGAAAGCTGTATTTTGTCTGTTTTTCGGATCATATATATGGGCCATAAGGCTGGGAACCGAGCGATCAAACACCACTGATCGCTTGGTTCTCACAGCTCCCTGAGCAGAGATATGGTAATTGTCAGTCACCAACTCTCTGCTCTGCCCCCCGCACTCACTGGAGCGCTGGGCTGTGGAAGGGGCGAGCCGGGTGCCGGTCAAGGCTCTTGGGAGGATCCCGACCATATGGTCGCAATCTTTCCTGAGCCTGGACTGGCTCTGACGTCAGCCGACAATGGACTTCAGCCCGCTGTCTGCTGAAAATGGGTCACAAGAGTGCAGAACGAACTGCACTCCTGTGATCCACAGGAGAAGTATAGCCAAGCAAGCTTTGGCTGTACATCTCCTTTTTAATAAAACTATTTTTTTTCAGGTTTACAACCACTTTAATGCCAGTAATATGGAGATAAACTTTGCACTTTTTGGAGAGAACATTAATTTATATCACTTTTTTTGCAGCTAGAAGCCAACACTGTGTACAGTTCCTGCCTATCACCCGGGGCTGTCATTGCTAGCTCTGATCCCCACTAATGATTGTGAACCAATCAGAGTGATTCCCCATGATGTGATCACTATGTCAGCTATGACATAGCGATCCCGTGCAGGCGGGAGTCTTTATTTACAAAATAGGTCTTCAGCCTGCAAATAACACTGTAGTCTGAAGAGGGATGTGTGCTGTTGAATTATGTCATTGTCAGATACAATTACAGTATTAAAAAAATTCAGAAAAGCGTCCTATGTCATATGATTATATGAGATATTGGTGATTGAGCTCTGCTACGTGCCACATCCCTAAAGTTAAAGTGGGACTTTTTAGGCACTGGGATCACATAATATATAGAAAATCGATTCGTAAAACAACACTTTTATTAAGTAAAACAGAAAACAATGTATGGTATGAACAACTGATGATACACCAACTTGTGCGAGATGATGATGATACAATAAGGTTTCCTCCACCTCATATGCATAGCTCCCAACTGTCCCTGATTTCAAAGGAAATGTCCCTGATTTGGAGCAATGTCCCTCTGTTCCTCATTCCTCCTCATGTGTCCCTCATTTTGGTCTGATCTATATAGTTGGATATAAAATGCACTTTTTATCTATTAAAAAGTGTTTTCCAGTACTAAACCTTTCATCTGATTTCTAAATTGCTACATTTGTAAATTCCAAAAGCCAATATAAAGGAATAGTAGTGGTAAAAAAAGCACTTGTGAGTTTAACCAATCTTGTTTTTTTGTAAAATTCTCCTTTAAGGGGGCGTGGCAAGGGGTGTGTCCTATGCCTGCATACTTTTGCTGATAGGTGTCCCTCATTCCCATCTCAAAAAGTTGGGAGGTATGTCATATGATCCTAGTCAGGTTAAATTTTCCTTGGTTTCAAAAAACTGATCATAGAAAAGTTAACTATTTGTATTGAGGGATTTGGGAAAAGGGGGGGGGGGGGGCAGAGTTCCAGCTTTGATGCTTTAATACACAGCTTGGGGTGTGTTCTTACTATTTTAGATTAGCACTACTTTTTCCATGTGACTTTTTCTTTTACCGTAAATGTCACAAACATTGGCAATTTAAGGCAATACAGTGGTGTGAAAAAGTGTTTGCCCCCTTCCTCATTTCCTGTTCCTTTGCATGTTTGTCACACTTAAGTGTTTCGGAACATCAAACCAATTTAAACAATAGTCAAGGACAACACAAGTAAACACAAAATGCAATTTGTAAATGAAGGTGTTTATTATTAAAGGTGAAAAAAAATCCAAACCATCATGGCCCTGTGTGAAAAAGTGATTGCCCCCTAAACCTAATAACTGGTTGGGCCACCCTTAGCAGCAACAACTGCAACCAAGCGTTTGCGATAACGTGCAATGAGGCTTTTACAGCGTCCTGGAGGAATTTTGGCCCACTCATCTTTGCAGAATTGTCCTAATTCAGTTACATTAGAGGGTTTTCGAGCATTAACGGCCTTTTTAAGGTCATACCACAACATCTCAATAGGATTCAGGTCTGGCTAGGCCACTCCAAAGTCTTCATTTTGTTTTTCTTCAGCCATTCGGTGGCGGACTTGCAGGTGTGTTTAGGATCATTGTCCTGCTGCAGAACCCAAGTTTGTTTCAGCTTGAGTACACGAACAGATGGTCGGACATTCTCCTTCAGGATCTCTTGGTAGACAGCAGAATTCATAGTTCCTTTTATCACGGCAAGTCTTCCAGGTCCTGAAGCAGCAAAACAGCCCCAGACCATCACACTACCACCACCATATTTTACTGTTGGTATAATGTTCTTTTTCTGAAATGCAGTGTTCCTTCTACGCCAGATATACTTGGACACACTCCTTCCAAAGAGTTCCACTTTTGTCTCATCGGTCCACAGAATGTTGTCCCAAAAGTCTTGGGGATCATCAAGATGTGTTGTGGAGAAATTGAGACGAGCTTTGATGTTCTTTTTGCTCAGCAGTGGTTTTCTCCTTGGAACTCTGCCATGCAGGCCATTTTTGCCCAGTCTTTTCCTGATGGTGGAGGCATGAACGCTGACCTTAACTGAGGCAAGTGAGGCCTGCAGTTCCTTGGACGTTGTTGTGGGGTCTTTTGTGACCTCTTGGATGAGTCGTCGCTGCGCTCTTGGGGTAATTTTGGGCGGCCGGCCACTCCTGGGAAGGTTCACCACTGTTCCATGTCTTCGCCATTTGTGGATAATGGCTCTCACTGTGGTTCGCTGGATTCCCAAAGCTTTGGAAATGGCTTTATAACCCTTTCCAGCCTGATAGATCTCAATTACTTTCTTTCTCAATTGTTCCTGAATTTCTTTGGGTCTCGGCATGATGTGTAGCTTTTAAGGATCTTCTGGTGGACCTTACTGTGTCAAGCAGCTCCTATTTAAGTGATGCCTTGATTGTGAACAGGTGTGGCAATAATCAGGCCTGGGTGTGGCTAGAGAAATTGAACTCAGGTGTGGACAACCACAGTTATAGTATGTTTTAACAAGGGGGGCAATCACTTTTTCACACAGGGCCATGATGGTTTGGATTTTTTTTCACCTTTAATAATAAACACCTTCATTTACAAATTGCATTTTGTGTTTACTTGTGTTGTCCTTGACTATTGTTTAAATTGGTTTGATGTTCCGAAACACTTAAGTGTGACAAACATGCAAAGGAACAGGAAATGAGGAAGGGGGCAAACACTTTTTCACACCACTGTATATGATGAAAAAATACCCAAAATTAGCTAATCAGTGAATACCGCTTATCAAAATGGTCATCAGATCCAGAGGCATAGCGGCTACATTTTGTGAACACTAACCTCATTATGTTTTACATTCATACACAGAAGGGAGCTAAAATATATTCCAACAGCCGTTACTAAGTAACATAATTCTCTCTTTTAAACATTTAATTGCAATACAGTTTATGTAGTGAGAAATATTTTAACAGTGCCTAAGGTGGAAAGATCACTCGTTTGTGTTTTCTAATTCTGTATTGTGTGTGTCATGTAAAAGCTAAAGACAAATATCACATTACTACATGAGAACAATATGTCAGAATGTCAGGAATTATATTCTTTGTGGAGAAGAATAGTGATAGTGACACCTGCAGGCTACTTTGCATTACAAAATCAAGTACAGATGCTGCAAAACATTGTATACAATGGCCAAGGGGACTGGGATTGATACCTACTGAAATTGGTTTAGTTGATTGGTGCTCAGGTCACATTCCCCATTGGGCAGCAATGGATTTTGAGAGCTAATTGTCCATCGTGGGTTTGGTAAAAGCCGGTCAGTTCACCAGGAGGTCTTTTTCAGCTGAGTCACTTTGTACAGAGGATCGACCAGTACCCACCAAAATAGTTTTTTGATTGGTGCTAAGGTCCCGTTTCAGACCTTACAGCATTGCTGGGAGGCTAGGGTGAGGGAGAATCATGGTTCCCTAGTACACGTGTTCTTCTGACTGATGGGAACTAATGCCCCATACACACAATCGGATTTTTCGACAACAAATGTTGGATGTGAGCTTGTTGGCGGAAAGTCCGACCACGAGTATGCTCCATCGAACATTTTTGCAGGTTCCCAAATTTCCTGCCAACAAATGTTTGTTGTCGGACTTTCCGATCGTGTGTACACAAGCCTGTTGGAAAAAAGTCCACACATGCTAGGAATCAAGTACGATCCGGATATATAGCTAGCGTTCGTAATGGAGATATCACGTATGCCTTGTACGTCACTACATTCGTAATTGTTGGCCAACATTTGTGTGACCGTGTGTATGCAAGACAAGTTGAAGCCAACATCCGTCGAACAAAAATCCACAGTTTTGTTGTCAGAAAGTCTGATCGTGTGTAAGGGGCATTAGAGGGAGATGCTGAAAAACAACTGAAGGCCATTAGCTAGCCAAAGCACAACATGTTATCTGATTTTTGAGGCTGTTTACGTAAATCAACACAAATGCTGGAGACTGAATTTTAACTTAATACAAGTGCTGGAAAATGTTTAATTGGGCAGCAATGAACATTGGATCAGACTTTCAGAGCTGATTTTACATTTTAAGCCCCGTACATACAGTCGGAAATTCCGACGAAAAATGTCCGATCGGACCATGCTGTCGGAAAATCTGCCCGTGTGTGGACTCTTGTGGACTTTTTCCGGCTCCTGCTCTCAAATTTTCGGACAACAAAATCCGATCTGACTTTTTCCGATCGTGTGTAGCGAATTTCGACGGACAAAGTGCTGCGCATGCTCAGATCAAATTACGAGACCAAAGCTATTGGCTACTAGCCTCTACGTCACCACGTTCAGAATGATCGGATTTTCCGACAACTTTGTACGCAACGAACGTCACCACGTTCAGAATGATCGGATTTTCCGACAACTTTGTCCGACCGTGTGTATGCAACACCAGTGTCGGACAAAATCCGTCTGCAAAAATCAGACGGATTTTGTGGTCGGAATTTCCGACCGTGTGTACGGGGGCTTAGATTTGGTATAGGCAGGTCAGTCCACCAAGTCCTATGTGATGACCTTAAAGTGAATAACTCACCACCAAGTTCACTATATGGACCCCCTATGTATTTATACATGTTGATCATATCCCCCTTAGCCTTCCTAGCAGTAATCCCGAGTGTGGTTCAAGGTTAATTGTCAGTAGCAAGAGCGGTAACCCTAAGCCACACTCGAGATTACACCGCAGTATCCTGGTCCAGGTTACATACCTTGTCCCCAGGATCTTGCAATGTCCCCCCGCTGTGTGCTCCGCGGGATCCTCTGTTCCAGGGCTCCGTTCCCTGCAAGCATTGCGACGTATGGGGGCGGAGCCCGGGGGGAAAAATTCCAAAAAGTACACAAAATGTAACACATACAATACACTGTAATCTGTAAGATTACATTACTGTATCAAATCATTTCACCTACCTTTTATCCAGTGCCCTACCTGCACTTTTATATTATATATGCCATTCTTTCTGCCTGGAAACTTGAGAATGTCTATGGCAACCAAAAAGCATCCCTCTACGTCAAAAGTAATTTTATACCAGCTAGAAAACAGTGATAGTGAATTAGAATCACTTGCAGAATTGAGCGATAGTGACTTGTGGGGAAATTCATCATCAGACACTGAAAGTGATGACAGCGACAATTCTGCGACTGAGCAAATTTCAGTGTTTTTGATTTAATTACATTATTAATTAACATGTATTATTATTATTATTATTATATTATTATTATTTTTTATAATTATTTATAGTTATTTATTATTTTATAATTTATGATTTTGTGTTTTAAACTTTATCAGACCCGGGATGTCTACTAGACTCTTGTTTGGACAGATTTAAGTGAGTTATTCCTAAGAATTACAGGCCTACAACATAAAAAGCCAAATTTCCATACAAAACAATTGTACCGCTATGAGATTCAAAAATCAGACATACGGTAATCATACCGCCAGGGTGGTTAATCTCCTCTTCTCAAGAGGGAATAACTTCAGTTCCTCTATTCTTTCCTCACAGCTGAGCTCCTCCATGCCTCTTATCAGTTTGGTTGCCCTTCTCTGCACTTTCTCCAGTTCCCCGATATCCTTTTTGAGAACTGGTGCCCAAAACTGAACTGCATATTCCAGATGAGGTCTTACTAATGATTTGTACAGGGGCAAAATGATATCTCTCTCTCTGGAGTCCATATCTCTCATAATGCAAGAAAGGACTTCGCTCGCTTTGGAAACCGCAGCTTGGCATTGCATGCTATTATTGAGCTTATGATCTACCAAAACCCCCAGATCCTTCTCCACTATAGATCCCCCCCAGTTGCACTTCCCCTAGTATGTATGATGCATGTATATTCTTAGCCCCCCAATGCATACCTTTACATTTATCAACATTAAATCTCATTTGCCAAATAGTTGCCCATTTAGACAGTGTACAGTATTGAGGTCGGCTTGTAAGTTGGAGACATCCTGTAAGGACGTTATTCCACTGCATAGCTTGGTGTCATCTGCAAAGACAGAAATGTTACTTTTAATCCCAGACCCAATATCATTTATAAAGATATTAAAAAGTAAGGGTCCCAGCACTGAACCTTGGGGTACACCACTGATAACCTTAGACCATTCAGAGTACAAGTCATTAACCACGACTCTCTAAATTCTGTCTTTTAGCCAGTTTTCTATCCATTTACAAACTATTTTGCAAGCCTGTAGACCTTACCTTACACATGAGCCGTGTGTGCGGAACTGTATCAAACGCTTTTGCAAAATTCAAGTATACTACATGCACAGCTGCAGCAGGAATTATAACCCCTGACGCATTCGGCGGGCACAATCGCCCACACATTACAACCCATTCAAGTGAATGAGGGCCACACTGTAAACGCCCCGCAACCACGCGCAATGCACGCAGTTGAGGTACGATAGCAGGGCATTTAGGGGGTTAAAATAGACAGTAAGGAGGTGATATAACTGTTCTTCAGTGGGGATCGCAACGAGACCTAATTACGTGACATTAAGGTATATTTTACTGTGTGATATGGAATTTTGTATGCTTTTCTGAATCATTTAACGTGGCAAAATATGTTCAGAACACATTAAAACGCACAAAAACACAGTAAGATGTACATTAAAGCCAAAGTGTGCTAAAACACACATTAAGGATTCACAATAAAATACATTTTTATTGCACTATTGTATGAACCCAGCATGACCAGCTTATCCCATTAATATTAAAAGGTAGAGAAAAAATTATTGTTCAAATAATGAAATCATAAAACTATTATGCCCATTATTCTCAAATAAGGACGAATCGAACAAACGAAAAAGTCACTGATATCAGATAATATTTACATAATAGAGAAGATCTCAGCCCTATGGTTATGTCCATTTTAATCAAAATAATTACACATTTGCATTTCTCATATCATTGACTGATAAGGCAGGAGAGCGGCCATCTGGTAAAAGGACAGTAACCCCCAATAACCCGTTCACCTTTCACTCTGGAAGAACAATGGAATGAGATTGCTGATTGATTGATACCGGTTCTGATACACATCCTTTGTCTTAAAGGACACCTGCTGTGAAATATGCATTTCTTTCTTTTCCATAGAATGATGTTCCATTCACATGCTTCATACGTTGTTTTTATTTTTATTTTTATTTTTTTTTACCCTTACTGGGTTTTTTCAATGTAATTAAACTGCACCTTTCAGTAACTTTATAGTACATGAATTCCTAACATGCCTTAAGGCAACAGTATAATCTTAATTTAGAAAAACTGTATTATTTACAATTAAAAAGCAGTGATTAAAGTGATTGTAAAAGATTGATTTAATCACTTTAATTTGTTTCTTGTTTTTTTTATAACAAACATGTTATACTTACCTGCTCTGTGTAATGGTTTTACACAGAGCAGCCGCAATCCTCCTCTTCTCAGGTCCCTCACAGGTGCTCCTGGTTTCTCCCCCCTGCCGAGTGCCCCCATAGCAAGACGCTTGCTATGGGGGCACTGGTTTGTGCTCACTCCCGCCCCCTGCTCTCTGTGTCCATAGACACACAGAACATGGCTCGGGTTCCCACCCCCCCCTCACTTCCTTGTCACTGATTGGTAGATAGACTTCTGTTCCGCTGCTATCGTGCACATCTCTGGATCGGGATCAAGTAAGTATTTAGTGGGGGGGGGCTGCATGCAGAAGGTTTATTACCCAAATGCATTAGGGTAAAAAAAAATCTTCTGAGCTTTGAACCACTTTAAAGTGAGGCTAAACCACTCAAGATTTAACTCCCACCACTCCTCTTGCATGCCGCCATTTAAAAAAAAAAGTGATTGCACAGATGCACCGCCAGTCTCTTTCAGGCATTTAGGAGCAGGAAGAGATGGGCCACAGATCTGTACATGAGGGTGGGAATTCCATGTATGCCCACAAATGCCAGCTTCTGGTGGATGGGCAATATAGCACCAGTGGCATTTTTTGTGCAAACATGGAAATCTGTTGTGCATACACAGATGTGCCACAAAGTAACCCACTTCTTCCTGGGATAGCTGTGATCCCAGGGTCCGACCTAGGCCGGAAACGCAGAACTACTGTCTTTCAGCACAGAAAGCAACTGGATAAAATTAGAAAGGATACCATTTGCATTTGTGTAAGAGGGAGTGGGAACGGACACAATAAAAAACGTGTTGTTTTAGTTTAGTTCTGCTTTAAGCCGGTTCACACCAGAACTCGGTGCTGGAACGACGCGTTTCGTGCGTGCAAATGTACTTCCTTTGCAATCTGCATGCGGGTGCAACGCAGACCTCACTCTCCTACCCCTCAGTGAATGATAACACATAACAAACATATAGTAATTGCAAACGTGTAAATACACTGAGGGGTCAACTTATAAAAATCATGTAATATTTTTTTTTTTCTATAATATTCTGTAATATTTACATAATAGAGAAGATCTCAGCCCTATGGTTATGTCCATTTTAATCAAAATAATTACACATTTGCATTTCTGCTTAGACTGATAAGGCAGGAGAGCGGCCATCTGGTAAAAGGACAGTAACCCCCAATAACCCGTTTACCTTTCACTCTGGAAGAACAATGGAATGAGATTGCTGATTGATACCGGTTCTGATACACATCCTTTGTCTTAAAGGACACTTGCTGTGAAATATGCATTTCTTTCTTTTCCATAGAATGATGTTCCATTCACATGCTTCATACGTTGTCTTTTCTTTTCTTTTCTTTTTATTCCTTTTTTTTTTTTTTTTTTTTACCCTTACTGGGTTTTTTCAATGTAATTATACTGCACCTTTCAGTAACTTTATAGTACATAAATTCCTAACATGCCTTAAGGCAACAGTATAATCTTAATTTAGAAAAACTGTATTATTTACAATTAAAAAGCAGTGATTAAAGTGATTGTAAAAGATTGATTTAATCACTTTATTTTGTTTCTTGTTTTTTTATAACAAACATGTTATACTTACCTGCTCTGTGTAATGGTTTTACACAGAGCAGCCGCAATCCTCCTCTTCTCAGGTCCCTCACAGGTGCTCCTGGTTTCTCCCCCCTGCCGAGTGCCCCCATAGCAAGACGCTTGCTATGGGGGCACTGGTGTGTGCTCGCTCCCAAACCACGCTCTCTGGGTCCATAGACACACAGAGCATGGCTCGGTCCCACCCCCCCCCCCCCCCCACTTCCTTGTCACTGATTGGTAGATAGACTTCTGTTCCGCTGCTATCGTGCACATCTCTGGATCAGGATCGGGATCAAGTAAGTATTTAGTGGGGGGGAGCTGCATGCAGAAGGTTTATTACCCAAATGCATTAGGGTAAAAAAAAATCTTCTGAGCTTTGAACAACTTTAAAGTGAGGCTAAACCACTCAAGATTTAACTCCGACCACTCCTCTTGCATGCCGCCATTTAAAAAAAAAAAAGTGATTGCACAGATGCACCGCCAGCCTCTTTCAGGCATTTAGGAGCAGGAAGAGATGGGCCACAGATCTGTACATGAGGGTGGGAATTCCACGTATGCCCACAAATGCCAGCTTCTGGTGGATTGGGCAATATAGCACCAGTGGCATTTTTGTGCAAACATGGAAATCTGTTGTGCATACACAGATGTGCCACAAAGTAACCCACTTCCCAATGGGATAGCTGTGATGTAGCGATCCCAGGGTCCGACCTAGGCCGGAAATGCAGAACTACTGTCTTTCAGCACAGAAAGCAATTGGATAAAATTAGAAAGGATACCATTTGCATTTGTGTGAAGCCCCATACACACGGTCGGATTTTCCGATGGATTCTGTCCTATCGGACAATGTTGTCGGAAATTCCGACCGTGTGTAGGCACCATCGGACAGTTTCCATCGGATTGTCCGACGGACAAAGTCCTATCTCCTGCTGGATAGATTTTTCGACAACAAAGTCCGATCACACCAATTCCGATCGTGTGTAGCGAATTCCGACGGACAAAGTGCTACGCATGCTCAGATCACATTACAAGACCAAAGCTATTGGCTACTAGCCTCTACGTAGTCCCGTCGTAGGCAACAAACGTCACCACGTTCAGAATGATCAGATTTTCCGACAACTTTGTCCGACCGTGTGTACGCAAAACCAACATCGGACAAAGTACGACGGACATGATCCGACAGACCTGGTCCTCGGATAATCCCAGCGTGTGTATGGGGCTTGAGAGGGAGTGGGAACGGACACAATAAAAAACGTGTTGTTTTAGTTTAGTTCTGCTTTAAGGGGCGGTTCACACCAGAACTTGGTGCTGGAACGGCGCGTTTCGTTCGTGCACATGTGCTTCCTTTGCAATCTGCATGCGGGTGCAACGCAGACCTCACTCTCCTCCCCCTCAGTGAATGATAACTCATAACAAACGTATAGTAATTGCAAACGTGTAAATACACTGAGGGGTCAACTTATAAAAACGTTGCTTTGCAAAAGTCTGAAGCATTCGCTCAGTCATCATGAATAATCCCCCGCATCCCCGCAATTTGCCTAATATGTTTATTTCATATGATTGTCAGCTCCATCTAGTGGCCATAATGTGGTGTTTTCCTGAAATACCCCAATCAGGAAAATACAACATTATGGCCACAAGTTGAAGATGACGATCATAAGAAATAAACATAGTAGGCAAATTGCAGGGATTATTCATAATGGCTGTGCCAATCTTTGAGACATTTGCATAGATTTTTATTTTAATAGACCCCTTTAAGTCTTTATTTTGTACTAAATCACTTTTCACCCCCCATGTTCATTCCCAACCCCAGCTGTCGGAGTGATTAGACAAGCACGCCTGGCCTCTAAGACCAAAAGAAACCAAACTTTTTTAAGCAAAGGAAAATTATTTAAAGAACAGATAAAAGAAATACGTTGCAGGCAAAATTAACTCCGGGGGTTTAGATTGAACTATAAGGAAGATCTTTTGTCTTTTCCATACATCTGTTCTCCCCTGTGCGCCAACCTCCTTCCTTCACTTTTAAAATGCAGAACAGTGCAAGCCATCCGTCATGTTCCTGCCCAAACCTCCAGTTTATCCAAGTCCTTCTGTGGAGAAATCACTCTCTGATTTTATAACCTTGCATAATTGAGTCCCATCAGCAGGAATTAAACGTTTTGCTTTCAATGACTAGCTCAAGGTCAAGACTAAACATGTTAAGAAGCTTCACCCGAGCTTTAAATCCGACATTGCTGCTTTCACCGCTACAGCCGCCTGTGCCTCCTAGTACAGGTAATCTTCTTGTAGATATTACACGGGCATCCAGTACTTAGACATGTATCATTGGGTTTATTGTCCATTTATTATTAGCTGTGCCGCCGTGTAATGAGTACATTATATTTCAGACAGGGAATGGAATTTGCAGCCAAGCGTTTGTGTTTTGGGTAGCGAGGCAGAGCACTGGAAACTTTTTGTTTATTTGAGTCTTTTTATCATTGGAGAGATTCCCCTCACTTCCTTTTACAGAGACACGGCAGGAAGTGAAATGAAAGAAGCTGAATGAATTTCTAAGCCCCCCGTACACACGGTCGGAAATTCCGACCACAAAATCCGTTTGATTTTTTCCGACCACAAAATCAGTTTTTTCCAACGGATTTTGTCCGACTCTGGTGTTGCATACACACGGTCGGACAAAGTTGTTGGAAAATCCGATCATTCTGTACGTGGTGACGTTCATTGCGTACGACGGAACTACGTAGAGGCTATTAGCCAATAGCTTTGGCTCGTAATTTGATCTGAGCATGCGTGGCACTTTGTCCGTCGGAATTCTCTACACACGATAGGAAAAAGTCAGATCGGATTTTGTTGTCGGAAAATTTGACAACAAAGTCCGATGGAGCCCACACATGGGCGGATTTTCCGACAACATGGTCCGACCATTTTCCATCGGAATTTCCGACCGTGTGTATGGGGCATTATACTTACATGATGTATCCAAAAAAAAATAAAAGTTTTGATACAGACCCATTTTAAAGCTGCATTTACACTGGAGCTGCTGAGTGTCTTTGGACAGGTGTTTTTGCAGACGTCTGAGGATGAAGGTTTTTTTTATTTTATTCTTTTTTTTTATTATTTTTAGCCAAAGTAAAGCTATACATGGATTGAAATTTAGAAGGAACCTGACGTATTTCGATCCATGTATGCGCACTGTGTCTGTTGTAGCACCCTATAGTGTGCTATATGTAAATAGGTTTAGCTGTTAGTGTAGATCAGGGGGGCAAACTGGCAGCCCTGCTGCTGTTGTAGAAGTACAAGTCCCATCATGCCTTTGCCTGTGGAAGTCATGCTTGTAACTATCATCCTTGCAATGCCTCACGGGACTTGTAGTTCCGCAACAGCTGGAGGGCCATCAGTTTGACACCTGTGGTGTAGGTAAATTGGCTTGGCTGAGAGCCAGGCCTGGGTTATGATTCTGGGTCAGGGTTTAGTGACTCAGGGAGGCTGGATGACTCATCTGGCAGCTCTCTCTAACACTTCCCCCTGGTCTGGAAGTTAGTAGAACCTTCCAGAACTGGAGGGTAGGAGTGAGGAAGGAATGCCATGCATATTTATAAGGGCCCTGGCCAATCCCCAGCAAAATAGGGCTGGAAGGGGGCATCTCACCTCATAAATAGGTATGGGTCATGCCAGCAGGAACATTTGGTTGAAAGATGGAGATGGAGTGCTAAGGAGGCTGTCGGTAGCCCTTAAGGGTGCCCCCCAGTCTGGGAGGGGGTGACCTTGGACCTGAGGCTTGGGTGCTGGAAGTATCCCCCAAAACACACTGAGGAAGCTTTATCTGGAGGCACGGGACATAGCAGGAGCAGGTCAGCGCGCATGGGAGATCTCTTGAGAGTCAGCTGGGTGGGCTGGTGAGTGTCAGTCTGGAGGACTGTGGATAGAGTGTCAGTCTGGAGGACTGTGGGGAGAGGTTAGCCTGGAGGGCTAGTATAAGAGGAAGCGGCAGCCAGGTGGGTTGGCAGTGCCCAAAGAGGTGGTGCTGGGACCAGTAGCCACAGGAGTGATTAATGATGGATACTGAACTTTGCTACACAACCAAAGGGCCTTGGGTTCCTGCCTATTATAGGCTTTTGCTTTAATCTGTCAGAGTGCCTTGTCAGATCTGTACAGTGTGCCAGCTAAGTTCTGCAAGCAAGTGAGTGCTGGAGAAAGAAGTGGAGTGTATATAGGACTGTATATAGGAAGAGTTGTCCCTGAAGTTGTTTTGAAGCCAAGTGGGCATCCCATAATCTCCAATCCCTATCCAAGTTATTATCCCTCAATAAAAAAATAAAAAAAGTCACGGACTGTTCTGTGACTCTGAAGTGCCTGTGGAAATTTGGTGTGCCTGGCTGTGCAGGGTGGGGGATCCCATTCTACTTGCGACTCCTTAGAGGGTGCTCTACACTATCTACCAATTAACTTTTGTTCAACTGCCCGGTGGGCTTTTCACCGCTTGATCAGCACTGCAGGATAAAGACTACAGTGCTGTCTGATCAGTGTATTCTCTGCTGTCAGAATACAAGAACACAGCAGGGAAGAATTCCCCCATCCACACATTCAAGGTCAGTTTTTTTTCCCTTTCAACCTTTTGGTTAAATTAAAAAACAAATGTATGGGCAGTTAAAGGCTGGTCAATGGCTATAGTTGGATTTCTCCGGCTACCCAAGTGAATCCTCAGAAAGGATGTACTGGAAATGGAATGAGTACAAAGAAGGGCAGCAAAGCTAATAAAGGGTCTGGAGGATATTAGTTATGAGGAAAGGTTGCGAGCACTGAACTTATTCTCTCTGGAGAAGAGACGCTTGAGAGAAGATATGATTTCAATATACAAATACCATACTGGTGACCCCACAATAGGGATAAAACTTTTCCGCGGAAGGGAGTTTTATAAGACACGTGGCCACTCATTAAAATTAGAGGAAAAGAGGTTTAACCTTAAACTACTTTGAGGGTTCTTTACTGTAAGAGCGGCAAGGATGTGGAATTCCCTTCCACAGGCGGTGGTCTCAGCGGGGAGCATCAATAGTTTCAAAAACTATTAGATAAGCACCTGAATGACCGCAACATACAGGGATATACAATGTAATACTGACATATAATCACACACACAGGTTGGACTTGATGGACTTGTTTCTTTTTTCAACTTCACCTACTATTTACCTAAGTGAGGTGGATGGAGGGATACTCCTTTCTGTGCTATTGTGTTCTGACAGCGGGGACTAGAGCAGAAATCGACTGTAGCAGCTGATCGAAGGAACTTATTCCAACCATTCTGTTCAGCAAAATTTGATTGTTAGATCGACTTCGGTCCAGCGGGAATGGCCATAGATTGACCCAAATTTGGCTGGGGACTGCTGAACCGCCCAAATCTATCTATCTTATTTATCTAGGGATACACTGTGCATTTTTTCACATTGAGGATGAGCTCAGTCTGGTTTTTATGCCTTTTTTTTTTCCCTTATACGTATCAAAAAATATGTAAGGACATCCTATTTCACCGGTATTACACCCCAGATCACCATTACTCAGTTACCGTTTCTACTTCCAAGAAGTGTGCTGTAAGTCTAACATGTTCTCGTTCCACACAATTGGGTCATGCCCATTTACACAATGGCTTTGCAGTAGCACATGCTTTACTGCTTTACCAGAACTTGTGGCAAAGTTCATTATATGTAATGGTGCAAAGTGGCTTCATTCAATTGAATGGAACCACATGACACCAATGCAAGTAATGTATGATGCCATACATCTGGGTAAAGTGAGCAGTAGCAACACAAGCGTTACCACAATTCTATAAAGCTTTTTGTAGCTCAGTTAAAGAATTTTTCAAACTCAGCATTCTTTTGCTCCCATTGGAACCCCAACACTACCTCTAAGGGTTAAGTTTTTGTGGCAAGTAGCCTCATACTGTATCACCATTCTTACTGTATGATGACATTAAATTGAAAGAAATCTTTGTCGCCAATAAAACAAATTTAACAACGCCCTTGAATAAAACATATTAGAACATGGCAACCTTGACTTCTATTGGCTACCAATTCTTAAAGTCTAGAGGTCTAACCTTTCAGGACCGGCCATTCTGTTCATGGCTGGATACTGCCCCCCTCTAACTTCTACCTTGTTCCTTTTCTTCCCCTCTTCTAATCCCTAAACCTTGCTATCAGAGGCGGCTCTTTAATTAGGCAAATTAGGCGGTCGCCTAAGGCCTCACACTCACAGAGGCCTCAAAGCCACCTAATTTACCTGTGGTCAATCACCAGGGTGGCGTTCCACTATTTCCGGTGCTGCCCTATGCTTTCTGATCATCGCTGTCACTTCTGAATACAGAAGCCCGGCTTCTGCAGAAGTGACAGCACAACTCTCCGGGCGGCCGCACTGAACTCTCGGGAGGCGGGGAGGGGTCTGACATCCCTAGTGCCAGGCATCCATCCAGACACTTTACTTGCAAGTTGCTGGCGCCCGCAGCATCTCCCACGCCACGTTGGTGCAGCTGCCAGCCCAGAGTAACAGAGCAGAGGAGGCGCCTGGGAAAAGCACCCTCGGCTCTGACGTGTCTAATGACAGACCACGTGAGGAGGAACCTGGGAGAAAGAACATCGTCCCTGCTGACCCTCCTCTCCTATTCTTCCCATGTGATTGGCGCAGTACACATCCCTGACCCACACAAGCAACAGCAGTAATAACATGCTCAGTTTCGGGGGGTTCTTCCTTAACCCCTGCAAAGGGCGTGAGTGGGGCCTCATGTTCACATTTTGCCTAAGGCCTCACAAAGCCTAGAGCCGCCTCTGCTTGCTATAAGGAAGCCTGATAGATAAACAAAATGCCAGTTTTAGTATCAATTGTCAGCACTTTAGAACATTCTTTCCATAAACTAAAATGTTATCCGTTTACAGACTCAACTAGAGTTCAAACAGAAACACTCCAAGTAAATATAGATTATGTCCATAATCCATAGATTAAATGGCACAATAGACTCTTGCATTGGGGCAAACTGTTGGCTAATAACAGTAACTCATTCTGTCTATCTCTCTCTGATTATCTCTGTTTAGCGTTGTAACATCGACAACCATTATATCTATAGTAAATTATAAAATGCTTCCCACATTGTCCTTTTTCTTTGTCCTCTAATCTAACCTTTCTTTGCTGTATCCAAAACAAAATGAAAAGGTTGTGGCTGGGGTTGGACTTTAGGATTTAATAAACAATTCCTTTAAAGGGGGCATGCCACCAAAGCATTAATTTCAACAAAAATTATTGTGCATTTAACGCATTTTATGCATGTTATTTATATGTAAAAACCTCCCTTGTGTAGACATCTAAAAGCCCTGAGACTGCTGCTGGATGCCACCACCTTGGATGTGACGTCAGCTTCCCCAGGAGACCCATAGCTGTCACTCAAATGACATGCTATAGTATTCCCCTTCATTCCTCCCTCAGCTGCCATATAAAAGTTTATGTAGGAGGGTGAAAGGAGGGGCAGAGGAGCTGGAGCAGCACAGACAGCAGTTAGACACTCCCAGAAGAGGAGATGGCAATGACTTGCAAAAAAAGGAGGGGTGCTAGGTAATTGACTCGTCTTGGAGTCACATTATTTGAGTTTTGAGTAGAATTTTGAGTTCAGAGACATGTTGAAAGTAAATGTGGAATAATTTATGGAAAGAAAAAACATCTAAAAAGCATCTAAAATACTTATTTTTTTCTATGCTTTTTTTTTTTAAATTTAGAGTCTTTATTCCTGTATTAGAATGAGTGTGGGTGTCCTTTGCGCTTTTTTAACGAACTAGAGACTATATAGATGAATGAGTGAAAAAATGTGAACAAAATGAACCTAAATGCTGAATGTGGAAAAATTCCTATATAAAAGCTGCAAAATCTAAAGCCCCATACACACGGTCGGACAATCCGCGGACCAGGTCGGTCGGATCCTGTCCGTCATACTTTGTCTGATGTTGGTTTTGCGTACACACGGTCGGACAAAGTTGTCGGAAAATCCGATCATTCTGAACGTGGTGACGTTTGTTGCCTACGACGGGACTACGTAGAGGCTAGTAGCCAATAGCTTTGGTCTTGTAATGTGATCTGAGCATGCGTAGCACTTTGTCCGGTCGGACAACCGTACACACGATCGGATTTGGTGTGATCGGACCGTGTTGTCGGCAAATCTTTCCAGCAGGAGATAAGACTTTGTCCGTCGGACAATCCGACGTACACTGTCCGATGGTGCATACACACGGTCTGATTTTTCAACAACATTGTCCGATCGGACAGAATCCATGAAAAAGTCCGACCGTGTGTATGGGGCTTAAGAGTGAACACAAACCCGTACAAAAAATCAAATAGTGTGATTTTGCGCTAAAGTGCATTAAATGATGTGTGTGAGCCGATCCACGGCACAATTAGAGTCAAGATATGAGATAAAGTGCATGTGACAAAAAATCTAAATATATCTAATTCCAAATATAAATAAATAAATATGTACACATATATACTTATATAATAATTGATAATACAATGTGCATCCAGTGCTAAAAAATGTGTCAAAATATCAATAAATAAATATATATAAAGGTGCCAATAATAAATTGATTCAACCTGATATCACAGAAACCACAGTACCATGTAAATGGGATAAATAAATCAAAAAAATGGATGAAAATTCTAAAATATTCTAAAATATTAAAAATATCTCATAAAATATTATATAAATGTTTGTGTGAGTAACGAGTCCAACAAAGAATAAAGTGACTGAAAAAACCACAATGGTGGTGCCCCCTTCCTCGGGGTGACACTATCAAAGTCTCTATAGAACTTATTCGGATAAACTTCAGACAGTGGGGGATGTGGGTGGTGAGGACCTAATTCAGTATGGTGCTCGCTAGCCTCTCACCTCTCAAATGATCAAAACACGCATCAAAACCAATGTGGATGATGAGCTGTAGTTCCAGATCCCTCCTTAGGTGTCGCCCAATCAACTGGTCGAATCCGTTCCAGACATAGGGGGAGATGGTGTCACTTCCTCAAAATAATGGATACCAGGATAAGCCGTCCCTTCCTGGATCTCTGGTAGTAACTACCTGCAGCCGTAGCTCACTCCCAACGTACAATGTGGGTGCGGGCAAAGGTGAAGGAAAGATACAAAGGGGACCCAATCGTGAAGTATGTCAAAAAAATATCCAAACCTTTAATTCATAAAAATGCGCTTACATTCAATTTGATAAAAACAGCCAGAGAGAAACGAACGTGTCCGTCTGACAGCACTTCCGGTATCCTCCGTCCAGCCAATCCCTACGCGTTACGTCACGTGACCTCGTGACTTCATCTGGGGATGCTGATAGGCTATGTGGACTGGTCTTTTATATGCTTTAAACCGGAAGTTAAGTGGCGGCCATTTTGCCAAGGACCATCAAAAGTAAACAAAGCGCGGCCATTGCTGTGTAGCCATTATAGCGCTCTGGATAATAGACATTTTTAGTGTCTGTGCTGCAGAATAGTGATATATTGACCTAGATTACAACTGAATGTCCATGGATCAGATTAACCTTAATAGTTTATCCGAAAATGAATGGATTTGGGTAGTATAATGTAAACAATCCCACCATAGCCATTCATAGGTGGCTTGGGGGGGTGATAACGCCCATCGGGGTACCGCATACGGACAATTGGCTGGTTGTCTTAATGTTATGCCCCTCCCTTCTAGAAACGGACCATTTAGGATTACCACAATCTGAATATAGTGAATATCAGTGGTATAGAGATAACTGGAAAATAAATAAATTTCGCTCAACAATCTATAAATAATATGGTTCAAAACCGATATGGTATGAAGAGACAAACATTAGGGCAACGTGATAACGTTGTTCCTATGTGTGGCAATATGCATAAAGATATCTATCAAGGCAGTGCTTCAGAGTAAATGAGATAAAACCTGAACTATAGGATGACTCTGGAATAAACTGATTTCCATTCATCCTAAAAGGTGTATACTCCTATATTTAGATATAAAAATAAAATTTTATTCAGTGACTTATAATTAATTATTGGATACTGTCTACTAATTAAAAATATTGTTAAAATATTTTTATTTTTATTTTTAAAATTGTTTAAAAAATTTAAAAAATTAATTAGAATATTATATGAGGTAATATGTATAATAGACATAAATGAAAAATAGGATACAAAATTAGGCGGATACTGCGTCATGGATTTGTCAGGGGAATGGGTTTATAGCCAAATCACATATCTAAACCCCTAATTTCCTCATCTGGGACTGGTTACCGGAAATGCCATGTTGGATTGTATCATTATATAATCATGTAAACAGAAACTATGGTAACATATACCTATGAGTAGTGATTATATGTAAAAATATATCATAATATGCAAATTCCAAAGTTTAAAAAGTATGTTAAAAAATTTTTTTTTTTTTTTTGGTGTTAAGAAATTAAAATAGTATCTACACATGAGGGATATGATCTGAGTATATGTCAATTAATTGGAAAATGACTCAAAAATCTTATAATACTCCTGATTAAAAATTGCTTAAAAAACAATTAAGATCAAACTCCACGTTTAACCCTTCAGGTACTAGAGTCCGCATAGAATAGATCCACATTGATTCCTTCTGGCTGATTGTCCTTACTTTGTGGCTGCCCCGCCAGGATGCATTATATCGTTCTATCCCCCAAAACTGTAACTGGTTGGGGTCTTTGTTATGAGCCAAAGCAAAGTGTCGAGAGACATTGTGTTTAGGACAGCCTTTGATGATCTTCTGGATGTGTTCTTTAATGCGTATTTTCAACTCCCTTTTCGTTCTCCCTATATATTGGAGGTTGCAACTGCATTGCAGACAATAAACAACTCCCTCAGTGCGGCAACTAATAAAATCTTTAATGATAAAATTTTCCCTTGTGGTCGTAGCTGTAAAATCTAATCTTTTGCCCTGAAATTTCTTGGCCTTACGGCAGGCATAGCAATTTCTGCACGGATAAAAACCCTTTCCAGAGAAAAAGGAGAAACCTTTTTTAGGGGGTGGTTCCACTACATTCTTAACAACCAGGTCTCTCACTGTGGGTGCCCGTTTGTAAATGATTTTTGGTTTCTCTGGAAGGATGGTTTTAAGATCTTTGTCGTTCTTCAATATATGCCATTTCCGGTAACCAGTCCCAGATGAGGAAATTAGGGGTTTAGATATGTGATTTGGCTATAAACCCATTCCCCTGACAAATCCATGACGCAGTATCCGCCTAATTTTGTATCCTATTTTTCATTTATGTCTATTATACATATTACCTCATATAATATTCTAATTAATTTTTTAAATTTTTTAAACAATTTTAAAAATAAAAATAAAAATATTTTAACAATATTTTTAATTAGTAGACAGTATCCAATAATTAATTATAAGTCACTGAATAAAATTTTATTTTTATATCTAAATATAGGAGTATACACCTTTTAGGATGAATGGAAATCAGTTTATTCCAGAGTCATCCTATAGTTCAGGTTTTATCTCATTTACTCTGAAGCACTGCCTTGATAGATATCTTTATGCATATTGCCACACATAGGAACAACGTTATCACGTTGCCCTAATGTTTGTCTCTTCATACCATATCGGTTTTGAACCATATTATTTATAGATTGTTGAGCGAAATTTATTTATTTTCCAGTTATCTCTATACCACTGATATTCACTATATTCAGATTGTGGTAATCCTAAATGGTCCGTTTCTAGAAGGGAGGGGCATAACATTAAGACAACCAGCCAATTGTCCGTATGCGGTACCCCGATGGGCGTTATCACCCCCCCAAGCCACCTATGAATGGCTATGGTGGGATTGTTTACATTATACTACCCAAATCCATTCATTTTCGGATAAACTATTAAGGTTAATCTGATCCATGGACATTCAGTTGTAATCTAGGTCAATATATTACTATTCTGCAGCACAGACACTAAAAATGTCTATTATCCAGAGCGCTATAATGGCTACACAGCAATGGCCGCGCTTTGTTTACTTTTGATGGTCCTTGGCAAAATGGCCGCCACTTAACTTCCGGTTTAAAGCATATAAAAGACCAGTCCACATAGCCTATCAGCATCCCCAGATGAAGTCACGAGGTCACGTGACGTAACGCGTAGGGATTGGCTGGACGGAGGATACCGGAAGTGCTGTCAGACGGACACGTTCGTTTCTCTCTGGCTGTTTTTATCAAATTGAATGTAAGCGCATTTTTATGAATTAAAGGTTTGGATATTTTTTTGACATACTTCACGATTGGGTCCCCTTTGTATCTTTCCTTCACCTTTGCCCGCACCCACATTGTACGTTGGGAGTGAGCTACGGCTGCAGGTAGTTACTACCAGAGATCCAGGAAGGGACGGCTTATCCTGGTATCCATTATTTTGAGGAAGTGACACCATCTCCCCCTATGTCTGGAACGGATTCGACCAGTTGATTGGGCGACACCTAAGGAGGGATCTGGAACTACAGCTCATCATCCACATTGGTTTTGATGCGTGTTTTGATCATTTGAGAGGTGAGAGGCTAGCGAGCACCATACTGAATTAGGTCCTCACCACCCACATCCCCCACTGTCTGAAGTTTATCCGAATAAGTTCTATAGAGACTTTGATAGTGTCACCCCGAGGAAGGGGGCACCACCATTGTGGTTTTTTCAGTCACTTTATTCTTTGTTGGACTCGTTACTCACACAAACATTTATATAATATTTTATGAGATATTTTTAATATTTTAGAATATTTTAGAATTTTCATCCATTTTTTTGATTTATTTATCCCATTTACATGGTACTGTGGTTTCTGTGATATCAGGTTGAATCAATTTATTATTGGCACCTTTATATATATTTATTTATTGATATTTTGACACATTTTTTAGCACTGGATGCACATTGTATTATCAATTATTATATAAGTATATATGTGTACATATTTATTTATTTATATTTGGAATTAGATATATTTAGATTTTTTGTCACATGCACTTTATCTCATATCTTGACTCTAATTGTGCCGTGGATCGGCTCACACACATCATTTAATGCACTTTAGCGCAAAATCACACTATTTGATTTATTCCTGTATTGTTTTATGTCTGGTTCTGTAGTAGAAGTCCTCCCAATTGAACTGTATGTGGCTGGTTTATTCGTATTTTAACTGGGCACATTTTATAACAAGAGCCTGTTGTCACTCTACAGCAAGCAAAGCTAGCAGACTATTAGCATATATTAAAAAGGGTATCTACTCAAGAGATAAGACTATAATTCTACCTCTTTACAAAGCTCTGTTTTGGCCACATTTTGAGTATGCCGTCCAGTCCTGGTCACCAGTCCTCAGGAAGGATGTACTGGAACTGGAGAGAGTCCAATGAAGGGCAACAAAGCTAATAATGGGACTGGAGGACCTCAGTTATGAAGAATGACTACAAACATTAAACTTATTCTCTCTGGAAAAGAGACACTTAAAAGAGAATTATGGGTTGTTTGTTTTTATTTTAATCATACTTACCTAGGTGGATGCAGCTGCATATGTCCCCCGCCAGCTCCAAGACTGAGAGCCAAGCGATCAAACACTGTTGATCACTCAGTTCTCTGTGCTCCGTGAAAAGAGAGCCCAGTCACTGATGTCTGCTCTGCCACCGTCCCCATGCTGTGGAGGGGGCGGGAGCGGCTATCTCAGGCTCTCAGTGGCTCGCTGAGAGGCTGAGCCAGGTGCTGGTCCAGGCTCCTTGGTGGATCCCGACCAGATGCCTGCGATCGTTCCCCAGCCTGGACCAGCTCTGTGATGTCAGCCAACAGCCGTATTCAGCTGAAAATGGGTCACAGGGGTGCAGAACGAACTGACCTACTGTGATCCACAGGAGAAGTACAGCCATACAAACTTTGGCTGTGCTTCTCCCTTAAGAAGAGATATAATTACAATATACAAATATCTAAATGGTGATTCTGGCATAGGGAGAAAAATATTCAGTCTCAGGTCACTCAAGAACACACGTCCACTCAATGAAGTTGGACGAGAAGCGGTTTAGCCTTAAACTGCGTAAGGTTGTTGTTTCTGTTAGAGAGGTAAGGATTTGGAACTCCCTTCCACAGTTGGTGATGTCAGAGGGGAGTGTCAATCATTTTTAGATGGGCGTCATAGCGAATGCAATATACAAGGATACTGGAAATGGTAGTGGCATAAACACACACACAGGTTGAACTGGATAGACTGGTGAACTGGTGTCTTTATTCAACCTTACCAACTGTAACTGAATGTAACCAGAGAACACCATACCAAAAATGGGTCCCTACCATCTTCCCAAAAAAAAACTGAATTAAACCACCTACAAGAACCCTATACAGCCAGAACTTCCGCTACTACCCAAATCTAACCACAACGAACCAATAATTATTATTATTATTTTTTTTTTTTATAACTTTACAATGTTTTATTGAAGATCAATAAAGTATAGTACATGTTAATCATATACAAAGTGTACATTTGTCAATATAATAATGTTTTAAAACAAACCAACAATTGGGGTGGACGGGAGGGACATTACCTCATCACCCTGCTTTCATTCGACCAATTCAGTAAATGCCAGATTACTTAATTATCCCCACACTGCCTGCTTCCCTTTCCACCCAGTTATGTATGCCCTGCGCTTAATTCACTTCTTCCAATGCCTTTACTGCACAAAATGATGTGGGTTAGTAGGCCGTTCTGAGGCTGTTCCATTATACTTTGTCCCCTAGGAGTTCTCTATAGATGATTTATTTTGTTTACATGTAGTAAATGGCTAGTCGCAGTGGTCAGATTATAGCACCATCTCTCAAACTAGCATACATTTCTGTCTCTGTGCATATTATCAATGCATTTACAAATATATTGCTACAGCAGCCTTTTAATTAGGTGTAATGTATACATGTAATATGTTTCCATGACACCGTTATAATCAATAGGTCTAGAGATTACTAGCCTACGCCGAGCATAATTACTGGGCCAAACCCACTTACTGCTATTTGTCAGCTTAAAATAATGTTATAAATAATCTCCATGCCGGCCGGGAGGTCATTGTGTGGACACAGCAAGAAGCATTGTGGATCGCACTGTTCATGCCTTAATTGACTCCCCAGTTATTAAGCATTGCACAGTAATCTCACTTCTGGAATATGTTGGCTTGGCGGCTACTGCAATTACTCAAGGATGACATTTCCACTGCGTCTGCATACATAGATGCTTAGAAAATGCTTTACAATATACTTGTGGTTTGGTGCCCCATAGTACTTTGCTCTGACTGCAACAGTTTTAAGCATAAAATAGATGGGATGCGTATGAAATTAATAAGTCACACGTGCCATACTTTGAGTGGGCTGAGTATGTATTCTTAATGTGGAAGAAAGGCCTAAGTCTAACTATTCCTAAAAATGTTCTCTTCCCCTCCTCCTACATTGTACCAAAAGTATCGGGACACCTGCATTTTTTTTTTAATAATACATATTTATTTTTATCTAGATATATTTTATCATAATAAAAAGTGCATTGCATTATCTACTTACAACCCATACTAATGTACGCCCATTGTTTAAGCAACATTTAAATACATCTTATTTATTCTTCTAAAGTATAATTTTTAAAAGGACAAAAAAAAAAACTGAAAAAAATAAATAAAAAAGGGAGAGGGTGGGTGGTACTGCGTACCCTATCCAAGTCCATTTTCTCATTGTTTATAATATACATACATATATCTTAATGTTCCTACAGGGACCCAACAATTCAAACTGGAACCTCAAAAAAAAAGTGTCAATTCCTTACAATTCCAGAAAACAATGTAGTAAGTGCCAAATTCTGAAATCCAGTGCAAAAAATTGAAGTAAAATTTGTGTAAAAATTTTAACCGTGCAACAAAATCTATAGAGCAGTGATGGCAAACCTTGGCACCCCAGATGTTTTGGAACTACATTTCCCATGATGCTCAACTACACTGCAGAGTGCATGAGCATCATGGGAAATGTAGTTTCAAAACATCTGGGGAGCCAAGGTTCGCCATCACTGCTATAGAGTGTCGAAAAACACCCCCCCACCCCTTAATCGACATTGTAAGTGTCAAGTGCCTTGATTAAACCAATGTAAGGGGACAGGGAAATTTCCACTTCTCCCTTTCTCTTCTCTCATTTCTTCATCCACATCCCTAGTGACGTTAAATTCCCAATACTAATATCCCAAAAGTATGTATTCCTATTTCATTATTTGTTCAGGTCCTCAGTAGGTAATCATTCCTTCCATCTGAGATTCACCCTCTTTAATATAAGTCCCACCCATCCTTTATAAAAAATAAAAAAAAGGGGGGGGGGGTTCTTTCCTCTTTCCAAAACAACAAACTTCTTATGCTGATCTTACCAGATACATCCAAACAAGAGACCCACCATATTCCGATCTCTAATGGAGTGGCAATACGCGGCAACAACGTCTAATCTGTAGATATCTCTAAGGAGTAGCATAGCCATTCTGCCCATGTATCATTAAACTTATCATATTTTACTCTAACCAAGTGTACCCATCTCTCAGCTTCCATTATTTTATCTACTTCCCTTTTCCAATCCATTAGAGTAGGACATCTAGAATGTCTCCAATAACTCAGCATCAATACCTTAGCTGCGTTCAATAGGTGTGGGGTAATACTTATTTTATAGATAACTTAATTGAGGGTGGCATCCCATGGAACAGAAAATGTAAGGGGGGAAATTCTATGGGTCTGAGAGTCATTTTCTTAATCCGCCTCCCAAAATAGTTTGATCTCAGGGCACGTCCACCATAAATGGAGAAAAGTGCCCCTTTGATCACAACCCCTCCAACAGCAAGCATCTGCCATTGGGTACATTAGTGCCAGAAGCGCTGGGGTATGATACCATATAGTCAAAAATGTATAAGACATCTCTTGAATGTGAGAGCTTATGGAAGTATAATGTGTTGCTTTAATCTTTTTATGACCTATTTCTCTTTCCCAATCTCTTATATAAGGGATTGAGGTATGTTGAACCGCGAGTAGCAATTTATACATTCTGGATAACAGATGTGTAGCCTCTGGGTTATTAATACACCATGACTCAAAAGTAGTGAGAGAATTCAAAGGCCTCACCTTGGACTTCCATTTGTTTAAAAAATCCGCCATTTGGTGGTATCTCCAACTGGCCATTGGTATATCCTCCCAGGTCAATATAAGATCCGATAGGGGTAACAAATAGCCTATTGGAGCAACCCTAGAACATGTAGCCCCCCCCCCCCCCATCTGCTCCCCATAGTTCTAAGAACCAAGGGTATCCCCCAATGGGGTTAGTGGGGATATTAAGGGGGCATACTTTCCCAAATTATTTAACTTATCCCACACCAATAGAGTTGTCCTAGTTATTGGTGATACCTACTCCAACAAGTCCCTGGACTTGGCCAGAATCCATGGGGCTCTTGCCAAGTTCCCACCCGCCATTGTCTTCTCTAAAGGCACACAGAGTTTATTCGAAGAGTCATGGCACCAATTCATTATGCGTACCAAGGTCATAGCTCTAATTTATGCCTCCGTAGAGTATCATACACTAACCTGTGATGTCTGTCCCCCTATAGAAAGGTCAAAAATGCCCTCCGTACCTGTTTAAAGAAGGATTGTGGAAGTGCTATGGGAACGGTATATAAAATATAAATTATTTTAGGTAATACATTCATTTTAAGGGCATTTACTCTTCTAAACCAAGTCAGGAGGTGGCCCCGCCAACTCTGCAAATCCTTTAATGTACCTGTTAGTAAAGGACCATAATTAAGGTCGTATAAGCGCTCATGGAGATGGGTTTGCTACGGAAGTGATGTTCCGTCGCCACCATCTTTCTACATCCCAAACTCGTCCACAGTAAGGATACACAAAGAAGGGGGAAAGCGGACATGTTGTTACACCCACCGGTTTTGCATTTCAGATGTATTTATAACAGTAAAGTGAGTTTCTATAGTGAAATACAGTACTTAGAACCCCATCTGCTTAGATGTTGAATTTTAAAAGCAGCAAACTTCTGTCAGATTAGCAAACCTGTGAGATGAGCAGGGGTGCCGCTGCTTTTAAAATTCAAGATCTAAGTAGTCAGACGGAGTTGTAAGTCCTGTATTTCACTATATAAACTGACTTTACTGTTATAAATACGTGTAAAATGCAAAACTCCGGTGGATGTAACAACATGTCCGCTTTCCCCCTTCTAATGCCGCATACACACGATCGGAAGTCTCGTCGGAAAAAGCACTGATGGTTTTCCCATCGGAATTCCGACGGAATTTCGCTCAAACTGTCTTGCCTACACATGGTCACATCAAATTCCGACAGTCAATAACACCGCGACATACAACATGTTCAACGGCACTATAAAAGGGAAGTTTAATGCTTCCAAGCATGCGTCAAATTGTTTCCGAGCATGCGTCGGAATTTTGCGTGTCGGAATTGCATACACATGATCGGAAAATCCGATGGAAAACCTTTCTATCGGAAAAATTAAGAACATGCTCTCAATCTAAAGTCCGTTGGAAATGCAGACTGAAAAAGACCGATGGGCACACACGGTCGGAAAATCTGATGAAAAGCTCCCATCGGACTGTTTTCATCGGAAATTCCAGCCGTGTGTACGTGGCATTAGTGTATCCTTACTGTGGACGAGTGTGGGGTGTAGCAAGTTGGCCGCGACGGAACGTCACTTCCGTAGCAAACTGTGATGGGTCGCTGAATATGTCGTTACAGGGGACATCTTCCCCTCACTCGTCTCCATACCCAGCAAGGGTGAAGATCCAATCAGCCCTCTCCCGCCGCTGATAAAAGTGATCTTGCGGTGAATCCCCTGCAGAGACCACTTTTATCTGAAATCGGACCGCTCACTGAAGAAGAGGATACCTGCCTGCTGCTGCCATATAAACTATACTCCTCTTCAAAGTACCGGCGTATAACGACGGCGGGCGGTCCGGAAGTGGTTAATGCTATTATCCATTATTAATGCTAATATGTTGGAACTACTGTAGTTTATCAGTCTGACTCCAGTCCCCCATATATTGGAATGAACAATGTTAGAGGGCTGTGATTTTCAGTGTGATAAATGCGACCTGTTCATGTTACGACTCTTGTACTTTTCCTTGTTATATAGAACATGATTATATTATTATTATGCAGCACTGATCCCGGCTGAATTTTCAGGAGCGGCTAAATTTTTCTGGGCTTACCGATTACCTCCTCCGCCTTGTAGCTTGTTGTCCTTGTCTAGGGGTTCCCAGGGTTGATACCCAGTAACTGTAGAGACCGACACTTGCATTCCTTTTTAGGATTTTTATTTGCAAAAAAACAGTTGAACAAACTCAGTCTCTAAGTTGGGAATAGTGGGTATAAGGATGAAGTTTAGCTCAGGTGCTTAGAACTGCTGACTTCACTTTAAAAGTCTCTGTACATAATCCCGGGAATAGCCACTCGCAACTGGATTCTTTAACTGCTGGATAAATCCTTTAGCTTGGATCTAGCAACCAACAAGTAATTCTAGCTTTCAAAGTCTCTCTTACTTGACTTGATTGAAGAACATAGTTGTAACCAGAAGGTAAAAGGTAGGAACTTTTCTTACTCATTTCTTACCAGAATCTTTCAGCCGGTCCGGCGATACCGTAAGAAATGCAGATTCAATTAATGTCCATGGCAGCTCAGCTTCCATGCTCTTACCGAGCAGCCAGCCTCGTACATGGCTCTCTTACTGAAGAGTCCTCCCCTGGTTGCATGTAGAGTTGCTGGGCCTCTCCAAACCCGAGACGGCACCGGAACACCTTAGAATCCTCCCTCCGATTACTGTGCCTCGAACTAGCCAGTTCCGAGGCTCGGAAACGGATGGATCCGCACCCCAGGCCATGAGGGCCTCTGGGGGCTCGTCAGGAGGACCAGGACCATGGAGCCAGCTACAACTTCTGGACTGGAACCCAGAACTACGTGACCTCAGCACCTTAAGTACCCTCTCCCGAAATACACAGCGAGACAAACGCACCCACTGATTGGCTCCGAGCAGAGATTTGTACCCAATGCGTCCAACCAGACTGCGTTCTAGGCCTGTCACAGGTGCAAACCCCACCTATGACCAGGCAAAACCTCAATGCAGCCCAGCCAAACTGATGCCAAAGCATAATTTGGGACAATTAAACCCCAAGACTTAACTATAGTCTTGGGGAAAAAACAAAATTTACAAACATAGCGTGTACTTATCAGAAGAACCGGCGCTACAATTATTATTATTATTATACAGGATTTACTGTATTTATCGGCGTATAACACGCACTTTTTCCCCCTTAAAATCGGGGGAAAGTCGTGGGTGCGTGTTATACGTCGATCCCCAAAAAAAAAGTGACAAAAAAATCAAACGAAAAATAGCGACCGCCGTCAAAAAAAAAAAAGAGCGCCGCCGAAAAAAAAAAACGAGTGCCGGCGAAAAAGACCGATTTGACTGTTCGGCTACGCTCGCAGTCCCGCCTCCCTGCTCTCGCTTCAAAAACAGCAGGGAGGCGGGACTGCGAGCGGAGCCGAACAGACGGCTCGGCCTTTTCCGGCGGTGCTCGGTCTTTTCCGGCGGCGCTCGCTTGGTCTTTTCCGGCGGTGTGGTCTTTCTAGGCGGCAAATTTAAACGTGGCAAGCTGCAAATGACGCTGGCAAGCTGCAAATGACACTGACAAGCTGCAAATCACACTGGGCAAGCTGCAAATGACACTGACAAGCTGCAAATCACACTGGGCAAGCTGCAAATTACGCTGGGCAAGCTGCAAATGGCGCTTAAATGTAAGTTTTTTTTTCCCTAAACTTCCCTCCTAAAACTTTTTTTCCTTAAAATGCCCTCCTAAACTTGGGGTGCGTGTTATACGCCAGTGCGTGTTATACGCCGATAAATACGGTATATATCGCCAACAGTTTATGCAGCACTTTACAATATAAAAAGGAGACAATACAGTTTTAATACAATAAAAAACAAGAGGATTAAGAGGGCCCTGCTCAGAAGAGCTTACAATCTAATATCATACTTTTATGAGACCAAAGTCCTTCAAAATGCTTAAAAAGAGATCCAGCCATCCAAAAACTTCATTCCTAGCCCTTCACTTCCCAGTGCCCAGTAATGGCAGCGAGCACAATGTGTGTATTGATGATCTATCTGGGTCAGTAAGATGAATTATTCTTTCTGTATAAGTGGGAGTGAATTCTACAAGATGTATTGCTTCTTTTTATTTATTTTTTACTGCAATTCCTGTTTGTCCAGGAATGTCCATCATGCTAATTAGGTGACTACTGAAAATCTTTCATTAGAGATGGCTTCCTTTACATTTTAATTTGTCCAATCTAATTGTCATGTTGACATTTATGCACAAACAAAATAAAACTGTTTTTTTTTGGTACGGTGCATGTATAAATAAATACATATCCTTTTAAATTGGTGTATCATGAATTTTTGAAGTTTAATGGAATCCAGTGCAATACCGACACTCATTCCACTCCTATGTAGTTATAGCAGCCTCTAGTGGACAAATCTGATAACACACAATGCTTTGGCTAATGTACAATACTGTATATATTTCCATGTATGTTTGTACTTTGTACTCTGTTTTTTAAGGTTTTGCTCACTTTTCTGTCTTTAAAATATGTTATCAGTTGGTAACATATTTGATAACATACGTGTATCTAAGCCCAAATTGAAGTGTATCTAAGCCCAAAACCAAAAAATTAACATGTTACAGCTTACTGGTCTTTGGTGGGGTGTCTGCATTCATTTTCTTTTATTACATTTTTTTAAGCTTGTTGTCTGCATTCATTTTCTTTTTTTTTTAAGCTTGTTGTCTGCATTCATTTTCTGTTTTTTTTTTTTTTTTTTTTTCAAGCTTCTTTTCAGCTTTATTTTTCACCTGGAAATAACACATTTGCTGTTCCTGGGTGGCTATGTATATTCTCCACTGTATCTATGGTGGGGAGCCATAGATAGGCTGCTCTTATATGATATGAAAAAGAGGGCGGTCTGAATACTGTCTCTTAATATGACACAACTCTATGACCAACTCATTTAAAGCCCCATGGGCTAACTCGTTTTGTATTACTCTTATATGATATGGGGGGTTATTTACGAAAGGCAAATCCACTTTGCACTACAAGCGCAAACTACAAGTGCAAAGTGCACTTGAAATTGCACTGAAAGTGCACATGGAAGTGCAGTCACTGTAAATCTGAGGGGGACATGCAAGGAAAATAAAAAACAGCATTTTAGCTTGTATATGATTGGATAATATAATCAGCAGAGCTTCCCCTCATTTCAAATCTTCTCCTCAGATTTACAGCGACTGAACTTCCATGTGCACTTTCAGTGCAATTTCAAGTGCACTTGTAGTGCAAAGTGGATTTGCCTATCGTAAATAACCCCCATGGACTACAAACATGTCCCTATCTCCTCATCATCATTACACGGGGAGCAGGGCAATTGGTAGTTTTACAGAATATAATTAGGAGGGAAGATATGCTTTGGTGTAGCTCACAGACCTGGAATTTTTGGCAAGATCAACAGGAATTTTTTGTATTGGCTGGAAATGTTTTTTTATATTGTTAAAGATAATGTTACGCCGAGTAAATTGATACCCAACATGTCATGCTTTGAAATTGCGCCCGCTCATAGAATGGCGACAAACTTTTACCCTTAAAAAATCTCCATAGGCGACATTTAAAAAGTACTGTGAGATAACAGTGTGAGTAGCATCTGAGAAAGCAGTGTGCTTGTAGCTCGCTGTTATTTTTTTGGTGGGTTTGTTAATATGGATCCCGTGATGAGCATGTGTGAGGAAACGCTCCTGATGTTGCTTTTGCTGAGGCTCCAAAAATGTAGAAAATTGCGTGAGAGGATCAGAGTTCGTCGCTGCTGCTGGCGGAAAGTCCGACAACAATTGTCTGATGGAACATACACACGGACAGATTTACCGACAACAGTCTGTCATTGCACATTTCCCATCGGAAAGTCCGAAAGGCTGGAGTTACACTTAAAAAATGCACCTGTTCCAACGTACATACAAATTCAACTTAAGAACAAACCTACAGAACCTTGTATGGTTCTTTCTTGTAACCCGAGGACTGCCTGTATTTATTTTTACTCTGTATTTCAAAAGCATTTTATTTATTTTTTTAATATGTGACCAGCCACAGAGGACTAAAAGCTGTTCCTGCCACTGTTTCCCTGTAGACAGGCTGGGAGAGAGCTGGGTCATGTGACAGCTGTATATCGATTAGGAAAAATTTACTTTTTTTTTTTTTTATTAAAATAATTACATTGCCATCATATACATACAGGAATAGAACAGATAATGTAAATTAACCAGTGTGTGTTTAGTATCACTTTCAATTTGGCTAACATCATTTACAACATGCATATTAGCAAGTTGTAGCAAGTGGTAATGAACTTTAGCTTCTAGCTAAAAGAGATGTGAACAATTGAGAGTTTGCATTTCCCCAATTTTCTGCTAAAATCTGGAGATTATAGTGAAATTAGGGGTGATTTGAGATTTTTTAAAGAATCCAATGGGTTTAAATGGCTCCTAAAGGTAGTGGAAGTGCCTTTTAACTATCCTGGACCTGTTTTTGTGCCGAAAAATTGACCATTCTGGAACAGAAAAAATAAATAAAAAAAATAAAGCAGAGCAAAAAAAAAAAAAAAAGAAAAACAGCAAAAGAAAACCCTAAATAAATTAACCTTACAAGGAAGTAACCTCTACATAGAAAGTCTAAATAGTTTTCTGTTTTCAGCACACGTTATGATAAAGCTGAAGTTTAGGTATGGACCTTTTTGCATTGTTACATTGGACCAGCTTGGACCAGTGGAAGTATGCTGATTGAGAGAAATCAGTCAATTCCCCCATCCACACTAAACAGCACTGCCAGACAGGTGTAAAATCTGCGACTGCACCAGTGGCGACTGGTGCTCAAAATTTTTGGGGGGGCTCAAACAAACTGAAAAATACTGACCCCCCCATTAATTGCAGCCTCACTGTGCCCATCAAATGCAGCCATTGTGCCCATCAATTGCAGCCATTGTGCCCATCAAACACAGCCACTGTGCCCATCAAATGCAGCCATTGTGCCCATCAATTGCAGCCATTGTGCCCATCAAACACAGCCACTGTGCCCATCATATGCAGCCACTGTTCCCATCATATGCAGCCACGTGTGCCCATCATATGAAGCCACGTGTGCCCATCATATGAAGCCACTTGTGCCCATCATATGCAGCCATTGTGCCCATCAAATGCAGCCACTTGTGCCCATCATATGCAGCCACTTGTGCCCATCATATGCAGCCACTTGTGCCCATCATATGCAGCCACTTATGCCCATCATATGCAGGCACTTGTGCCCATCATATGCAGCCATTGTGCCCATCAAACTCAGCCACTGTGCCCACCAAATACAGCCACTTGTGCCCATCATAGGCAGCCACTTGTGCCTGTCAAATGCAGCCACTTGTGCCCATCATATGCAGCCACTTGCACCCATCATATGCAGCCACCTGCGCCCATCATATGCAGCCATTATGCCAATCAAATGCAGCCACTTGTACCCGTCAAATGCAGCCACTTGTGCCCAGTATATGCAGCCACTTGTGCCCATCATATGCAGCCACTTGTGCCCATCATATGCAGCCACTGTGCCCATCGACCCCCCTCTCGCGGGGCCCGTGGCTCTGGCAGCACCCCCAACACACCCCCCCCCTACACGCGCAGCTCTGACAGAGACGAAGGGACTTACCGCAGCCCTGCAGCAGCTCCTCTCCAATGCACCAGAGCGGCGATGACCTCCGCTCCAGCGCGTGTCTCCTCCGCTCCTCTTCTTAAGCGCCAGGCATCCAATAGAGTGGCCTGACGCTTTGGCCAATCAGGAAACAATTCTGATGCCCTGCCTCCTGATTGGCGGGGAGGAAGGTTAGAGTGAAAATAGCGAACAATTCATTCGCTATCGTCACACAATTGGGTGGGATCATGGCGCACTCTCTGTGCCCTGAGCCCACCCTATTTTGAAGCCTATTAGAGCCTCTGGCTCTAATCAGGTGCTTCAAAAAGTTCCACCCCCTCCCACCCCCGCCATAGGAATCCATGCGTCTGGTGTCCTGAAAGGGGCCGGGCGCATGGATGGGGGGGCAGCGCCCGTGCGCCCACAGTGCGCAGGCTGCCACTGGACTGCATGCATAACTAAACAGTGACTACATTTCTTAGGATGCAGTCAATAATTTCCCACCCAGCTAAGCCAATTTTTTTTATTGACTTTTACTTTACTTGGTGGTGCCAACAGGGCCACCCACAGCTTGAGCCAGCAGATTCTGCAGAAATCGGCTGAAATTAAAGTTGTGTATGACTAGCTAAACAGTTACCCATGGCCTCCCTTCTTTATGTTGTTTTAGATTATCTTCACAGTCATTTATTTTTTTTTCATGTCAGTTTGTTTGTACTGTTTAGCACTTTTGCCCAGCAAGTGATTGGAAAGGCTGCGTTTTTTTGGTAGGTTCTAAACTTTGAGTTTTTTCCAATTGTGCCTGCAGCATCGTGTTCCCGGCCTTACTTGTATGTTATGTAACAAATACATTGCTGGAGGCACTGACTATCCAAATAAATCTTTGTGTGGATTGTTTGTTTTTGGCCAGCAGTCTACTATTCATGCCTTTATGAGCTTGAGTTATGTTCTCTCTTTTAAATTCCTTTATGCATCTTTAACAGTAGAGGCCTGTGGTTACAGATGTTTTAGTCTTCCTAATGGAATTACAGCCATGTGAAAAAGTAAGCACATCCCGTGGAAATTGACTTTTTCAGCGTATTTGAAAAGGCAAACATTAGATCTTGTTTGAAATAATGCCTACAGATAAAAGAGCAGGCTGTTTGATGCTAAAAGGGGTCTCTAAGTATCCCAAAATGTCATTGTGGGGTGTTCAGCTAACTCTTGCATCTGTTGGCGCCAAAGTGCGTGCATCTACCATCAGAAAGAGATTGCACCAACGTATAAAGGGACGGGTGGGAAGCAGTGTTGATTTTGTCTACTCAAATATTTATAATTTATAATTCTGACGGAAAATGTCCGATCAGACCATGTTGTCGGAAAATCCGTTCGTGTGTGGGCTCCATCTGACTTTTTCCCAAAAAAAAAAATTTGAGATCCTGCTCTCAAATTTTCCGACAACAAAGTCTGATCGGACTTTTTCCGATCGTGTGTAGAGAATTCCGACGGACAAAGTGCCACGCATGCTCAGATCAAATTACGAGACCAAAGCTATCGGCTACTAGCCTCTACGTAGTTCCGTCGTACGCAACGAACGTCACCACGTTCAGAATGATCGGATTTTCCGACAACTTTGTCCGACCGTGTGTATGCAACACCAGTGTTGGACAAAATCCATCGGAAAAAATCTGACGAATTTTGTAGTCGGAATTTCCGACCGTGTGTACGGGGGCTAAGACTAAAACGAAATCGAAAATTGACGTCAAAATTAACACTGGTGGGAAAGGATATAGGAATGGATGAAGGGATGGATGAAGTAAAGAGAAGTGCGTTGAGAAAAAAAAACCTTTGCTGTTCAAAAAAGAACATTAGAGCAAAATTACCGTTTTGTCATTGAACATACAGTATAGACAAGGACCAGGGCTTCTGGAATAATGGGAAAGATGTCATGAGAACATATCTAATAAAAAAAAAGAGTTGTTTGATCGCAGTAAACATAGGCATGTTGGCCACAAATCGAGGATGACATTTCAAGAGAACAACTGTGAAGCATGGTGGTGAAAATGTTTGGGCATGCTTTGCTGCTTCACGGCCTGGGCAGCTTACGGTCAACTATACATCATATTAAAATGTGCTTGATGGGAATGTGGGATCATCAGTCCCAAAAGTTGAAGTTAAACCTGAAATGGGTCTTTCAGCATAATAATGAAATAATAAATAAAAAAAACAAAAAAAAACAATAATAATAATAATTTAAACAAAAATTAAAAAATAAATATAAATATATATATATATATATATATATATATATATATATATATATATATATATAAAAAATAAAAAATATCTCTCGTGTCCCAAACTATATCCCTTCTCATTTCCTCTCCCTTCATATAACTCCCATCTTTTCAGCAAAACTTATTGTGTACTTAAACTTGACCCAATAAATCCACTTTTCTTCAAATCCTGGGACACGAGAGCAATGAACTATGTCCAGAGAGGAGGGGGGGGGGGGGGGATTGTTTTTTGTATCATATGAAGTAGTAGCGAGAAGTTTATCTTGAGTTATTTTTTGTATGTCATGAATTTTTTATAAGATACAAAGAAAATGTAATAAAGAGATTAAAAAATAAATAAAACAATAATAATAGTAATAAATAGAAATTTTATGATAATAATAATAAAAAGCACACTAGCAACACCACCAAGGAACTGTTATAGTCAAAGCCCAGATTTGATTTAAAATGCATACAGTGAGGGGAAAAAGTATTTGATCCCCCTGTTGATTTTGCCCGTTTGCCCGCTGACAAAGAAATGATCAGTCTATAATTTTAATGGTAGGTTTATTTTAACAATGAGAGATAGAATGACAACAAAAAAATTCAGAAAAAGACATTTCAAAAAAGTTATAAATTGATTTGCATTTTAATGAGTGAAAGAATTATTTGACCCCTTCGCAAAACATCACTTAGTATCTGGTGGCAAAACCCTTGTTGGCAATCACAGAGGTCAGACGTTTTGTGTAGTTGGCCACCAGGTTTGCACACATCTCAGGAGGGATTTTGTCCCTCTCCTCTTTGCAGATCCTCTCCAAGTCACTAAGGTTTTCGAGGCTGACGTTTGGTAACTCGAACCTTCATCTCCCTCCACATATTTTCTAAGTGATTAAGGTCTGGAGACTGGCTGGGCCACTCCAGGACCTTAATGTGCTTCTTCTTGAACCACTCCTTTGTTGCCTTGGCCGTGTGTTTTGGGTCATTGTCATGCTGGAATACCCATTTTTATTGCCCTGGCTGAGGCAAGGAGGTTCTCACCCAAGATTTGATGGTACATGGCCCATCCATCATCCATTTGATCAGGAGGGGATCAAATACTTTTTCCCCTCACTGTACAAGAAGGCATTTCTGCTAAAGGAGGCAATGCCAGCCTCTGAGGCCAAGGTTGTACTTACCTTTTCTGTAATACACCATTACATCTATTGATATTTTTTTTGAATAAATGAGCGAAAATTAAATTTTTTCTTGTTTTTTCTCATCTTCATCTGTAGGCACCTATTCGATAGAGATCTAATGTTTTCCTACTCAAATGTAATGAAAAAGGCAACAATTTCCATGGGGTGTATTTCATTTTAATGACTGTAGGTCTTCACACAACAGCCACAAGAAATAACCATAGTACAGAGCCAAACAGGGGCGGACTGACCATTCGGCCACTCGGGCACTTCCCGAGGGCCCCAGGCCACTAGGGGGCCCCATCAGGGTTGCCAGCCTCAGTAAAACCAGGGACAGTATGTAAAAATCTGTGTTTTTTTTACATCTGTTTCTGAAATGTCTCTTACCGACATCCTTTTGGTCTAAAAATGCAGAGATAATAGCTGTCCCACCTCTCCAGTATCTTCTCAGCCAATAGAAACATGTCTGTGTATACTGTGTGTACATGTATGTATATACTGTGTGATTGTATACTGTATGTGTGTATACTGTGTGGCCCCATAATCTCTGATTGCCCGGGGGGCCCCATAATCTCCTATTGCCGGGGGCCCCATAATCTCTGATTGCCTGGGGGCCCCATAATCTCTTATTGCCGGGGGCCCCATAATCACCAATTGCCCGGGGGCCCCATGAGTTGTCAGTCCGCCCCTGGAGCCAAACATCACCTCCGCACCGTATTATCTGGTATAACTTGTGGTCCTGGTGACTTTAGGATAGCTGGAGCTGTCTGGGTGATTTTTTGCAGCTCCTTTTTGGTTTCATTGCTGTAATTGGCAGATAAACAGATGGAACAAATGGTTCCATATTTGTAAGCTACACAAGTAGCCTGCAGTAGTGATTATCACACAACTGGAAAATCATGAAGTCACGTCTAACTACATTATAGTAGATATAAACCCTAACTGAATGATATTTAGCTTGCTAAAGTATTTTATATTATAAACAATTGACATTCTTTTTTCCCATAAAATGCTGTTTTCACCTTCTTCTTGCCTTTGTTGCATATCCCTATGCTGGCACCTTGCTGCCTCTTTGCAGGAACTTGCTGTCTACTTGCATTAGTGCCAAATGTTTACATGGGTAACACGTACATTGACATGGCCATATGCATTGCTGTCTCTGTCTAATAAATTCAGGCCCGGGGAAGATGTAAAAGTAAACATTGTATAAGCAGCGGTGGTGGTGCAGAATGACCTTATCCTTTGGTCACTGATTGAAGGCTGAGAACATTGTGTGCCGGCACTGCTGCCTACACATCGGTAATGTCTGCATCTCCCCCGCCTCCGAACAGTCATACACTGGGCATTGGTGGCACACAAGGACCATGACCTTCATTCATTCTGAATAAATGACTTTGTTCATAGGCTGCATTATAACCCTAACCCAATTCTCATTCACCCATTTGTATCAAAACAACAGAACAAAATGGGATTACGGAAACCCCACCTCGCTCTTATTCTCCAAACTGTGGCCTGTGGCCTTTGCCTGCCTTTACCTGGCGCTTGGGGCAAAGTTCCTTCCAGTGATATGAGGCAGTATTCTTCCCACTGACACCAACAGAGAGACACAATTCCTTCCACTGAAACCAACAATAAGGAACTATTCCTCCCACTGCCACCAGTGATGGGGCTTTTTTCCTTCCACTGACACCAACAATGTTGCAGTATTGCCCACACTGATATAGACGATTGGGCACTATTCCTCCCACTGACATCTAACTAATGAGGGGGCACTATTCATCCAACTGATACCAATGGTGTGACGCTATTTCTCCAACTAATACCAATGATGGGGCACTTTTTCTCCAACAGATACCAATGATGGGGCACTATTCCTCCAACTAATACCAATGATGGTGCACTATTCCTCCAACTAATACCAATGATGGGGCACTATTCCTCCTAATAATACCAATGATGGGGCACTATTCCTCCAACTAATACCAGTTATGGGGCACTATTCCTGCAACTAATACCAATGATGGGGCACTATTCCTGCAACTAATACCAATGATGGGGCACTATTCCTGCAACTAATACCAATGATGGGGCACTATTCCTGCAACTAATACCAATGCTGGGGCGTTGTTCCTCTAACTAATACCAATGATGTGGCACTATTTCTCAAACTAATACTAATAATGGGGCACTATTCCTCCAACTAATGCCAATAATGGAGCACTATTCCTGAAACTAATACCAATTATGGGGCACTATTCCTCCGACAAATACCAATGATGCAGCACTATTCCTCAAACTAATGCCAATGATGGGGCACTATTTCACCAACAGATACCAATGATGGAGCACTATTCCTCCAACAAATACCAATGATGGGGTGCTATTCCACCAACTAATACAAATTATGGGGCACTTTTCCTCCAACTAATACCAATGATGGGGCAAATTCCTGCAACTAATACCAATGATGGGACTTTATTCCTCTAACTAGAACCAATGATGTGGCACTATTCCTCCAACTAATACTAATAATGGGGCACTATTCCTCCAACTGATACCAATGATGGAGCACACTTCTTCCAACTAATACCAATGATGGTGTACTATTCCTCCAACTAATACCAATGATGGGGCACTATTCCTCCAACTAATACCAATGATGGTGTACTATTCCTGTAACTAATACCAATGATGAGACACTTTTCCTCCAACTAATACCAATGATGGGGCACTATTCCTGCAAATAATACTAATTATGGGGCACTTTTCCTCCAACTAATACCAATGATGGGGCACTATGCCTTCAACTAATACCAATGATGGGGCATTATTCCTCAGCCTGTTTACAACATGCTTTAACTTAATTCTTTTTTTTACCCCCATTAACCACCAAAGCAAAGACGTTGTCTACTCTAACAGTAGCTAACGCGTTTCACAAAACATAACATAGAGGCATGTGACTTTGTAGCCCTCATAAATAGTTGAGAACAATGTAATTGTTAACAGTCAGCTTAGATAGAGCACACAAGCTTAACAGGTATTTTTTTTTTTTTGCACTTATCAAGGCGATATAACAAAACACTTTTAATTCTGTATATTACAGACCAAAAGGGAGCCGGTAAGAGTTTGGTGCATTTATTATTGTTCTGGCAAATACACTTTAGGCCTGAGTTTGCAGGGTGATTGGAGTTCACGCTCAACCAGTAGCTTGCCTTGCTCTGTTTTCCCTTTCTACCATCATTTCTTGTTGGTTATACCCTATCTACAATACAGTGTAGAACGACACAGAGATGCAGCCTTTGGAGACAGCCCCACTTGAAGATTCTGCTAATAAACTAGGTTGAGGGCTCTAGTAAGAGGTTAAACAAACTCCCTCATAATCTTTCCTGCTGGGAAATAGCAGGGGATAATAGCATTTGTTTTATTTGATGGATTTTGGTGCATTTATGCCATCTCGGAAAGGCTAGAATTTCTGTATGCTATAACCTGCTGCCATCTAGTGGTATTTTGTTTTGTTGCTGAAGGCATATTAAGTTATATGCTTAACGTTGACCATCGTCCTAAACTAACTTTAATTTTGCCCCCCTCACAATTGTATATTGATTCTATTTTAATTTATTTTTTATTTAAAGGATTTTTTGTGCTGCAAAGTAGCACACCCACATTTCTGCCCCCCCTCCCAGATTCTATGCTTGCAGGGTTTTTGGGCCCTGTGGCTTATTTGCGCACATGGGGGTATCCAGCACGTCTGCACGCAAGCGGCTTCCCCGCATATTCGCAAAGACGGCAGTTATGGAAGTTCAAAAACCTCCTGCACATGTTCATTTGTGACAAGGGCTCTGCCAGAACCCGTAGGCCAATCAGAGTCCATAGCAAACAGGGCCCTCTGATTCCTCCTGTATTGAATTTTATTGTAACTGTACTGTCTGTCCCCTTTTGTTCTAAAGCGCTGCACAAACTGTTGGCTCTATATAAATCCTGTGTAATAATAATAGGCACGTCTGTGCATGTGCCATATTAGGGAACAACATGGAGGGGCAGGGAGCCAAAGAAAATGCATAGTTGCCAAGACTCACGGATTTCCCTGGACATTCACGGGAAACTGACTGATGTCCCGGGGAGTTTTTGTCCCGGGGAGAATCCTGAAAAATATCCCGGGCAGCAGCCAGCCTGGACTCTGCACCGAAAAAACCCAGCCGCAGCGCCGGGGTAACACACTGGTTAAACAGATAGATTTCTCAGATCCTCC